>JANFOE010000669.1:2500-432603 GCA_025667525.1 Glebionis coronaria
CCCACTTCCCTGCCTCCAATTTAGTTCTCATTTCTTGAATTCAAAAGATAACTCAATTACCTTTCCATGAGTATAAGATTCGACTTCAGAAAGTTTGTAAAACTCTAGATATGATCGAAACAAGTGACCTAAAATTTTGTCCAATTTTTAATGACGAATTTAACACAATTAGTCTAATTAATTACAATCACCATGTATAATTATTAACCCTAATTATTCCTAACATGTTTGTATTATTAAAATAAAGATTTTAAATTAAACCTAACCTTGGATCCATCATGTATTGATTAAGAATGCATTAATAATAATTAAATTGAAAAGAGAATCATAGGTTTTACCTTAGAATTAATGGAAGACAAAATTTTTATGAAGAACCCTAAAACTGTAAAACCCGTATAAAATTTATGAAAACATTAAATACACGAAAATACGAATTAATTAAAACTTTATATTAATTAATGCACGATAAGTATTACGTATATTATTTAAGTAACGACAAGTATTTATATAAATCATGCACGACAAGACTTAACACGAATTTAAAACACGAACATATGTTACCAATATCAACACACGGGAATTAAATAAAGCATGAAAGATATTATAATGGGGTGTTTGTGGCCGTCTATAAAAGAAGAAAAAGAGAAGGGCCAAGGCCGGCCCGTTAACCCTTTTTAGTAGTCAAAATTATCTCCAGGTTCATTATACAAGTTTAAGAAAAAAACCTAGGTTGTTTGGAGTTGGTGCCGCCAGCCAAGAAAAGTAAAGGCGAACGAAAAACTTTTTGATCTTTAATTATTTTGGGTTTGTGTTCGTGATTGTCATCCTTAACTTACATATTTTCGGTAACCACTAATTCTTAATCCTTTCTTTTATTTTTATTTCTTTGAATCATGAATCCATTAATTAAATGCAAGAACACATGCTATGACTGATTAAAACAAGAGTTTAGATCAGGGTTTGGTTGTTTTAATCACGGAAACCGAGACCATAAAGGTCTCGGTGGGGTATTCGACCAGCCAGCCGAGACACAAAGGTCTCGGTGGCTTGGCTTCATTGGCACTCGTATCACAGCCGACCCACACAGTGGAGTGGTTGTTCACAACAGTGAAAACCGATAGCTTGTGCTCTCGGTGGGTAGGCTGTGCAGGCAGTGGCTACGCCACTGCTGTCGACGGGAATAGGGAACCAAGCAGCTGCAAGCTTTGGGCTGTGGCGGCTGTTGTGGTCATGCAGTGGCAACCCGCGCAGCAAGGGGCTGTGGCAGGGGGTGTTGTTTGTTCGTTTAGTTATTCGTGCAACCGAGTCACTAGGTCTCGTTGGGCTATGTTTGTGGGGCTCGGCCACCCGAACACCAAAGGGGGTGTTTGGTTATTTTCGTGGCTAAATGAATTATAAACTTATAATAATTATTTTATTTAATTATTTATAAAATTAAACATGGCACCATTTCATATATTAATTAAAGACTTAGCCTATTTAATTAATTTCATTTTAACCATGGAATAATTAAATTAACTATTACTTTAATTTAATTATACAATTATGAAGTTTATGGTAAAGTCTTATTAATATTAAATCATGCCTTATTATTAATTAATAATCATTTTAAAACCATGTTACCTTATTAATTAATAATTAATTATAAGATTATAGCATGTAAAAGTATTTATTAATAAACTTTAATATCGTGTCAATTAATAAATCATGACTTATAAAATATGTTCATTAAGCCTCGGCTTATATTATATGCTTATTAAACAAGCTTATTACTATTTATGGAAACTGTTAATGCAATGATGCCTAAAAATATTACTTTCATTTTTCGGTCTCTCTTTGTTTTGATTATGACAATATATAAAAACAAGCATTTACGAAAACAACGAAAAAAGAATTCTTGAGTTCAAGTATTTTTTTCATTTCAACCATTATCACTTAAGATATGAACAAACAAGTTTTTCTTAATTAAGTGATCAAGGATTTAAGTTTTCTTAAAACTCACCTTTTATTAAATGTGACAAAGTTTTTTATTAAACTTTATTTTTAAGAAAATGTTTTATTAAATTAAATATTTGAAAATTTTAAAATGGCATATTCCATATGGTTTAGGAATATCTCGTGTAGATAAATATTCCAGCAGATGTGACTACCCCGCTAAAAGATAAAAGGGCGCGGAGTCTAACTCCACGGTTCCTTAAATGCCTATGCGGTTCCTTATCGATATGGAACTGCAGACATCAATAAGGAACCGCGCACAGAAAGAGCCGTTTAGCTTTTGTTTTATAAATAGTAGACCATTCTCAGATTTTCTCTTCACGTTTTTTGCACACAAATTTCTAGATTCAAACATACTTCTTAAATCATTCAAATCCTTTGGTTATTTGGTTGATTACTACTTGTTTAGAAGTGAATCTTTCTCCTCCCATCTCTTCCTCTCCAAGTGCAAATAGAAGAACACTCTCATCCTTGAAGTGTTGAGTCTACCTCAAGATCTATTGAAGATCGTGTTTTATTTATTCATTTTAGTTGTGTTATGAAGATCCAAGTAGTTGTGTTATTTGGAAGTTGTATTATGTAGATCCAAATAGTTGTATCTATTTGGAAGTTGTGTATGTAGTGAGGTTAATACTTAATCCTTAAAGTATATTGGTGTAGATTGGTCCTAGCTAAGATCAGGGCTCGACTTTTTGCTTAGACTCGGAAACTGGTTAAGCGACGTGTACGGTTTCTCCAACTTAAGAAGTTTGTTGATTAGTGAACTCTCGAGTAAGGAGTACTCGAGATGTTGAGTAGGGACGAGGATTGAGCTTCGTTGCCGAACCACTATAAATCCTTGGTGTTTGGTTTGATCTTTCTTTTCCTTATCTCTTTACATTCATCATTCTTTACTTCCACGTACTTGTGATTATTAGCTTAGTTGCACTATCCCATGTCCATATTGTGTCTAAGAAGATTTCACATATTTGCTCAAGCCTAAGTTTTTAAAAAGGATTTTTGAAAACTCATATTTAACAAGTAAATTTAAGAAACTATTCAACCCCCCCCTTTCTAGTTTCTACAATTGGTATCACAGCTTGGTTGCTCAAGCGTTTTAAAATATATTGTAGTTTAAAACTTGAATCGATCTATGGATTCCAACAAGTACCTAGAAGGGCAGTCTATGCAAAGACCACCTCTTTTTGAAACTGATGGTTATATTTATTGGAAAAATAGATTTGAGACTTATGTGAAATCAAAAGATTTAGATCTTTGGCATGTTATTACCAATGGTGACTTTTTGCCTTATTAATATAATAAAGTTTCTAAAAAGAAAGAGTTAGTAACTTTTGAAAATTCTAACGATGACACTAAGAAGAAACTTGCTAAAAATAATGAGGCTAAAATTGTGATTTATAATGCTTTACTTAAGAAAGACAAGAGTATGAAAGGTTCATGTATAAAACCGCTAAAGATATTTGGAATACTCTTTTAGTAACACACCAAGGTAATAGCCAAGTCAAAGAAAGTAAAATCGATCTTCTTGTTCAACAATATGAACATTTTGTCATCTTAGAAGATGAAACTATTGATAGTGTATTTTCTAGGTTTAATACTATTATTACTAGTCTAAAAGCACTTGATGAAGGTTTTTCTAGCAAGTACACTGTTAAGAATTTTCTTAGGGCGTTGCATCCATAGTGGAGAGCTAAAGTCACAACAATTGAAGAGTCAAAGGATCTTACTACATTATCACTTGATGAACTTATTGGCAACTTAAAAGTTCATGAAATGATAATTTTGAAGGACATAAAAATGATGAAAACCAAGTGTGAAAGAAAGTCTCTAGCACTCAAAGCCAAGAAGGTGAAAAGTGATCATGATAGCTCTTCCTCGGAAAGTGACGATGAGGTATATGCCATGGCGGTTAGAGACTTCAAGAAGTTATTCAAAACGCGAGGTCAACATATAAGACAACCAAGCAACGACAAGAGGGTATATTCCAAAAACCGATTTGTCAAGAATGACAATGGTGTTAGGAAATGCTTTAGATGTGAGACCCAAACCACTTCATCGGTGATTGTCCCAAGCCATCTCGCGACAAGAATCACACGGCCTTCGTTGGTGGTTCATGAAGCGATAGTGGTGAAGAATGTGATGACAATGCTAAAGGAGAAAAGTGTCTCATGGCCTATTCTTCCAAAGAGGTACATTCCGAAACCGAATATTATATCAATGATAGTTCTTCACTAGATAATTTAGAATTAGAAGGTTAATATAACAACCTATGCAAGATAAGTTTAAAATTCATTGAAAAGAACAAAGTGCTGAAATCAACTAGGACCAAGCTTGAAAATGAAATCTGTGAGCTAAGAGATAAATTAGCTAAGCTTGAGAAAAATAAGGAAGTTTATTTAGGTTGTTTAAATTGTGAACACCTTAGACAAGAGAATGAAGATCTCAAGAGTACCACCATTAAATTGGAAAAGTTTATGAAAGGTACTAGTGCTCTTGATGACATGTTAAATAAGCAAATTTACACTAAAGAAAGACTAGGCTTAGGTTTTAACAAAAATGAAGCATCCACTAGTGAAACAAAACAAGTAAGATTTTCAGAAAAATGACCCTCTGTCCACGGTTCACCAATTTATGGTGCGGTTCCTTATAATTATGGAACCGCAGGGTTTGATAAGGAACCGCGGACAGAAGATCGGATTCTTGAAAATTCTCAACTTTCTGAAAAATCCATTTTAGGTAAAGGGTCAAAACATCTTGTTGTTAACAATGTTGAATTACCTATAATTGATAAAAAGTAACTTGATAAATTCTACAAGCCTTTAAGTAAACCCCTAATGGGAATTATAAATCCATTAAAACAATCATCTACTCCCCCAAGAGTACGAAATGACTCAAGGCCTAGAAGTAGAACACAAACACCTAAAAGGGATGATCACTCTAAGCCAAGATCTAGATGTAAAACTCGAACACCTAGAAACAACAATAACTCTAGGTCTAGATAAAAGACTCCTAAGAAAAACAATGGACATCAAAATGATCATATGAATTGGAATAATTATCAACAATGTTTTTCTCCGTGGGGCATGTGTCCTCCATTCATGCATCCCAACCAAATGCAAGGGATGTTTGGAACTAACAACTTTGGACCTATGAGATATTAGGGACCAAATGTTTGATCTGTTGTTACCTAGATATGCTTAGGAATCAATTCGGAGCCCGACGAGTGGATTAAGGATAGTGGTTGTTCTAAACACATGACGGGTAATCGAAACTTGTTCTCTACTTACAAAGCATATAATTGAGGTAACGTTACTTTCGCTAGTAAGCTATGTGGTAACATCATTGGCAAAGGTACGATTTCTCTTGACTCCATGACCATCGAAAATGTTGAACACGTAGATAACCTAGGGTTTAACTTACTAAGTATAGGTCAAATTTGTGACAATAAGTGTAAGGTCATCTTTTCGGAAGATGATAGTGAAATCTTAAAAGATGGAAAGATCATTGGAAAAGGTGCTAAAAAGCATGGGCTTTACGTCATAAAGGTCAATATGAAGTCAAAGGACAACTTATGTCTAGCGAATTTAGATGATAGTTCTACTCTTTGGCATAGGAGATTAGATCACGCTAATATGCGTTTAATTCAATATTTAGTCTGTAAAGAGTTGGTAATACATATCCCCAAGATTAAATTTGATAGTCACTTTTGTGATGCTTGCAAAGTTGGGAAGCAAGTTCACTCGAGTCAGAAGGCCAAGAATTTTATATCGACCTCTCGGTGCCTAGAGCTCCTACATATGGATCTCTTTGGACCTTCCCCCATACGGAGTTATGGAGGTAACCTTTATACCCTAGTTATAGTTGATGACTATTCTATATTCACTTGGACTAGATTTTTGGCTTCTAAGAATGAAGCTTTCGATCATTTTGAAACCTTTAGTCGAAGGATCCAAAATCAACTAGGATGTTCAATTGTCTCTATTAGGACGGATCATGGTAGTGAATTTGATAATGAAGTGCAATTTGGTGCCTTTTGTGAAGCTCGTGGTATTACCCATTACTTCTCGATTCCTCGCACTCGACAATCAAATGGGGTAGTTCAAAGGAAGAATAGGACTAATCAAGAGATGAGTAGGACAATGTTAAACGAGCAATATTTGCCTCAAAATTTTGGTGCAATGCCGTGGACACATTGACCTATATTCTCAACCGAATTCTTATCGACCTTTTCTAGGGATGACCCCTTATGAGATTCTTAAAGGTAAGAAGCCCTCATTTGAATACTTTAAGGTGTTTGGAAGCAAGTGCTTCATTCTCAACACCAAATACTACCTTACTAAGTTCGACCCAAAGTCGTACGAAGGTATCTTTCTAGGTTATTCTCAAACTAGTAAAGCCTACATAGTCCTCTATATAACCTCGGGTGTAATCGAAGAATCACTCAACGTCACATTTGATGAAACCCCTCCTTCATCTAAGACACCACTTTGGTAGATGATGATTTGATGAAATAGACATAGTTAAAGCCAAAGAGGTTAGAAAATTATGAGTTGAAGACCTTAATGTTGAAAAGGGAGTAAACATTAGGGAGTCTAAGGATCATGCTCTCAAAAATGTCATAGGAGACTTAAATCAAAGGAACCTTAGATCTCAAGTCCAAGAGCAAAGTAACTTCTTTTGTTTTGTCTCACTGATTGAACCAAAGAATGTTAATAAAGCTTTGATGGATGAGCGTTGGGGGTCATTGCTATGCAAGAAGAATTGAATCAATTCATTGCTAATGACGTTTGGAAACTTGTTCCTCCACCTAGAAGTACTACCATCATAGGAACCAAGTGGGTATATAGGAATAAGTTAGATGAGAACGGTGTTGTGTCTCGTAACAAGGCTAGACTTGTAGCTCAAGGCTATAATCAACAAGAAGGGATTGATCATGATGAGACATATGCACCGGTAGCAAGGTTAGAGTCCATTAGGATCCTTTTAGCTTATGCTTGTGCATTAGATTTCAAGCTTCAACAAATAGATGTAAATAGTGCGTTTCTTAACGGTTTAATCAATAAGGATGTATGTGTGGCTCAACCTCCTGGCTTCATTGATTTTGAGAAACCATATCATGTTTACAAGCTTAAGAAAGCTCTTTACTGTCTTGAACAAGCACCCAAAGCTTGGTATGATAGAATTAAAGAGTTTCTTGTAAAACATAAATATTCCATAGGGATGGTAAACAATACACCTTTTTACAAAGAAGAAAGGTTCTCACCTCATAATCGTACAAATATATGTTGATGACATCATATTTGGTTCAACTTGTCAATGCTTGTGTGACGACTTTGCCAAAATGATGCATGACGAGTTTGAAATGAGCATGATGGGAGAACTTAACTTCTTTTTAGGACTCCAAATTAGACAAATGAACGATGGAATCTAAGTACGTGAAAGAAATGCTAAAGAAATTTGGATTAGAGGACTCTAGACCAATGAAGACCTCTATAGCCTCGGATATTAAACTCACCGTAGATGATGATTGTGAGTCGGTAGACAACACCAAATATAGAGGTATGATTGGTAGGTTGTTTTACCTAACGACAAGTCGACCAGATATCATGTTTAGTGTTCGTATTTGTGCTCGCCTCCAAGAGGCTCCCAAAACCTCTCACCTTTAAGCGGTTAAGCGTATCTTTTGATACATTAAAGGAACTATACAGTTAGGATTATGGTATTCTAAAGGAACCAGTGTAGAAACCATAGTATACGTGGACTCGGATCATGCGGGAGACTATGTGGACCGGAAAAGCACTAGTGGAGTTTGTACCTTCATAGGTTGTTGTTTAACTTCTTGGTTCTACAAGAAACAAACCGCTCTTGCTATATCCACCACAGAAGCCGAGTATGTGAGTGTCGGTAAAGCTTGTCAACAAGCTCTATCGATGAAACAAGCGCTTGTTGATTACGGGATTTCACTGAATGATGTTCCCATCATGTGTGACAATAAGGGTGTAGTAGACCTTAGCAAGAATCCCGTTCAACATTCACAAACTAAGCACTATAGAGATTCGCCACCATTTCCTTAGGGATAATGTTCAAAAGGGGAACATTTCGATTGAGAAGGTGTCCTCGGTAGAAAACTTAGCCGACATCTTCAGTAAGCCACTTAAGAGAGAACCTTTTAATTACTTGCGTCTAGGTCTATGTTTAATGGAACATATTCCTTAATTGCACATTTTATTAATCGAGTCTTTTTCTCTTTTTAAGTCTTTTTGTTCTTTGAGTCATTGAGTCTCTTAAACTCCTTTTGAAAAATTCCTTTTCTCTTTTGCAAATCTCGCAAAGTTCTTTCGAAAATGGTCGAGAAATGTTTTTGCATTGTTATTTAATCTAAAAACGTTTTTCATAGCTTCTTGCTATTGACAACGAGCATACATAATTCATATGTATGGATTTCTCAAATATAGCAAGAACGATAATGAAATATGGAGGATCATTGTGTCATGACTATGTGTCTAGATTAACACATCTCCAACATCAATTTTAATTTAAATCCATGTATCTTGGTCAAAATCTTGTTTGATGAGTTCTTGTGTGTTTTCTATGTCTATTATTGCTTTTTAGCATGTCTCTATGATTAGTTAGACTAGAAAATTAGGATTTGTTGGATTGGAAATTCTCCTTATCCACCAAAAACAACCTTCCGTAGGAGGTTCTTTAAATATCCCACGGATCCATATAAATATATGGAGATGCAGGTGGAGATAAGGAACCGGGGACAGAGCCATTAAATTTTGAGTTTTTTGTAACTCCAAATTTGTTCCAACACTTTTTGGAATCTTTGGTTCAAACCTTTGACCATCTCAAAAATGTCTTGTGCTTTCTCTATTTAACCCTAAGCATTTTGCATCCTTTCTCATATCAAAATGTCTTACTCACCAAATGAAAGCCTTGATTCTCCTCCATTTTCCCTAATCTCTTTCAATCCAAATTCACCCACGAACACTCAAAATCATATATCTTCTTCTTCTAAGAATATTGATTGTGGAACTTCTTCTCTTCCACCACTAGCCTTTTGTGTTCTTTAATAAGTGTGAAAACACTTATCCTTTAACAATTAAAAATGAGACCAAAACGTGTACTTAATGTCTTAAAAGTCGGAATTATGTGTGGTTAGTGTTTTATTGTGTTTTAGGACCAAAATATGAAAAAGGAAGAAAACATGGGCTTTCACGGGCTTTTATCAAAGAAAAAGAAGAAAGAAGAAGTCAAAAGATCAAGAGTGCAAAAAGAACGGAAGTCAAAGGCCTATTTTGAAGATTTGTCGAAGAAAAAGACCAAAGACGAAAGTTTAACGAAGTCGAAGAACCAAGTCTAATAAAAGAAGAAAATTAGAAGACGAGTTCATTTTATATCGACAAATCCCGAGACAAAGTCGAGAAAGGCGAGTTAATTAAAAGACGAGAAGACAAAGTGAAAGAAGGAAGAAACCAACACCATCTTTCCTTCCTCCTATAAATAGTCTCCTTAAGCCTTCATTTGTAACAAGTAGATTTTAGTTTAATTTTTATACGGTAATTAGGAGTAGATTACTTTCTCTTTCTAGCTTTCTTTAATGTTTTCAAGATTTTAATCATTTATCTTTAATCTTGTGAATCTTAATCTTCATCTTAATTCAATCTTTTTAAATTAATCTCATTCTTCCTTTCTTGTTTTTAATCTTGTGTTTGATTTGGTTAATCATGTAGTTTATTTGATCTTATTACTAGTTTGATTGATGTGCTTATTTGATGGTTCTTATTGTTTTCATGTGATTGATGGTTATTATTTATTGCTTATTGAGCTTATTGATTATTTTGTGTTTATCTTATTTTTAATTAAGTGGATTTGGTAGATTAATGTTTTAAAAGTTGATTTTTTTATATTTTGCTTATTTTCTGTTTTTGTAGTTTTTAATTTGTGTCTTCTTTAGCTCTTCTTAAAATTTGTTTAGCTTAATTTTTGGTTAAGTGCTTATTTGATTTTTGCTTAATTTTCATTAATCCGGATTCCTTAAACCCTCTTTTTCCGACTTGTGTTTTGATTTTAGATATTGCGAATTATATGTTCAAAATTATTCTGAACTAGCTCTTTAATCCCTACATAACGAATTAGATACAAACCTTGGATACCGAATTAGACAATAATCAGAAATTCCGAATTACATTTAAAATTTTATTCCGGATTACTTGTTTAGTATTATTCCGAATTAGGTTACATGTTAGTTATTCCGGATTAGATGCAAACGTTAGAATTCCGAATTATACCATAGTGTATTCCGAATTACTCTTAGATCTCCATATTCCGAACTAATAATTTGAAGCACATTCCGAATTAGGTACTATGATACGGATTCCGGATTAGGAATTGGATAAGGATTCCGAATTGCCTTAAAACTTCATATTCCTGATTATGCTTTAAGTGTATATTCCGGATTAGATTATGTTTGGTGTTTTCCCGAATTAGCTTTTGATTTTGATTCCGAATTGTTTTTTATTTTTCATTTTCCCGCCAATTTTATTAAGCTTTATTTCAATTGTTTTATTTAGTTTTAATTTTACATTTACTTTTAATAAAGTTTTAAATTTTTTTCCTTTATTTTTAGTTTATATCTTTAAAGTTTTCATTTTTAGTTTAAAATAGATAACGACTTTCTCTTTTTACACCAAGAACAATTGAGTCACACGATAAACCTTTTGTCAATTCGAATCGAGTCGAGAGAAACGAAGAACTTAGTAAAACTCCTGTATTAAAATGGCGCCGCTGCCGGCTCTTTTCGTGAAGATTAACGGTTTTTTGTGAGAGACGCGTTGGATTTTGGGATCCGTTCACTTTTGAACGTTATTTTCCTTGCTTAAAAATTTTAAAAAATCCAAAAAAATCAAAATTTTAAAAAATCCAAATGCATTTAACAACTCATAAACAGCATTTCTTTTTCAAAAGTTTTGCACCAAAAATATTTTCTTTTCACGTTAACTTTATTTCTTCTATTTCTTTTCTATATTTTTCTTTTGTAGGTGTATGTGTACCCGTTCGCGAAAGAGGAAATTCATTCAAGCCGTTATCATCGAGCCTCTTGTTTTCAAAACAATGGATAACCGTCCAATGATCGAGCTCTTGCAATCACACGTTGAAGGCAATGAAGATGCGATTGTGGTGCCGACTATTGACGCCAACAACTTCGAGCTCAAAACCAGTTTTATTCAAATGCTTTTCGCAACACCTTTCTTGGGCCGCACTCATGATGATCCTCACGATCATATCAAATGGTTTGTCCACTTAACTAATACCGTGAAATACAATGGGGTCTCATAAGAGGCAATTCGTTTGCTCCTCTTTCCTTTCTCTCTCGAGGGACAAGCCCGGACTTGGCTTGATAAGAAACCACCCCAAAGTATTACAACATGGGCGGACTTTGAAAACAAATTCATCAATTATTTCTTTCCACCCTCACGTACTACCGCTTTGCGGAATGACATCATTAATTTTGAACAAAAGTACGGTGAGACGTTTAGTGAATCTTTGGATCGTTTTAAGGAACTTTTAAGAAAGTGTCCACAACACGGTTTTCTAAAGTGCATCAAATTAATACTTTTTATAATGGATTAAGTTTGAATGACCAAGATTCACTAAATAGTGCTTCGGGGAGTAATATTCTTGTGAAATCAATGAATGAGGCTCGGGCAATCATTAAAAACAAAGCCAAAGTCCAAACCAAGAGTGTAAGGGCTATAATGGCTAGTGCTAGTGACAATGAGGTGACTAATCAAATTAAGGAGCTTACTTCAATAGTGAAACAACTTGCTTTAAGAGATAACCCTAGTCAACATGTCAATGCCCTTAATATTACTTGTGAAACATGTGGTGGGCCACACTCTTATGCTAATTGTGATAAGGCTTATGATCATTCTCGCGCGGAAGTGTATGCTTACAACAACACTGAGAGGGTTCATTTCAAGTTGAATGTCGATGTTAATCATTTGTCCTATAATTCCACGAATTATTTGGCTCCACCCGGTTTTCAACAAAGACCACACCCACCCACCCAAAATAATCAAGGGCCACCACGAGCTAATTTTCAACAAAATGTAAATGTGAGGGGCTACAATGCAAATCAAGGAAATTATCAAATGCAAAATCAAGGCTTTCCAAACCAAGGTTTCAATCCTTATGTTTTCCACCATACAACCAATACCCAAACCAAGGTTTTCAACAACAAGGGTTCAATTCGCCTAATCCGCAAATGGACTTGGTTCTACAAAAATTGACTAAACATGAGAAAATAATGAAAGCGATGCAAGAATCGACCAGAGCGATACAAGATTCCACGGATAGGAAATTCGTTCAAATGTTTCAAGCCCTTTGTCCCCAAGGTGCTCTTCCTTCTACAACCGAAACCAACCCTAGAGCTAATGTGAGTGCTATTACTACACGCAGTGGAGCAACTATAGTAGAACCTTCTATCCCTCCTCCAGTTATTCCACCTACACCTCCTCCACCCCCATTTATCCCTCCTACTACCACGCCTAGTACTAGATCTCCATTACCGTTTACACCTCTTACTGAAGATGTATCCAAGAAAAACCCTTCACCTTCTCAACCTTCAACCTCTCAACCTTCAACATCTCAACCTTCACCTTCTGCACCTACACCTCCTAAACCCAATATTCCTTATCCCTCTCGGTTAGACAAGTTCAAATTTCTCACTAAAGAGGATGCTCAAATTACTTCCTTTTTGAAGATGATTACACAAATGAACTTCAACATTAGCCTTGTTTAAGAACTTTTCCAAATGCCAAAATTTGTTAAAGCGTTCAAGGAGTTGCTTAGTAAGAAGGAAAAGATGGCTGAATTTATCATTACCCGATTAAATGAAAATTGTTCTTTAGTCCTTCTCAAAGAACTTCCAGAGAAACTTGGAGATCCTGGTCGTTTTGTGTTACCTTGTTCATTTTCTCAAATCCAAGAATGTACTACCTTAGCCGATCTCGGGGCGAGTATCAATTTAATGCCATTAAGTGTTTGGAAGAAGTTATCATTACCCGATCTTATACCAACACGTATGAACCTTGAGCTAGCAAATCGAACTCTCGCCTACCCCGTTGGTATTGCCGAAGATGTTTTTGTTAAATTTCGTACCTTCACTTTTCCGGTCGATTTTGTTGTTGTTGATTATGAAATGGATCCTCGTATTTCGTTAATACTTGGACGACCATTCTTGAGAACCGGAAAAGCTTTAGTCGATGTTGCCGAAGGTGAACTAATTCTTAGGGTCGGGAATGATCAACAAGTGTTTAAGATGGGGAAGATTACAAGCAAATCCAATGGAAAAGAATCAGCGAAAATGATTGATGTGCTTCAAGACGAGCTTGTTACAAGTCCTTTGGAAAATATAAAGCTTGATGATTTTGTGCTACACAACAATCCTCTTTTCGAGACCTTCTATGATAATCCACTTTTTCAAGACCATGTGGAAGATCCTAATGATTCTCTCTCCAATTTGGAAACTCCACCAATCTATGATGAATATGATGATGATTCTATTTCCGATTTGGATGCTTCACCAATTTTTGATAATTATGATGCGAGTATGAAGACATGCCGAATTATGATGACTTTGATGATGTTGACACTCTTTCGAGTGATTCTTCAAGTGTTGTGTCTTCTAATGATGATCGTGCTCCTATTTTTGATGAGGATCCTCCACAAACAACGCTTGATACTACTTTAGAAGATTACTCTTTTGAGGAAGATTTCGCCACCTTTCTCAATACTTACTTTCCAACTGACCAAGATTCTCCTACTTTGGATGTTGATTATGGACTCTACCCTCCTTCGGATGCTAAGAAACCCGTTTCATAGGAGAAGAAACCGGAAGACACCAACATCCATAGTACTTATGTTTTGACACCTCTCTTTCCACCTTCTTCGGATGAGATTGTGTGGTATATAGGAGAATCTTCAAGGTCTACTGAGTGTCAGTCTTATTTTCCCCAAAAGGAAAAGGTGTTCGCTCTAGGTATCACAGTTTTTAAGCCATCTCAGTATCCATCTGACGAAATAAAAGGAAAGACTTTTGAAAAATATGGAGCTATGCTTTCACCTTATCATACCTTCTACCACCGTGCTCAACTTTTGCTTAAGGTAACCTCGCCTACTCTTCTTTGGCTTGTGCTCTTCACCTTAGGCTTGTGCTACTTGATGGATGAGAACCATGTATTTGACCCAGACGGATTTTCTTCAAGGTCTTCTATGAGCTTTCCACCATATTCGGGGTCGAGTCAGGCTCGTGACTCGGTGAACAAAAGCAAGCGCTTCTCAAGAGACAACCCGATGATGTATCCTTTTTATCCGTTTTTCATAATAAGTGTAGGGGGAGACCCTAGCATGTGTTTGTTGTTTTCTTTCTTATGATGTGTAGGGATTGGCGCTTTCAAAGATCCACTTTTGATGACTTTTAACGATCCTGATTCCGTGTACCCGTCTTCCCGGTTCTATCATAAACTCTTTTGATTCACTATTTTATCATTATGTTGAAATAGGGATCACTTTAGTTGTCTCTTCCTTAGCAAGATTTAAACAACGTGCACAATGTCCTAAGTGTAGGGGAGTTTACTCCCACATGCTTAAACATTGAGTACAATTATTAAGTGTAGGGGGCTTCTATCGAAGTTAATTGGGCTTTTCCATGAATTTGTCCTCATTTAACCGGAAAATTGATTTTTCGATATTTTTCAAAATTTTTTATCTATTTTGGCCTAGTAGTATTTTCCTTTGTTATTGTCATTTTCTTTCTTCGTAATTATTTAATAAAACTGTTTTAACAAGTTTAGATGTTTTTTATATATTAGGCCCATCGTGAATATTTTGACTCAACCCGAGTTTACTTATTTGAGTTTACTCTAGCTAGTATCCTTAACCATATGGACCTTAATTGGTTTATTAGTCTAAGCATCCATGAGTCTCATTCCTTGAGATTTTAAATTGTGGAGAACGAGAGATGATATAGTCAATTATAAGTTTTGTATTCTTTCATGAACTTATGTGAGTTAATTAAAAGCTTTTTCTCCCATCGCTTGTTAATAAATAAATGCAATAAGTAAGGTCGTACGATTTGAAAAGTTACTTAGCTTCTAGCCCAATATCGTTTAAAAGTTTCTTGGGATTAATTAGAGTTCATACCCAAGGCATAACTTATTAAAGCGGGATGCGAAGATTGGCGAATCCAAAAAGGCCATAACAAGGCATGAGGATTCCATTTTGTTGCTAAAGATCCAAAGTGATGTGAAGAATCATTTATCAAAAATCAATATGGAGGATCAAGACACACGAAGAGAAGCAATAACTCCCATAATGATCATGGAGAAGTCTATCCGAAAAGACCCTAACAAGGTATGAGGATAAATAGATCCAAGTCCAAAAAAGAGGCGGATCATTGTATATAAAAATCCCAAATAAAGATTGGATAAAAATGAACAAGTCGTGGTCCAAATTTGAAGAATCTCTCAAAAACTTCAAGTGAAGAAATTCATATTATGAAGAGAAGACCATTATTTCAAGAACGTCTCTCAAGATTCGAAGTATGAAGTCAATGCCAAATATCAATCCGAGAAAGGTCTCAAATCGTGAAACGAGTTATGCCAAGATATGAACTTTATGAGGTTTCGAGAAGCAGTTTTAAAAGATTTTGTCCTTTAGCTAACTATTGATTAAATCGTCCTACTTTATTTTAGGCTTTAATAAACTATCGAAATAAGTAAAAAAATGCATCCTCGTGATCATTCAAGACAAAAATAAAATATAAGAGATACACCTAGGAATTAGGGGGTCTAAGTGAATAATTGAGCCACATGAGTGAGTGTTAGCTTTACTAACTTATAATAACAATGATCTCGTTTTTAAGCTTAGTATGGGGAACGTGAAACTTGAGGGTGATTTATATTCATGACACCAAAAGCCCTAATGTAAGTCTTAGATTTCTTTACATGTTCCTTCCTTCAAACATTCTGAAATTTTCTATCTTTTTAGTTTCTATTGTATCGTATTATTTAATAAAGGCCAAGGTGGGTTAATTATGATGGAAAATGTAATTGTTCCTTTGTAACTAATGCATTGCATGAGGGCATTGCAATGGTCAAGTGTAGGGGATTTAATAAGTGTGAAAACACTTATCCTTTTACCACTTAAAACAGTTAAAAACGAGACCAAAACGTATACTTAATGTCGTAAAAGTCGGAATTTCGCGGGCTTTTATCGAAGAAAAGACAAAAGACGAAGTCAAAGGATCAAGAGTGCAAAAAGAACGGAAGTCAAAGGCCTATTTTGAAGATTTATCGAAGAAAAAGACCAAAGACGGAAGTTTAACGAAGTCGAAGAACCAAGTCTAATAAAAGAAGAAAATTAGAAGACGAGTTCATTTTATATCGACAAATCCCGAGACAAAGTCGAGAAAGGCGAGTTAATTAAAAGACGAGAAGACAAAGTGAAAGAAGGAAGCAACCAACACCATCTTTCCTTCCTCCTATAAATAGTCTCTTTAAGCCTTCATTTGTAACAAGTAGATTTTAGTTTAATTTTTGTAAGGTAATTAGGAGTAGATTACTTTTTTTCTCTAGCTTTCTTTAATGTTTTTAAGCTTTTAATCATTTATCTTTAATCTTGTGAATCTTAATCTTCATCTTAATTCAAGCTTTTTACACTAATCTCATTCTTCCTTTCTTGTTTTTAATCTTGTGTTCGATTTGGTTAATCATGTAGTTTGTTTGATCTTACTACTAGTTTGATTGATGTGCTTATTTGATTGTTCTTATTGTTTTCATGTGATTGATGGTTATTGATTATTGCTTATTGAGCTTATTGATTATTTTGTGTTTATCTTATTTTTAATTAAGTGGATTTGGTAGATTAATGTTTTAAAAGTTGATTTTTTTATATTTTGCTTATTTGGTGTTTTTGTAGTTTTTAATTTGTGTCTTCTTTAGCTCTTCTTAAAATTTGTTTAGCTTAATTTTTGGTTAAGTGCTTATTTGATTTTAGCTTAATTTTCATTAATCCGGATTCCTTAAACCCTCTTCTTCCGACTTGTGTTTTGATTTTAGATATTGCGAATTATATGTTTCGAAATTATTCCGAACTAGCTCTTTAGTCCCTACATTCCGAATGAGATACAACCCTTGGATTTCGAATTAGACAATAATCAGAAATTCCAAATTACATTTAAAATTTTATTCCGGATTACTTGTTTAGTATTATTCCGGGTTAGGTTACATGTTAGTTATTCCGGATTAGATGCAAATGTTAGAATTCCTAATTATACCATAGTGTATTCCGAATTACTCTTAGATCTCCGTATTCCGAACTATAATTTGAAGCACATTCCAAATTAGGTACTATGAGACGAATTCCGGATTAGGAATTGGATAAGGATTCCGAATTCCCTTAAAACTTCATATTATGCTTTAAGTGTATATTCCAGATCAGATTATGTTTTGTGTTTTCTGGAATTAGCTTTTGATTTTGATTACGAATTGTTTTTTATTTTTCATTTTCCCGCCAATTTTATTAAGCTTTATTTTCAATTGTTTTATTTAGTTTTAATTTTACATTTACTTTTAATAAAGTTTTAAATTTGTTTTATTCCTTTTTTTAGTTTATATCTTTAAAGTTTTCATTTTTAGTTTAAAATAGATAACGACATTCTCTTTTTACACCAAGAACAATTAAGTCACACGATAAACCTTTTATCAATTCGAATCGAGTCGAGAGAAACGAAGAACTTAGTAAAACTCCTGTATTATTCTTCCTCCCTCACATGATAATGTCATGCATCATGGGACATATTTTCATTGTTGTCAATATCAACATCTTGCTATGGCTCATATATATGAGGAATTGAATTACATCAAGAGTCTCCTAGTTAAACCTCCTTTTCACTATGACTATGAGATTACTATCAAGCCACCACCACCTCCTTCCGTCATTACTTTGTATTTCATCTAAGCATGTGGATTGTCTCCAAGACATCTAATTCAAGCAAATCTTAGAGTTCTAGTTTAACAACGATTAGATTTATGGTTTTATTTTGGCTTGTTTTTCTTTTCATACATCTTTGTATGATTTATTTTCTTGTATCTTTATTTCATGTTTTCTCTTAACATGACTTATCTTGGATCTCGGTTATCTTCTCTTTTCTTATCTTTTTTTTTGTGACATGTGCTATAAATTGTTGGGTGTTTCATTTCTTCTACTAACCCTTCCATGTAACTTGTCACCATAGCTCTATTCCTTGGTGCCCCAAGAAAGGGGAGTAAGCACCAAGGGGGAGCATTTGAAAAGTTCGATTATTTTCTTCTACAAAGACTTTTGCATCCTTTTTGCTTCCACAAAGGGGAGAAATGAAATAAACTCGTCTTCGAAAATATTATTTTACATGTGATAGAGTTTATGTATTGTCGAAATAAAAAAAGGGGGAGATTGTTAATGCAATGATGCCTAAAAATGTTACTTGCATTTTTCGGTCTCCCTTTGTTTTGATTATGACAATATATAAAAACAAGCATTTACGAAAACAACGAAAAATGAATTCTTTAGTTCAAGTTTTTTTTCATTTCAACCATTATCACTTAAGATATGAACAAACAAGTTTTCATCTTAATTAAGTGATCAAGGATTTAAGTTTTCTTAAAACTCACCTTTTATTAAATGTTACAAAGTTTTTTTTTAACTTTATATTTAAGAAAATGTTTTATTAAATTAAATATATGAAAATTTTAAAATGTCATATTCCATAAGATTTAGGAATATCCCTTGTGGATAAATATTCCACCAGATGTGACTACCCCACTAAAAGACAAAAGGGCGCGGAGTCTACCTCCACGGTTCCTTAAATGCCTATGCGGTTCCTTATCGATATGGAACCGCAGGCATCAATAAGGAGCCGCACCCAGAAAGAGCCGTTGGGCTTTTGTCTTATAAATAGTAGACCATTATCATATTTTATCTTCACCTCTTTTGCACACAAATTTCCAGATTCAAACATTGATTGTGGTAAAAATACGACCTTTTAGGAAAAAGGCGTAAAAGCGGTAAGTATTAAATACGACGGTCTAGGAAAACTGTGTACTAATGACCCAAAGGTGAAAGTTCGTTTCCCAAGGAGGTATATGGGTGTCATTAAGATGCAAAGATATTTGAGATTAATATTGAAGAAGGGATGAGAAAATAGAGTGACGGATACGTGAAAATTATTACTACGACGACTAAATTAAAAACCGTAAAAAGTGCTAAAATAAAATTAACTCTAAAAATTCCCAAAAAGTTACCAAAAATCAAATTAAATAAACTAAGAGTTTACAAATGATCAAAACTTTTTCAAACCTTTTAATTAATTAATTATTAATTTTTAAATGCTAATTAAAGCCCTAAAAATCCAATTAATTATCAAAAAGCCCGAATAAAGATATTTCAATTTGTAAACCTCTTAAATGACTTAAAAAGACTAAAAACCATTTTTATAAATTTTTAAACTAAGCAAAACTATTTTTAAATGATTAAAAACTATTAAAATATTAAAATAATTCTAGAAATTAAGAAAATGATGCTAAAATTAATCTAAGAGTTTCAAAAATCCTATTTTAATGTATTTGACCTAAGAAAAATATAAAAGTCGCAAAAATATGAAAAATGAAATTTAATAATAAAATAATATTAAAATATTATTAAAAATCCAAAAATTATAAAAAATTCTAAAAACTTGCAAACTAGTTTATTTTAACCTAAATAAACAGAAAATGAAAGTGAATTACCAAAATACCCCTAATGGGCCCCCAAATGGGCTAAAATAAAAAGCAATCCAAATGAAATGGGCTTTTTGGCCCAATAAGTTCAAACTCAACCAAATAAGCTGAAAATCACCAGTCCAGCTTAAAATTCAATTCTAAACACAAAAGGCTGAAGGACCAAAAGTTGAAAGTGAGCTTATCACAACTTAATAGTATACCAGCTTATTCTTATTAGGCTTTTTGGCCCATTAAGCAATAAGCCAATGCCATAAGCTCAGATTTGACACACAACCTTCTTTTGAGATGCCTAAGAGATCTGTGAAAAGAAATTTCAAATAAGCTCAACCAATAAGTCAGAAATAAGCAAAGTAAGTTTTCACTAAAAGACAAAATAGTCGACTTAAAGTTCTAGACCACCTCAGGCCTTGAAATAAGTTGAAAAGACTCTAAATGACTTAATTAAGACAAATCAACAAAGAAAATTTCAATAAGCCAAGCCAAATAAGCTGAATAAGCAATTAAGCACTTATGTAAAAGTCAAAGTTATTGGTTTTCTAGTCAAAGCTCAAAGTCAACCCCTCAAATGCTCCAGTATGAACAAATGGGTCAAATAAGTAACACCTATTACAAAATTAAAGTTGTTGCAGGTTTAAATAAGCTAGAACAGCTTATTGATAAGCACAAGGTGAAATAACACTAGCAGTGGCTAGCAGCAGGGGAAAGGAGTTCCCACTGCTTTGACTATTTGACTTGCTTTTTTAGAGAGATCCAGTTGGATTCAATGGAAAACAAAGGCACCCTTGTAATCAGTGGATCACAAGGAGTCAATATCAATCAACAAATCACAATTTGCTTCACTAAACAAGCCCAGAATGATCAAACAGTCACCAGATATGATACAGACTTGGAAAATAAGCAGTTATGACAAAATAAGCAGATTAAGCATGAATAAGCCAACCAAAAAGAATCATATGCCTACACAAGCCATAATAAAGTCCAATAAGCACAATCAAACTTGTTTCAAACACTGGATCAAAGATTAGAAGCAGATTCAAGCACAAAAAGTTACTGATGAACAAAGGCACTTTTTTTTCAAAACCCTTTTGTTGATCTATTTGACCACCAACCCAATTTCAAACCCTCAAAACCCTTTCCCTGGTTATTATAACTAAAACTTAGCACTTGTTAACCCTAGTCTACCCTTAGATCTAGGTGTCCCCAAAATTTTAGCCAAAATTTCCAAGTAAATCAGATTTTATGGTCCTTTGATTGATTATGATGATTCAAACCACAATATGAGCAGATAAGTGACCAAATACACCAGGTAAACAATAACCAACACAAATGAACAACAAACAACCACTTAAGTTACCTTAAACCCTATTATATCAGTTAACCCAAACACCCCTTTGGAATATGATTTCTCAAATTATCAAAGGATTGTTATGTTTTAACCTTCAAAACAGGATCTAATCAACCCTAACAACAATAATCAACCCTCAGAAACACAAATCCACAACAAATACACAAATTCCCAAACAAATATACAAAAATCACCAAAAATCATACAATATTCAGAAAATATAAAAGGGATAAGAGAATCAAACCTCCAAAATGTACATCTACACTTTGGAATGTTTGAGCTGAGGTGCTAGCAAGAACAAGCACCAGCTTCCACAGCTGCTAAGAAGAACAAACATAAAAGTAAGCTCAAAACGGATTATCCTTTGATTTTTGAAAACAAGTGTTTTAAAACTTAAAACCTTTTCTAAAAATCAACCAAACATGTAAATGGAACTCAGATCTTAGCTAATCTAACACCAAACTTTCATAAAACACAAAAGAGAATTCAATATTTTTAGAAAATAAACTTTTATTTCATAAAAAGGAATTACAAAGAAATTAGCTAAAATTTGGAACAAATGGGCTCTCACATGTTGAGGCCTCCTTATATAGACGACTAAGATCATTCTAGAAGGGAAAAATACATGAAAACCCTAGCTAGGAAATCTCTGAATTGCCCTTGAGTGCATTGAATTGTTGAGCTGTCAAATTTGATCCAAATCGTTCATTTATGCTTTGGGGCCAAGTAATAAGTGTAAATCGTTGATCTTGCCAGGTCATTTTGCTTGGAGAGGAAGTTGTGATATGATTGGGTAACGGGTTGAATGGTGGGGTCACATAGTGAGTGGGATTGGGGGTTTTTGGTATGGGATGAGTTTCTGGGCGTGTGAATTAAGCATGTGCCATGGTAATTTGATTTTACCCTTTGTTTAAGTGGGAGTAATTTTTGGGTTCATAAAGGTAAACAATAACTTGTTTGATCTGGTTTTGGTGGATTGGTTAAGTGTTTGGTGCGTTTATGATATTTGAATGTTTGGTGTGGCAAAAGTAGTCCCTAGTCTTTGGCAAATGTTGTATACAAAGTTTATTTAACCAACAAAAACGAATCCCTTTGTATTTGAAGTTTCTGTTTTCATAGATTGGCCACAAATACTTTTCAAAGCAGATTTTAGGGCTTTTTCAACTTTGCTATAATTACAACATTAGTCCTTTTGATATTTAATCCATTTTAAAAGGACTAAATGTGTAATATTCTTGAACTTCAAGGACTTCTTTGGATCTATGACTTCATGATGTACCATTATTGACAATTTAGATTTGTTTAGGGACTAATTTTGCCAATTCTTCAAAGTTGAAGGACCTTTTTGTAATTTTGACAAACTTAAGGGACTAAACTTGTAATTATTAATATACAAGGGTATTAAGTGTAATAACTTCATAAATGAGGGCTCAATCTTGTACATTTTCAAGTCTTCAAGGGTTTTTCTTTGATGATTCACAAACTAGGGCCCGTTTATTGTGCGGCTTCGTTTCTCGTGTTCGTTTTTCCTTGTTTCTTGTGATCTTTTGTCTTTTTCACGATATACATACCTAAAATACACAAGTAAACATACACAAGCATATATATGGTATTTATGACATTTTATGCATTTAAAGCCAGAAAAGAACGATGAGATCATGTATAAATGCCATCTCATCACTCCCCCATACTAAACCATTGCCATGCCCTAACGCAATGCTAGAATAAAGTATCAAAGCATTTACAAAATTCAATTTTATTACCCTTTATTGAAAAGTAAGAACTTGCAACACTACTACGAAGATGTGTACAGACATAATGTATGATTTTCATCACGTGTGTGATTTTAAGGGTCAATGAATAGAAACAAGTGAATGTCTCATAGAGTATAGTTCGTCATCCTTGATTGTATTACATTCCATGCTAAGTGCAAAAACGAGAACATTGTTGGTACAAGTCACAATGCTAACACTACTCATACGTCCAAATTGTGTAATACGTTTTCTCCCCGCAATCCTAGTTATTATGAAAAGAAATGGGTTTCTAGAATTTTTTAACTATTTTTCATGGATCACAAGTGATTCATATTGACTTATTTGAGTATTTATTAGTCCGAAAGTAAAGTAGCACGATTTAATTGATAGTTAGCCGGAGGACAAAATCTTTTAAAATGGCTTCTCGTGTATCTCCTTAAGTTCATATATTGGCATAACTCTTTTCACGATTTGAAACCTTTCTCGGACCGATATTTGGCATGTACTTCATACTTCAAATCTTGGGAAGACGTTCTTGAAATTATGGTCTTTTCTTCATATTTTGGAATTTCTTCACTTGACGTTTTTGAGAGATTCTTCATACTTGGACCACGATGATAACTGGATTTTGTTTAGTTAAAAAAAAGTTCTTTGTCGTATGTCTAATCGAAATGATCTGGTTAACTATGCGACTCAGTCGTTCTTTGGTGAAACAAATAGTTGTGTCGTTGTAGTAATTAAAAGTGCAAAACAATTAAAAGTAAATGGCAATTAAAGTAAATCTAAATCTAATTTAAAGTAAATGACAAGTATTTAAAAGCGAGACAAAAATTAAAAGGCACTAAAAGTAAATAACGCAAACTTAAGTCTACCTAAGGCAAACTTAAAACACAACTAAAACTTAAAATAAGGCAAGGCTTAAAATAAATCTAAAGCAAGTAATCTTAAAGTGCAACTAAGTAAAAAGGCGGGAAAAGTAAATCTTGAAAATTAAAAACAGTAAGTTAAAAACTGAAACTAAAAAGAACCTGAAAACAGCTCATTCGGAATAATCCTTCGTTCGGAATAATCATTCATCCGGAATGTCACCTTCGTTCGGAATGATTCTCCTTCACTCGGAATATTTACCAAAATCCTTGATCCGGAACAAATTCTCTATTCGGAATATGTCACTTATCCAGAATAAATCCTTCGTTCGGAACTTTTACTGATTCGAAACTTCAATTGGTTCGGAACTTCCTAAACAAAAGCCTTGATTCAGAACTTCTTGATTCGGAACCCTTGGTTCGGAACTTTGAATGTTCCGAATGAAACACCTCTTCCACTGATCCGGAATACTTCCGAATGGACAAGCTTGATTCGGAATTTTGAATGTTCCGAGTGAAGGTGTTGATCCGGAATAATTAATTATTCCGAATAAAACTCCTTGGTTCGGAACTTCTTCTTGGTTCGGAACTTCTACTGGTTCGGAATAGGTTCCGAATGAACAAGCCTTGATTCAGAACTTTGAATGTTCCGAATGAAGGTGTTGATCCGGAGGAAATTGTCTTGATCCGGAACTTTACCTGGGAATCACAGTAACAGAAAACACGAAGAACAAGGAAACACAGGTACACACGAAGCTAAACAAATATAATCAAAATCAACCAAAAGATTAAATCAAACTAATCACAAAACATCTACTAATGATAATCAAACAATCCAAAACAATCAAACTAACAAATATAACAAAAATAATCAAAACCCACTTTAATCAAATCAATAAAATAAGAACATGAACATGAACAATTAAGATAAAGATTAAAGATTAAAGAAAGGTAGATAGGAGATTAACAAGAAAAAGTAAAGATTGACAAGAATTAAAAGAAAACTTACTTAAAATTAAAGGTATTTAAGGTGCAAGACAATTAAGGTAAATGACATGTAATTAAATGACAAGGAAAGTAAAATGGAAGAACTAATTGTCACTATTAGCCAACAAATCTAATGAATGAAAACAAATCCTATTTATAGAGGAGATTAGGGAGGTGCTTAGGAAGCTTCCCCCCTCTTTCATCTTTTCCTTAATTGCGTCATTAGGTCCTTGGTTTCTTTAATCTTCTTAAATCTTGGACATTAATGACTTTTGGCTCGGGATTTCTTTGAACTTGTCTTTTAATTCTTCAATAAATATGACTCGAGTTCTTCGGCTTTTAATTAAACTTCCGTTTTTTTGACTTTTTCTTTGATAAATCTTCAGAATTGGTCTTGGACTTCCGTTCTTTTTGCACTATTGACTTCTTGACTTCGTCTTTCGTCATTTTCTTCGATAAAAGCCCCGTGAATGCCCGTGCTTTCTCCACTTTTCACCTTTTCGTCCTAAATCACAACAAAAACACAAACCACGCATAATTCCGACATAAATGACATAAAATAGCACGTTTTGGCTCGGTTATTATTATAATTAAGTGGTAAAAAGGATGGGTGTTTACACACCTATCACACGACTTCATCATTTTTATTCAATCTTTATTTTGGATTTTGATATACAACGATCCGCCTCCTTTTTTGGACATGGATATATTTATCCTCATACCTTGTTAGGGTCTTTTTGGATAGACTTTCTCCATGATCTTTAGGGGACTAATTGCTTTTCGCCGTGTGTCTTGATCCTTCATATTGATTTAGGAATAATGATACTTCACATCATCTTTAGCAACAAAATAGAACTCATCATGCCTTGTTAGGGCCTTTTTGGATCTTCACCAATCTTTGCATCCCGCTTTAGTAAGTTATGCCTTGGCTATGAACTCTATTCAACCCCGAGCAACTTTTAAACGATCTTGTGCTAGAAGCTAAGTAATCTTTCAAATCGTACGACCTTACTTATTGCAATTATTTTTATTCCTAATGCATTGATCTTATGGGAGAAAAAGCCATAATTAAAAACATATGAGTTTTTGAAAGAGCAATTTCATGTTCTACATTTAGCATGATCACTTGTCTAACTCTATCATTTCTCGTTCTTCACTATTTAAAGACCTCTAATTAAAGAGACTCATGAATACTTAGCCATGCAAGTCAAAATTAAGCCAAATTTAGATTAGCTTTCATTAAGACTATATCAAATCGAAGTTTTGGGATTTCAAGCCACCTATAGGATCTTGCACTTTCTTGGACTTTTTCAAGTTTAGAGAATGCATTTTATAGTTACCTTGATATGTCACTTTCTAGGATCAATTATAGGAACTTGTGAAAAGTTTTTGTTCTTAACCCGTATGAGCTAAGACTTTCGCGTTTTAAAGTTCCCTATATAAAAGTCTTGCAAAACTTGATTTGAGCGGGTTAAGGAATGTAAAGGGCTCCAAATGCCCATCAATTCAAAAATTAACTCTTATTCTACCCATCAGAAAATATACATTCGTGTCTTAAAAACACTTATGAAAACTAAGAAAAATTATAAAAATGGGCCATTTTTAGCCTTATTAGCAAAAAAATAAAACAAAAACGTTGAAAGTTGGAAAACATGAGGGCGTAGCAAAGCAAGTATCTATTCACCCCCCCCCCCCCCCCCATACTAAAATTAAACATTGCCCTCAATGTTTCGAGTCTAAAGGTGGAGCACCCCCATACTAGAGACGAAGAGTCGAATGCTTAGGATCTAGCATGGAAAGGGTGATCAACAATATATCTAAAGCCGTTTATTAATTATGCTAAAAGATAATTGTTAGAAAAATAAAGGATATGTCATGGATTCATGAAAAACTTCTTCAAGCAAACGACCGAGGCTCACGTAAACTGACACGATATTCTTCAATCATTGTGATGATGATGATCTAGATAACACATTCACAAACAACCACGAGACAACGAATTGGAAGGGCACAAATCCCCTCTCATTTTATATTAGAAGCATAAAAAAGATAAGCATGGGATCTCCCCCACGAGGCACCTCGTTTTTTATTACCGAGTCATGAGCTCGACTCGATCCCCTCAGTGCTAATTATCATTGGGGAAGGTGACTTGGTCGAGGTCTTCCAACGAAGGGACTTCCCCACCGAAGTAGTGCTTAAGCCTATGTCTATTCACCTTGAAATTAGGATCATCATTTTGAGCTAGCTCGATGGTCCCATAAGGAAACACTTGTGTTATGGTGAAAGGACCCGACCAACAAGATTTCAATTTCCTGGAAAATATATTTAATCGAGAGTTAAAAAGTAACACTTGATCACCAACGTTAAAAACCCAATTTTTAATCTTTGCATCGTGAAACTTTTTAGTCTTTTCTTTAAAAATCAATGAATTTTCATAAGCATTGTCTCTTAATTCATCCAATTCATTTAATTGAATTTTCTGGTGATCTCCCGCGGTCTTTAAATCATAGTTTGCATGCTTAAGCGCCCAATATGCCTTATGCTCCAATTCAATGGGAAAATGACAATTCTTTCCATAAACCAACTTATATGGAGTACAACCGATAGGTGTCTTATAAGCGGTCCTAAAGGCCCATAAAGCGTCATCGAGTTTGTCGGCCCATGAAGTACGGTTTTCTCCAATCGAACTTTCTAAAATCCTCTTTAAAGCTCGGTTTGAAACCTCGACTTGCCCACTCGTTTGCGGGTGATAATCCGTAGAAAGACGATGAGTAACTCCATATTTCTTTAAGACCTTCTCGAATTGGTCATTACAAAAATGGGTTCCACGATCGCTTATAATAACACGAGGGGTTCCAAACCAGGAGAATAGTTGCTTCAAAAACTTCACTACCACACGAGCATCATTAGTAGGTAAAGCCTTAGCTTCCACCCACTTAGAAAGGTAGTCGACGACGACGAGGATACACTTGTTACCATGAGATGATGGGATCGGCCCCATAAAGTCTATGCCCCAAATGTCAAAAATCTCACACACTTGAATTTTGTTTTGCGGCATTTCATCACGTTGAGACGATTTTCCTTGACGTTGGCAAGAATCACACGACTTCACAAGTGTGTGTGCATCACGATAGATCGTAGGCCAAAAGAAGCCGGCATCGAACACTTTCTTAGCCATGAAATTAGCACCGTGGTGACCACCCGTGGGTCCCTCGTGACAAGCTCTAAGGATGTTAGAAGATTTGGCACCAAAAACACAACGTCGAACGAGTTGATCCGCACAAACCCGAAAGAGATAAGGGTCGTCCCAAAAATAGAACTTGACGTCACGAAAGAATTTTTTTCTTTTATTGTGTCGTCATACCCTTGATTATGAAGTTCCCCGCATGGTAATTTGCAATGTCGGCAAACCATGGGGTGGTGTCTTTAAAATTCACTACACTGAGAGTCTCAAGAGGAAATGTTTCGGTAATTTCCTTGTCCTCGAAGACATTTTGTGAGGATCTTCTAGACGAGAGAGATGATCGGCCGCTAGATTCTCGGCTCCTTTTTTGTCAAGCACGGTGACTGTTAGACACGTAATTATGCGTGTTTTTATTGCTTATATCCCTTCATTTTTGGTATAATAAATAGCAAAACGGGTATTTTTAGTGCATTTATCGTTTATATGTGTTATTTATTATTGTAGGTACGGATATAAAGAATAGGAGCAAAATCGAAGCCAAAGAGCAAAAACAAGCACAAGATATGAAAAGAGCGCGAAAAATCGAGTTTAACGGTGCCTTCATATTTTATTGGGTCGGCCCGACACCATTTAAATGGGTCGAACCGACCCATTATTATACTACAGCCCATCAGGCCCAGCGTTTGTTTATTCCAGGCCCAACAGCAATGATTAAATGTCGCAGGCCCAGCAGTGGGAGAAAGACACAACAGGCCCAAAAGAAAGGGAAGAAAAAAGGCTGGTGTACATATTAAGCTGGGGGAATAAAAAACGCAGCACACTTTTTATATTTTTGGTATTCTTTCATTTTAGGTAGTAGCTTAGTTTTTGAAAATAGAATAGATCTAGGTTTTATCTTTACGCAGCTTAATTGCTATTTTCTTTCTTCCGTTCGCAAATTCGCGCATCATCTTTCATTTTCTTTTTCAGTTCGGAATTAACAGCTTCTAGTCTTAGTTTTGTATTCGGATAATTTTCTTTTTGTTATAAAAGAACTTTTATGTTTCGGGTTGTGTTGAAGATTTGGTTTCGGTGTTGATTCGAGATTAGTATTGTATAGTTTCGTTATTAGGTTCGTTTCGATAGCGTCTTCGTCTCGATATCAGCGGAGGCCCGGAAGTGGGGTAATACTTGTTCGAATTTCTGAAATACATACCTTAGTCTGCTGTTAATTTGTTAAGTAGAATTGCTTGCATTATTTTGTTCCTTCTAGTCTGATATTAAATGTTTGACAATTGTTTCTACACTACACTTTAATTTCAGCACTTAGTTTCCTTTCATTTTTGAATGTCTACATAACTAGTGCTTGATAGTAGCTGTTATTAAGGCTTTGATAAGTGTACTCACAAGTTACTTTCCATGTTTCATTAGGAGTCTTAAACAAGTCAAATTTAAAATATCCTAAATGTAAAAGTCTAGTTCATGTATACTGCTTTGTTTCTATTCAGTTTTTTTTTACAAAGTTTTGTCAATGAGCAATTTCAATCCTTCATTTAGATACACTTGTTTGCAGTTTCGGTCCACAAGTTAACTCTGTTAGCATGTCTAGTTAGTTATATGGTTGGATTATGGGCTTGTTTCAATTGCTGGGCCCAAAATCTATATAACATAATTTTTATATTCGTTAGTTTTAATTATAGATTTGTAGTGTTCAAATTTGTATTTTCATTTTAAATATTTTTTTGTTTTAATAAAATTTCATTTTTAGATTTAATAAATAAATAGTTTAATGAATAAATAAATAGAAAATATTAAAAGTATAAAAAAAATAGTTTTTACATTTTTAGAATTAATTTGGCATTTACATTTTAGAATAATTTTGTATTTACGTTTTTGGCATTTTAATATTTTTGCATTTTACCTTAGTTTCATTAGCTTGAGTATGATTCATATTGTTGCCTTGTTATTGTTTAACTTTAATGTCGGGATTATAATAGTTTTTATCATGCTCGTTTAGTTTGCCATCGTTATTGTTCTTAGTTTTGTTTTAAATACTTTTAGCTTAATAATCGTAATATAATTGTCTCTTTCATTATTATTTTTAATATTTAGTCGTTAAAATTGGTAGTTATAGATTTAAAAATCAAAATCTATTTTATTCGAGCATCAAACTTTAGACATAAACGCAGATTTCCATTCACACTTCGCCAGGAACTATGATAACCTTCGGGTGTACGAAAACGACTCAATCAAATGGCGCCGCTGCCGGCTCTGTGTGTAGCGATATTGGCGTTGTGTTTTTAGTTGGTGACTTGAAGATCCTTTCGTTTTGAAAGTTTATTTTCGTATTTGTATATATATATAATAAAAAAGTTGAAAAAAAAATCCAAAAAAAAATATATAAAATATATAAAAAGCAAAAATATTTTCTTATTTTATTTTATTTTCTTTATTACTATATATATCATAAAAAAAGTTTTAAAAAATATTCCTCTTTATCCTCTATTGTGTTTAATTCTTTTTCTCAACCCCTCTTATTTTATAATTCTTCATGGATTCGTCTTGCGTTCGATGTGGGAGACCATGGCTTGGTTTTCCAATATGTCCATGGTGTACTTGTGTGAAGTGTGGTTCTGATATTGACAATACACAATTTGGATTTTGTCCATTGTGCAATTCAAGAAATTCGTACTTCTCCTCTTACACAAATTTCTTCCCCTTCCCGTCTATGACAATCCCAATCCTCAACAAGCACCGGATTTTTCTTCATACCCGTGTTGCAACTATTGTGGGGGCCCTCACGATACTTCTTATTGTCAACCGATGAATTATGAGCCACATCTGTTCTATAATTCCGGTTTTCAAAATTTTGAACCCCCACAAAAAATCTGTCGTTCATCAACCTTCTTTTAATGAACAAATCACTAGTTTGGATGAAATTCTAGAAAGATTAAGACAACTCAAAATTAGCTTGCATGACGAAAGACAACAAGAGCAAGTATCTACTCTTAGTGTTTCTACTCCTCCTCTTGTGCGTTCTTACTATTATGATGATGATGACGATGAGAATACTATTTCTTGGAATGATCTTTGTGCTCAATGTCCTAGTGCAATTGTAATTCCTTCTCTCGACTTGCCAGCTCTCGAGCCTAAGGATTCAACCATCCTAGGGGATGAGGATCTTAGCACAATTCCTGCAAAGGAATCTGACGAATTCATAAAGTGTAGTGCTGATAACCTTGTCCAAATTCCAAGTGAATCTGAGGCGACATCCGACAGTGACGATGAGTGTGAATCTCTTTCTAGTGATGATTCATTACCTCCCACCGACATCTTGGGAGACGATTCTTTGGCTTTCCCTAATCCTCTCTTTGATCACAATGATAATTTTACTTCTAGTGATGACGAGTCACTATCCAATGAAGACGTTCAGAAGGAAAATTTCAAGATTTATTCGAACCCTTTATTTGATTTTGATGACGCCTACATCTCTAGTGAGGTGAATCCTCTCTTTGAAGAGGGGATTGAGGACATTGATAGCTCCGACTCTATTGCTATTGATGAGCATTCTTTGTTAGCCATGCCACCTCCCATCGTAGAGGAGGTGGAGAGATTTGACCCTACCTTCCGTTTGATTCGGTCTGGAGAGGTGACGCGGGTGGTAGATATGTCTTCTGATCTTTCTCATATTATGTTGCCACCCCGTCCTACCGCATGCACACCCAAGCAGGTGATGTATCGCTTTTACTCTCCTCATTTCATACCGGGAAATGAGGATGAATGCTTTGACCCGGGAGGTGACATTGACCATTCTATGATTGATACCTTTACGGCTTTGCCGAATAGTAACCATCCTTTATCTTGGGGGATGACAATTTGTCTCCTTTACCCATCCCACCTCCCGTGGATCACGACCTCACATACTTTTCGTATGTTGAGAGGACTTTTCTACCTTTCATGACTTATCCTCCTGCCTCTTATTTATTATGTTCATCCAGGACCAAGGATAAGATTTTTGATCCCGGTATTACATTCGAGGCCTCCCCATGGACCATTTAATTTGGGGTCGAGTCAGGCTCGTGACTCGGTTAACAAAAACAAGCGCTTCTCGGGAGGCAACCCAATTATTTGTCTATTTTATCTTTTTTCTAACATAAGTGTAGGGCGTGCTTCTCTCCATGTGTGATTGTTGGTTTTTGTTTTTGTGTGCAGGTTCCCTTGGATCGAGAAGACTTTTAGAGGGTTGATGTTGCTGTTTTCCATCATCTTCTTCATTCAGTCTCCGATCGATCTTCATGTCTATATCAGGGGAGTAATCAGTTCTCATCTTTATCCATGCATATCTGATTGTGTTCTCCTTCTTACACTTGGAATTCTAGCATTATCCTTTTGTGTTCTTAAGAGTAGGGGTAACACCTTATCACTTTTGAACATTGAGGCCAATGTTCGGTTCTAAGTGTAGGGGGTTTTATATCATATTGATCATACTCATGCCTACTTGTTTGCCCTCTTGCATCCTATTTTGATCAAATGTGTGTTTGTTTTTTTATTAGAAATAATAAAACATTTTTGACCGTGCGTGATTGACTTGTCCCGTAGGCTAGAACAAAGGGGATCCTGACTCTGCCTGAGTGTTGATCTGGCTGCTCCCTTAACTTTTAGACTGAGCTTTTAGGATTTGTGCAAATGAAAATGCTAAACATGGAGTAGTTGGTTCTCTTTAGAGCTTATATGAATAACCTGTGGCTTTTCCTCCTAGATTGTAACTAGACTAAATAAGTGTGTTTTTTTCAAGCTTTTGAACGTTAAAAATTGTGTTGTTATGCAAAAAAATAAATTCTTATGCAATTTTGATATAGAGTCCTAGTTTAACTTTTTATTTAAATTTGAGTGAAAGCATACTTTCTTAATTTTGAAATAATGTTGCGTGAATAGAAAAAAAAAAGAGAAACAAAAAAATAAATAAATAAATAAAAATAAAAATAAAAAGCAAGAAAAAAAATATTTAAAAAAAGGGAAAAAAAGAAGAAAAAAAATAAAAAATATGAGTAAGAGTTTTATGTTTTTGTTGCTTCAGTTATAATTGTGAGAAACTTGCTTGTTCTCAAATTTAAATCTGAAGTTGAACTAGAATTCGTCAATTTTGTATAAGAGTTTAGACGGTAATTGAGAATGTAGAAGTCAAAGGTCTTGTGAGCTCCGATACTATTCTCGATGGTGTAAAAACCTAGCCTCCTAAGCTTTGCTAAAGGACAAGCTGAGAAGAAAGTCGCTACATGGAGTGATCTCTCCTTTGAATCTTCATTCTCTAATTACCGTCGTTGTTTTTTCATCTAAGTGTCTTTTATTAGCTTAGCGGTGATTTCAAGATCTTTGATTTCAAAATCCCGCCAATCCCGGTACTATTCTTCGTGGGGTGTCAAAATCCCGGGCACTTAACCGATTAGGTTGGGACGTTCCGAGAAGAAAGCCGCTACATGGGAAATGCCATTTTTGAATCTTAAATCTCGTTATTTTCGGTGAGTATATATTCCACTTAGATGATTAGGCAACCATAACAAATGTCGATTTGAACGATCAAAAATTTGAAAATGAACACACTTGCCTAGTCGTTATAATTATAGGAGTGAAAAGTTATATTTACATAGGTTATTAGTATAAGTAGTGTTAGCATTTTAACAAAACGTTTGCACAAGGAATTTTAGCTTAGTTGGGAGTAATAAAAAGAGGATGACGATCTTTATTCCCTGGAGACACCCAGTTTGCCTGTTTCCCGTTCTATGATCCTTATACCTAGAATAAGAAGTCGAGCATGGCGGGTCACAATGTATTTTTATTTTTATTTTATTTTAGCAAATTCGAATAAAGTAATTTTAAATTGATTTTGGATTTAACGTTTGTGATAATAGTTGCTTGGGGGCAAGAAACGTCTTAAGTGTAGGGGTGTGTTGGACACGTAATTATGCGTGTTTTTATTGCTTATATCCCTTCATTTTTGGTATAATAAATAGCAAAACGGGCATTTTTAGTGCATTTATCGTTTATATGTGTTATTTATTATTGTAGGTACGGATATAAAGAAAAGGAGCAAAATCGAAGCCAAAGAGCAAAAACAAGCACAAGATATGAAAAGAGCGCGAAAAATCGAGTTTAACGGTGCCTTCATATTTTATTGGGTCGACCCGACACCATTTAAATGGGTCGAACCGACCCATTATTATACTACAGCCCAGCAGGCCCAGTGTTTGTTTATTCCAGGCCCAACAGCAATGATTAAATGTCGCAGGCCCAACAGTGGGAGAAAGACACAACAGGCCCAAAAGAAAGGGAAGAAAAAAGGCTGGCGTACATATTAAGCTCGGGGAATAAAAAACGCAGCACACTTTTTATATTTTTGGTATTCTTTCATTTTAGGTAGTAGCGTAGTTTTAGAAAATAGAATAGATCTAGGTTTTATCTTTACGCAGCTTAAGAGCTATTTTCTTTCTTCCGTTCACAAATTCGCGCATCATCTTTCATTTTCTTTTTCAGTTCGAAATTAACAGCTTCTAGTCTCAGTTTTGTATTCGGATAATTTTCTTTTTGTTATAAAAGAAGTTTTATGTTTCGGGTTGTGTTGAAGATTTGGTTTCGGTGTTGATTCGAGATTAGTATTGTATAGTTTCGTTATTAGGTTCGTTTCGATAGCGTCTTCGTCTCGATATCAGCGGAGGCCCGGAAGTAGGGTAATACTTGTTCGAATTTCTGAAATACATACCTTAGTCTGCTGTTAATTTGTTAAGTAGAATTGCTTGCATTATTTTGTTCCTTCTAGTCTAATATTAAATGTTTGACAATTGTTTCTGCACTACACTTTAATTTCAGCACTTAGTTTCCTTTCATTTTTGAATGTCTGCATAACTAGTGCTTGATAGTAGCTGTTATTAAGGCTTTGATAAGTGTACTCACAAGTTACTTTCCATGTTTCATTAGGAGTCTTAAACAAGTCAAATTTAAAATATCCTAAATGTAAAAGTCTAGTTCATGTATACTGCTTTGTTTCTATTCAGTTTTTTTACAAGGTTTTGTCAATGAGCAATTTCAATCCTTCATTTAGATACACTTGTTTGCAGTTTCGGTCCACAAGTTAACTCTGTTAGCATGTCTAGTTAGTTATATGGTTGGATTATGGGCTTGTTTCAATTGTTGGGCCCAAAATCTATATAACATAATTTTTATATTCGTTAGTTTTAATTATAGATTTGTAGTGTTCAAATTTGTATTTTCATTTTAAATATTTTTTTGTTTTAATAAAATTTCATTTTTAGATTTAATAAATAAATAGTTTTAATGAATAAATAAATAGAAAATATTAAAAGTATAAAAAAATAGTTTTTACATTTTTAGAATTAATTTGGCATTTACATTTTAGAATAATTTTGCATTTACGTTTTTGGCATTTTAATATTTTTGCATTTTATCTTAGTTTCATTAGCTTGAGTATGATTCCTATTGTTGCCTTGTTATTGTTTAACTTTAATGTCGGGATTATAATAGTTTTTATCATGCTCGTTTAGTTTGCCATCGTTATTGTTCTTAGTTTTGTTTTAAATACTTTTAGCTTAATAATCGTAATATAATTGTCTCTTTCATTATTATTTTTAATATTTAGTCGTTAAAATTGGTAGTTATAGATTTAAAAATCAAAATCTATTTTATTCGAGCATCAAACTTTAGACATAAACGCGGATTTCCATTCACACTTCGCCAGGAACTACGATAACCTTCGGGTGTACGAAAACGACTCAATCAGTGACATCAAATTCTTGGAGGAGGAGCATCCAACGAAGCAATCTCGGCTTATCATCTTGCTTATCTAAGAGATACTTGATAGCCGAATGGTTGGTATACACGTTGCTTTTAGTTAAGACGAGATAAGGTCGGAATTTCTCAAAAGCATAGACCCCGGCAAGGAATTCCTTTTCCATTGTGGTGTACTTTAATTGAGCATCGGTCATCGTCTTACTAGCATAATGGATAGGACGGAAGTTCTTTTTATAACGTTTTCCTAAAACGGCCCCTATAGCATAATCACTTGCATCGCACATGATTTCAAAGGGCAATTCCCAATTAGGAGCAACAAGAATGGGAGCTTCGGTAAGTTTCCTTTTAAGAGTTTCGAAAGCTCTAACACAATCCTCATTGAAATTAAAAGGAGCATCCTTCTCGAGAAGGTGTGTCATAGGCCGAGAGATTTTCTAAAAGTCTGATGAAACGACGATAAAAACCCGCGTGGCCTAGGAAACTCCTAACTCCCTTGACGGTTTTGGGATGAGGTAACTTGGTGATGACGTCTACCTTAGCTTTATCGACCTCAATCCCCGGTTTCGAGACCTTATGTCCTAAGACGATTCCTTGTTTACACATAAAATGACATTTTTCCCAATTAAGCACAAGGTTGCTTTCTTCACAACGTTTTAATATTTGCTCAAGATTAGATAAACACGACGTGAACGAATTGCCAAACACCAAAAAATCATCCATAAACACTTCCATCGACTTCTCGATCATATCATGAAAAATAGCCATCATACACCGTTGAAACGTACCCGGTGCATTACAAAGTCTGAAAGGCATTCTACGATAAGCAAACGTTCTGTAAGGACATGTGAACGTAGTTTTATCTTGATCACGAGGGTCGATAGGGATTTGAAAGTAACCGGAAAAACCATATAAAAAGCAATAGAATTCATTTCCCGCGAGTCGCTCCAACATTTGATCCATGAAGGGCAAAGGAAAGTGGTCTTTACGAGTGGCGTCATTTAATTTTCGGTAGTCAATACACAACCTCCAACCGGTCACAACACGAGTGGGAATTAACTCGTTGTTTTCATTGGGTACAACAGTCATTCCTCCCTTTTTAGGGACACAATGGATTGGGCTCACCCATGGGCTATCGGAGATAGGATAAATCATTCCAGCGTCAAGGAGTTTTAAAACATCCTTTTTGATGACATCGTGAATTTTGGGGTTTACCCTTCTTTAACTTTGAATTGAGGGTTTGTAGTCCTCCTTCATTAAAATCTTGTGAGTACAAAATTTTGGGTCAATACCCTTAATGTCAGAAATTTTCCACGCAATTGCCCCTTTATGAGCTTTAAGAACTTTCAAAAGTGCGGTTTTTTCATTATTAGCAAGACCTTTTGCAATAATAACCGGAAACTTGTCATCATCTTCCAAGAACGCGTATTCAAGGTGAGATGGAAGATCTTTCAATTCAAGGATAGGCGGTTCCTCGATTGAAGATTTTTTCTCAACATTCATAACTTCCATCGGTGGAAGAAATGGTGGAATAGAAGTATCATTACCAATAATCACCTCATCTTCATTGTTTTTTTTTTTGGTAAAAGGGTAACAATGACTCCGGTAAATAGAACCAAAAAAAACGTTGAAGTACAAGGAATGTGGCTGAAGTGCCACATTAACCGCAAGCTACAGGCAGCTTGTTAAACAAAATGTTTATGACAGGCCATAAACATTAACTAGTCTAGAATACTGGAAATATATAAACTAGACAAAAACCAAGATGATAACATAAAGTTACGAGAAACATAATAAAATATCAACATGGGATCAGCCAGTAGGAGTGCTTGCCCCAAAATTAGTGTTGAGAAGATTCACCGATTCATCAAAGACGACCTCGACTCCCTCCTCATTATCTTCCTCACTTAGTTGAACCCCTTCATCAATACCAGGCATGGACAAAGATGAAAATTTATTAGATGTAGAAACACTGCTCCTTTGAGCTTTACCCTTGTTCGGACCATTAGGATTGCTAGTCTGCTGCAACTGACCAGATTTAGTAATCAACTTTCTACTATTATCACCACTCGTACTTGTAGTATCCAAGCGAGTTTTTGGACGAAAAACAACCGTCTTTCCTGTTTGGGAACCCTTACTCAATGGAACACCTCTCGGAACTTGATTCCCTAAATTACCTTTGTACTTCTTCCTCTTACTTTGCACTTGTTGGAATCCATCATTATCAACATGAGTTGTTACATTTTCAACCGTTGTAGGTTTAACATTTTTCGGACAAGAATCAAAGGAATGACCAAAAATATTACAAGTATGGCATCTAGGCGGTTTCCATTCGTATTCAACACGAATTAATTCCTTAGTACAACCAAAGCCTTCAAGAACAGGGACACCAATCGTAACATTATCGATAAACTCCGAATTAGCGTTCATCTCAATAAGACAACGAGCAAAACTACACCGACCCCAAGACTCTTTGCACATATTATCAGTATAATTATCCATCATAATAAGCTTACCAAGAAACGAAGCAATTAAACTAATACCTTCCTCTTCAAATACCTGTAGCGGGACATCATGAAACTTGACCCATACCGGAATACGAGTTAGTTCCTCCTTTAGAAGATTCGTTTTCATAGTCCATTTCTTAAGAAAAATTGGTGAATTACGAACCATCCACGGACCACCTTCCAGAACCGAATTAAGACCCTCACTCGACCCAAATTGAAAAAAAGAAAAAACCTTTCTCATTCATCATGATACGCTTAAGACCATGTTTTGCCCAGTTATTCTTAGCAAAATACTCAACCACAGGAAATGCAATCCTTTTACCAAGAAAGTAACCATATAAAGTGTTTTGGTAGCGAGTATTTACTTTTTCAACAACCTTCTTAGGAATAGAAATATTAACCCCTTCACAGACATTATCAGAATTAAACGAAGAAGAGACTGCATTAATACCTCCATTAGTAGACGTAACCATATCAGCTTCAAATTTGCAAAGTAATTCCAGAATTTCTTTAGCACGGTCATGTGAGATCAATCCCCACAAAGGATGTTTCTTCATTCTTAATTCATGCATAAATTCACCCGCATCACCAACCGTGCAAATCGTTACACCAAATAATTTCAAAACCTCATGTAGGTTACACGGTTGCATACCATTAATTGTTGCAGCCTTAGCTGCAAGGTCCAAAGATACATCACAATAAGAGGAAACATTTGGAATAGAGTCATCTGTTCCCCTAGCCATTTGTGCTGAGTGCACATTTGAACCACCTGAACTGAGTGAAGACGTTTTGCTAGTAAGATTCATATGACGTTCACACAAAACTTCATAATAAAGCATAGTGGTCTCCTTAGGTAAGGTAGACCATTTAGGAAATTTGTTTGCCTTAACACCATTTGCAAACACTTCAATGTCACGTACAGTATTCAAAGGAATAGAAAACAAATTAGATATCTCCTCTAACGTTACTAGAACCTTAAGATTAGACACTATATCCCTATCATTCCAACCTGTAAACAATGGCTTATCACTTTCATTGCTCGAATCCATGTTCAAACTAACCACGAAAATTTAAACCCTAAACAAACAGTAACTTTTTTTTTTAAAACGTAAAAACAACAATATTCGAAACCCGGATTCAAAGATACCTAGTAAATAAATAGCGACAATAAATGATAGCACCACTAATAATGAAACCCTTAAATAGAAGTCAGCCGCCAAACTTTAATTGCGTTAAGGATGTCAGCCGCCAAGAAAGGTTAAGGTCAGCCGCCAAGTTTAATGGTCAACCGCCAATAAAGGTCAGCCGCCAAAACTTAATGGTCAGCCGCCAAGACTTAATGGACAGCCACCAATCAAAGGACGAATTAAGTTTAGCAAATGATTAACACTCCTGAAAAAGCACAGTGAAACCCTAACACAGTATCAACCGAAACCCTAAAAAACACACAACGACACACTATTAACCAATCAAATCGAATTAACTTTGTCCAGGTAGCACCTACATATGCAACGACCAAAATAAAGACAATCAACCACCGACGAGAGAGACACACAATCGCACAAGAATGACGGCCAAAGAACAAAAAATAAAATCAATTTAATTAACCCTAAAATCAATCAACCAAATAAAGACTTTGTTAACTCAAGAATAATCAGTGATTATTCGAGAAACCAGCATCATTATAAGGTATTCGGATTAAAGAAAAAAGAAAATTAGGTTATGAGAAGAAGGGATTTTTTGGCAGCCATTGATGTTTTTTAAGGTTGTTTCTAAGCCTGGTTTAACCTGAAATACAAATTTTGATACATACCTCATCTTCATTGTCGATTTCATTTGAAGTAAAATCGCCTCCTTGGAATGGAGTGAGATTTGGTGTAGAATTAGCAAGAATCGGATCCAAAATAGTGGGATTGCCACTTAACGAGCTATCAAAAAAACCTAACACTTCTTGTGAAAACTCATCGCAAACCACATCAACTAAGTCGATGTGATTGATGGTAGTGATTGCATAAACATGATAAGTTGTCGAGTTTTAAGTAGACTTTATAACAAGTTCCTCTTCGTTGAATCTCAAAGTAATAGTTCTAGCATGAACGTCGATAAGCGATCTCAAGGTGTCTAAAAATGGACGACCTAAAATTAGAGGAACTTGAGGATCCGCGGGGATGTCAACTACTATAAAATCAACGGGATAGTAGAACTTCCCCACTTTGACGAAAACATCCTCGGCTACTCCACATGCTAAAATCGTAGAATGATCGGCCATCTCGATAGACATGTTCGAAGGAGTAAGAGCCGGAAGCGAAAGCGATTCCCAAATGGAAAATGGCATCAAATTAATGCTTGCACCAAGATCGGCCAAGGCGAGTCATTCTTTCATATCTTGTATATCACAAGGAATGAGAAACTTCCCGGGGTCACCAACTTTTTCCGATATGCGGTTAAGATAAACTGAAGAACAATTAGCAAGTTTGAAAGCTTTTCCTTATCATTCATCATACTTTTCAAGTGGAAGCGAAACGAGGCATGTATAACAACGCGTCGGCTAAACTTACATCAAAATGAACTTGTTGAAACATTTTTATAAAAAGCTCGATTTGTTGTTTGTTACGTTCTTACAATTTGTCTTTATTTCGTCTCGAAGGGTAAGGTAAGGGTGGTGTGGGTAGGATATTAGGAAACGGCCTTAGAATCTCGGGTTCCATGATTGTTATTGGTTCAACCGTAGGTGTGGTATGAGCGGTACTTCGTGGACTTGTGATATGCTCCTTTTCGACCATCACCTTTGGCTCTTTCTCGATTTCCTTCTCCGTAGAAGTACTTGGACCAGAGATTAGTTCCATGAAAGTTTTACCACTACGAGTAGTAATAACCTTCATTTCTCCCTTCGGGTTTGTAATGGTATCACTAGGAAGACCACCCGAGGAAGAGGGTTTACACATGATTGCTTCAAACATTTTTGCCATTCGGTCTTCAAATTTTGATTGCCTAGCATCCGCTTTTAACAATTCTTGCTTAATCTCATGTTGTCCTTGTTCCATCTTTTGTTGAAGACTGAAAGTCCCAAATCAATGCTAGAAACACTAAACTTAACTAATCAACATAAGGAAATACTTTTCAAACGAAATACTTATTATTGTATAATAAAGAATTACAAGTGTTATGGATAAGACCGTTTGATGACAATGTGTTGGGCACACTTTGAACAACTAAATAACCTAACTTATGAATACAGTCACAGCTGTTTGATTCAATAAGTTCTAAGAATTAATGTGTGAATATTCTCAAAGTGTTAAACATTAATGCTGGGCTACACATCCTATTTATAGTGATACGAGGTTGACCTAAGTACTAGTTGATGGTGACTACACAAGACATTCACTTTTCAGACATCTGTCACAAGATGCTCTTCTATTATTGGTAGTCTGTCATAATGCTTTAGGGAAACAGATTTTGAAACAGTTTCCCTTTTCTTCATAGTCTCGTACACACAAATGGCATGTCCAAAGTGTGCTGAGTGTTAATAGGGTATTGCCACCCCTGTTAACCCTCAACCCCTCAGAGTCCCTGATACATCTTGGATGTTATCCATCACAGCCAATGAGTATGTCTTCAAGTAATCTTTGACTTCCTTGACAATGTCTCTGACATGGACTCCTATGAGGTTGCTCACAGAGACTTAGATCTCTGTGAGTCTTGTGATACTTGCCTGCCTCCTAGGCACAGGCAAGTGACTATCTAACAGCTTAATTTGTGTTTAAATCTATGATACATGGAATCTAACAAATTTAGATTCCCAGCAATCTCCCCTTATTTAAACATAAATATAGCTAGATCTATCTAAGTTAAGGTAAGTGAGATAACAACTTCTTCTTACTCATAACAGATCTAAACAAACATACCTCATGATTTTATTCATACTTAAAGAAAATTACAAGTACAATACAAAAGTGATATAAAATGTGAAGGTAAAATTTAGTTGTGAAATTCTTCAATAATCATCATTTTTGATCTTTTCTTCAGCTTTAGCTATGTCTGTTCTAGTATCCAATTCTGCCTGCAAAGCTTGTGCAAAAACCTTGGAATACTCTGAGTTAATCTTGAGCCCCTTTTTGAGACAAATCAGCTAAATTGTTGATGCTAAGCCAAGCTCATCTTCTCTTTGGAATGCATACTGGCAAGCTCTGTTCATGAAGGCCATACCTCTTTCAGGCTCTGTGTAGGTTTGACAATCAACAGGACTGATGAGACTGCTTTTATACATAGTCTCATCGTCCAAAAAGGGCTTTAAATGCATAAAATATCATGAAAATGGCCAAATATATGCTTGTGTTTGTTTCTTGTGTATTTTAGGTACGGATATTGAGAAAATGACAAAAGATCACAAGAATCATACAAAAACGAACACGGGAAACGAAGCCGCACATTGAACCAAGCACTAATGAAAATTCTCCAAAGAAAACCCTTGAAGATTTGAAAATTTATGAAGAAAGGTCCTCCAATATTGAATAATTGACACTTTATACCCTTGTATCTTTATAATTACAAGATTGGTCCCTATAGTTTGTCAATATTGCAAAAAGGGCCCTCCACTTTGAAGAATTGGCAATTTTAGTCCCTAAACAAAACTAAGTTGTCAATATAATCCTCCTCAAAGTCAAACATACCATGAAGGACTTCAAGTTACAAGAAATTACAAGTTTGGTCCTTTAAATATGTCAAATTACTAAAAGGACCCTTGACTTTAAAGAAGTGGCAAAAATGGTCCCTCATAAATCATGACTTGGCAAATTCAGTCCTCCAAGAAGTCAAACAAACAAGTTAAGGCCATATTCAATGAAGCAAATACCAAATCAGCCCTTCAAGAATCAACAAATGGCAAGAAATACCCGTGAAAATATTTTGGAAAAGTATTTGGGACAAAAGTATGAAAATGAAAAGTTTGTTAACAAAAGAAAACGGCTTTAAGGGGTTAAAACTTCAAATGGCAAGTTAATGAAAGATAGGGGGTTTATTGTGGCCGACATGCAAACAAACCTAGACCACTCTCCTTGCACCACCTGTCCCACTCACCCAAACCCTCCAATCAGCTTTCTCCATTGTTCCACCTCACCAATCCAATCACCCTAATATTAACTAATCCAACTGATTAGTTAATTACGCGCCTAACACATCATTTAAACACAAATAAAGATCAAACTGGCTGTTCTTCATGTTCTTCAAATTTTTGGGCATTTGCTAATTACCAAAAATTAAACCCCCAAAACTTCCAGAATTAAGATTAATGTAAAGCTTAACAAAACCCCACCCCTTAATCTTGTGCCACATCGCCCAAGAGTGCACATGAAAGGTACCCTGCTACACCTTTGAACAAGAAGACAAAACAGTGACAGAAAATCAACCACCCACATTCCAGCTTACTCCTTAAGCATGTTTTGGACCATTGGATGTAATTCAAACCCTTGCCAGCTCCACAATAATACAAGAACAAGTCACATGATCAAGACAATTCCAAAGCTGCAAAGGGCGTTTTAGGGACTTCATTAACATTAGGGTTCACTTTTTAGGGTTTACATTCATTCCTTGTAGCCTATTTAAGGCATAGCACTTAGTTAGTTTCAGTTTGCTCTTGAATTTTACATTGTTCATAAATCTGTAAATCATATATTCAGTTAATGAAATGTGTTTGAATTTGGTGAAGAAAAATCAAGTGCCAACCTTATTATCTGTTTATTTTTGTTTGATGTTTACTAATCTTTGATCTTAAAACCTGTTTTCAAAGGAGTGTGCAAAAGTTTGCACATTTTCCACTTTTCTTGATATTTTGCTAAGTCTTGTTCAAACCTTGGAATTCTTAGGCTATAAAGCTGATCATAGCATCCTGATATTGTGTTATCAAGGTGTGGTGAAGCCTATAACATGGGGATAATCAAGTGTGGGGAACTAAGGTTGCATTAATCAAGTATTTTTTCACTTTTCTGTTTTGGTATTGTGCTTCTAATCTTGTTGAATCTTAGCAGACTTTATTGTGGAATCTTGTGCTTGTTCTTGCTAGCACATAAGCTCAAAATTCGTGGGTGTGGATGTAAATCCATGAGGTACACACCATTCTACTCAAAATCTGTTAAAAATTTGGATTTTTGGTGAATTTGTGTGCTACTTGTGTTCTTGCTGATTTTGTGGTCTAATCTTATTCAATACTGCATATTATACTTGTTAATGTGTTTGATTGGGCTGGGGGGGTCTTGAAATACGCTTTTGATTTAAAAATTGTCATTTGAAAAGTTAAAAGGGTGTTTGGGATTACCTCTTTTGAATCATTGAGTGTTATTGTGTTATTGGAAGTTATTGTTTATGCTTGTTATCTGTTATTGGCTTGGTTGAGTACTAGTTTCTGCAAGTTATTGGGTTTAAAACCTTGAATCAAACATTGTGCTATATCTCATTGATCTTGACTGTTTTTGACCTAAGATTTTGGTAATATCTAGAATATACGCATGCTTAGGGTTAAAAGTTGTTAAATCATTGTTTATACAACATATGTGATAGATCTGAGTGTTTGAATTTGGCTTGTTGGTCAAGTGCATCAGCAAAGTAAAAATCTGCTTGTGTTAGTGTTCATAAGTAACCTTATTGTGCTTGAATCTTGATTTAGGCTTTGAACCATTGCATGAAACCTGTTTAAACTTGTTCATTTAAGTTTATTATAGCTTGTGTATGCTTTTGGTGCAATTTGGTTGGCTGAAATTTGCTAAAACAGCTTATAAGTGCTTAACTGCTTATTTGTTCAAGTCTGGTGCATGTCTGATGCTTAATTGAATTAACTATACAAATTGGCTGATTGTGATTGTGATTTCTTAGTTGTTATTGACTCCTTATGATCCACTGATCATTTGGGTGCCTTTGTGTAACTTGAATCCACAAAAAAGTCACTAAAGACAAATAGTCAAACAAGTCAAGCAGTGGAAAAAGTTTCCACTACTCAGACACCAAAACTAGCCCCTACTAGTGTTAATTTTCAGTTAGCTTATTAATAAGCCATATTGGCTTATCCAGACCTGCAACAACTTACTTTTTGTGATCAATCTTCATCATTTGACCCATTTGTTTGAACTGGAGTTTATTAGACTTTGACTTTGACTTTTTGCTAGAAAACTCTTAAAGTTGACTTTTAAAGAAGTGCTTATTTGCTTATTTGCTTATTTCAGCTTATTGAGTGAACTTATTTGAAAATTTTTTGTTGACTAAGCTTAGTTAAGTCATTTAAAAGCTTTTGAAACTTGAATCAGCTCTTGGGGTGTCCTAGAACTCGAAAACGACTATTTTGTCGTTTTGTGAAGATAGCTTATTGCTTTTTCAGGCTTATTCCTTGTTCTTTTTTCAAATTTCTTTTTACATAAGTCTTAAGTAACTCAAAAGAAGCTTGTGTGTCTAATTTGAGCTTATGGCATCAGTTTATAGCTTAATGGGCCAAAAAGCCCATTAAGAATAGGCTGTTTGAAATAAGCCAGCTTAGATAACATTTTCAGCTTTTGGGCCATTGAAAAATTGTGTTCAGAATCAAATTTTAGGTCAGATAGGAGCTTTTGGGCCATTTTTATAAGCATTTTTCTTATTGGGCTTATTTTGGCCCAATAAGGGTCTGTTTTGGACTTTGGCCCATTTGAAGGCCCATTAGGGGTATTTTTGTAATTTCAACTTCATTTCTGTGTTAATTAGATTAAATTAAGCTAGTTTGCAAGTTTTTAGAATTTTTTATAAATTTTGGATTTTTAATATTATTTTATTATTATTTTATTATTAAAAATTAAAATTTAGATTTTTCAAGTTTTTATATTTTTCTTAGGTTAAATACATTAAGTTAGGAATTTTACAATTTTTAGAATATTTTTATTGTCCTTAGATTAATATTTATAATTATTTTAAGTTTTAATAGTTTTTAATTGTTTTTAAATAGTTTTTATTAATTTAAAAATTTTCAAAAATAGTTTTAAATTAAGTTAGGTCATTTTAGAGGTTTATGATTGAAAAAAATCTCATTTTAGGCTTTTTGTTAATTAAATTGATTTTTTGGGCTTTAATTAGCATTAAAAAATTATTATTCAATTAAATAAAAGGTTTGGGTGATTTTTGATTTTTTGTAAACTCTAATTACATTATTTAGGATTTATTGAAATTATATAGGAATTATTTGGGTAAATTTTTAATTTTGCTACTTTTTACGGTTTTACGTGTACAACTTTATTGTCTCAGTTTAATTCGTCATCGTAACTGTCATTCTCTTCTTATCTCACTTCTATTTTCTCTTCTCATAAATATAATCACAAAGTTAATCATCTCTTAACACACACACCAAGCCTCCTTGAGAACGATCCCCACTTTGGGTCATAATTTGTGGTTTTCCTAAATCACTTGTTAATACTTGCCCTAATTACGCTCTTTTTCCTAAAAGACGTAAAAACTCAACCATCATTTTGTCGCCGCTGTCGGGGAGGCGTGTTGTGTTTTGATTTGGAAAGTGTTGTTTTTATATATAGCCATAATATCTATTTGTATTAGTAGCACTCTACTAATACGTATTATCGGTTTTTCGTTTTTTGTGTGAATATTATTAATATATTGTATACGTAGAACAATAAATTCACAAGTACTCCAAAAGTGTGAAAACACAACCTTGACTTGGGAGGTCATTACCCAATCATTGTATTCGAATCTCAAACAAGAAAGAAAAGGCAAAAATAGATAAATACTTTCGTGAAGCTCGATTTTGAAAAATACAAACTATAAGGTGGGTATAAGGCGGGTATTATAAAATATGGCCTAAGGAAAAAGGCTCTTAAGTGCTTCGCGCCGCCTCGTTTCACCGCTTGCTTGTGAGTATTTTGAGATTGAAAGCTAATCGAGGGTTTTGCCGCCCAAAGTATTATTAAGTATCATATATACTTTCTTGGTTTCATTTGATTAAACCCTCTTGAACGTTTTGGTGTTCCACCAACGTTCTAAAGTCATCGAAGGCGTTCACTTCACGTGATCGTTTTCATTTTTTGAGGCTTCTTTAAATAAGATATTTGATTAAGGAGGAGATTTGTAGATTTTGGTCTACTTAATACAATCACAAAAATCCAAAAAAAGTAAAAACAATCAAAAACCATAAAAAATTGGAAAAATACAAAACACCAAAAAGAATCTTCTTTGCTCATCCCCTCGTTGTACGTGACGTTTATGCAAACCCACAACCAAGCAAGACGTGCACGTAAACGAAGAAACCGAAAGGAGTCAACACCTACTCCTAATCTTTCTAGTGAGGAGTCTCCTATTGACGAACCCATTGTAAAAGAGGAACCAACCATGGAGAATCGAACTATGATGGAGTTACTTCAAGCACCCACCGAGGGTTATGGAGAGGCTATTGTAATTCTCGCTATCCTTGCGGAGAATTTTGAAGTGAAAACGGGTTTGTTGTCGATGATCCAAAACAACAAATTCCGTGGTGATGAAAAGGACAACCCGCACAACCATATCCGCCAATTCAATCGTCTTACCGCCACTTGCAAATTTAAGGATGTTGCTAATGACTCGATTAATATGATGCTTTTTCTGTATTCCTTAGCGGGGCCCGCTAAAATTTGGTTAGAGAAAGAGCCACCCAATTCTATATTGACGTGGAAGGATCTCGTTTCTAAGTTTGTGAACCAATTTTTTCCGCCCTCTAAGACTACGCATTTGAAAAACGAGATTTCAAAATTTTCACAAGAATTTAATTAGAGTTTTTCAACGGCTTGGAATAGGTTTAAGGAAATGTTACATGAGTGTCCTCATCACGGTTTTTCCGACTTGCATCAAATTGACCCGTTTTAAAATGGACTTAATGATCATGAAAGGGATTATCTAAATGCCGCCGCGGGTGGTAATTTTTTGTGTAAAATGGTTGAGGAAGTTTTGGTGATAATTGAGAATAGATCTAAGGTGTATAGTCCTCGTAGCACGTCGAGTGTTCGAAAGGCTTCGTCTTCGGCTTCACCTTCTTTGTCTAATACCATCGATGCTTGCCAAATTGAGGCGAACATGGAAAAAAAATCTTTGATAAGCTTAAAGGACTTTTGATTGAATTCAAAGTTGGAGAACAAAGTGCTCCCACTACGGCTAAAGCGGTTGAGGCTTCATGTATGTATTGTGGTGGAGGTCATGATTTCTCCGAGTGCATTACCAACGGTGGTAACACTTCGAGTGCCTACGCGGCCACGGGAATTTACAACCAAAACAGTCAAGTTACCCGCTCTAATCAATTGACTCCACCGGGTTTTGGTTCAAATCAAAATGCTAACATAATTATCGAAACAATCAAGTTGGTTTCAAAAACAATTACAACAAAGGAAACTATGGTAATCAAGGGGCTAATAATCAAGTTTTCAAACAAAAATCAAAGTGATTTTCAAAACAACAACAAGAGTTTGCAAACTTTGAAAGATCTTCCAAATGAATTTGTTGAATACGCTAATGGAAACGATGCTAGGTTTGACAACATTCAAAGAGAAATCATTAGCCTAAGATCCGAGTTTAAGAACGACTTGAAGAAGGAGTTGAAAAATGAGTTAGCAAATGAGCTTAAAATCTATACAAACAAAATGGAAGGAAATGTAACTAGGTTACAACAAAACCAACAAAAACTGGAACAAGGGCAACATGAAATTAAGCAAGAAATGATTAAGGACGAGAAGAGGCAATCCATGTTTGAGGACAAAATTTCATCTATGTTTGAGGCAATTATGTGCAAACCGTCTTCGAGTAGTCTTCCTAGCAACACCATATCTAACCCTAAGGGAGAGATGAAAGTGATTACCACACGTAGTGGTAAGACACTCAAGGAACCGACTCCTCAACCAATTGCTCCTATGGAGGATGCAATTGAGGAAGAACCCGAGGTGGTGGTCGAAAAGGAGCATGTCCAAATCCCACGAAGTACCGCTCATGCCACGCCTACGGCTGACCCATTACCACAATTGGAACCCGAGATTCCAAAGGCTATGCCTATGCCTCAACCCACACCACCTTTGCCCTATCCATTGAGACTTAGAAAGGAGAAACGTCAAGAACGCGACAATTACCAATTTGAGCTTTTTATGAAAATGTTTCGTGATTTGCACTTTAATGTGAGTTTCGCCGATGCTTTGGTCATGATGCCTCGATTTACCGCTAACTTTAAGAGTATGTTGAACAACAAGGAGAAATTGCATCAATTGTCTAGTTGTTCATCGGTTTATCTTAATCGCATACCTCAAAAAGTCGGTGATCCCGGTAAATTCTTGATCCCTTGTGCAATCCAAGATATGGAAGAATGCTATGCCTTGGCCGATCTTGGTGCTAGTTTTAACTTGATGCCACTTGCAATCTTCAAGTCGCTCAATCTTCCTAATCTTACTCCTTCACTAATGTCTATCGAGTTGGCCGACCATTCCACGATTCCCGCATGTGGATTGGCGGAAGACGTTTTTGTGAAAGTGGGAAAGTTCTATTATCCCGTAGACTTTATCGTTGTCGATATTCCCACGGATCCTCAAGTTCCTCTCATTTTAGGTCGTTCGTTTTTAGATACGTCTATGGCTTTAATTGATGTTCATGCCAGAAAGATCACCTTACGTTTCAACGACTAGGAACTTGTTATAAACGCAACTCAAAATTCTCAAATTTCTCATGTTTATTCCGTTGCAACCATAAACCTCGTTGATATAACCGACGTTGTTTGTGAGGAATTTTCACAATAAGTTCTAGGTGATGATGAAAATAGTGGAAATCCCACTATGTTAGATCCCATTCTTGATAACTCGACACCAACCTTCACTCCATTTGAAGGTGGTGGTTTTACGTTGGAAGAATTCGATGTTCCACGTACTTGTAACGAAGACCTCGACAATGATGAGGACTTCTCGATTATCAAGGATTTTCTTAACAATTTCCCATTCCCTCCACCCGAGGAGGTTATGAGTATCGAGCCCAAATCTTCAATTGAGGAACCACCTATCCTCGAGTTGAAAGATTTACCTGCTCATCTCGAATATGTCTTTTTGGAGGAGGATGATAAGTTGCCGGTTATTATTGCGAAGGAACTTTCGGATGATGAAAAAACCGCACTTGTCGATGTTCTAAAGGATCACAAGGGAGCAATTGCGTGGAAGTTATCCGACATTAAGGGGATCGATCCCAAGTTTTGTACCCACAAAATCTTAATGGAGGAGGATTACAAGCCCGCAATCCAATGTCAAAGAAGGGTGAACCCCAAAATTTACGACGTCATCAAAAAGGAAGTCCTAAAACTCCTTGACGCGGGAATGATTTACCCTATTTTCGATAGCCCTTGGGTGAGTCCTATTCATTGTGTCCCTAAAAAGGGAGGAATGACCCTTGTGTCAAACGAAGCCAACGAGTTAATTCCCACTAGACTCGTGACCGGATGGAGAGTGTGCATTGACTATCGTAAGTTGAATGAAGCCACTCGATAAGACCATTTTCCCTTGCCCTTCATGGACCAAATGTTGGAGCGTCTTGCGGGAAACGATTTCTATTGCTTTTTAGATGGTTTTTCCGGTTACTTCCAAATCCTCATCGATCCTCGTGATCAAGAAAAAACTACGTTTACATGTCCATATGGAACGTTTGCCTATCGTAGAATGCCATTCGGACTTTGCAATGCACCGGGAACCTTTCAAAGGTGCATGATTGCTATTTTTCATGATATTATCGAGAAGACGATGGAAGTATTCATGGATGACGTTTCCGTGTTTGGTTGTTCGTTCACTTCGTGTTTGTCGAATCTTGATAGAATGTTGAAGCGTTGTTAGGAAACCAACCTTGTGCTTAATTGGGAAAAGTGTCATTTTATGGTTAAAAGTGGAATCGTCTTAGGGCACAAGGTTTCGAAAGCGGGGATTGAGGTAGATCAAGCTAAGGTAGACGTCATCGCCAAATTACCTCATCCCAAAACCGTTAAGGGAGTTAGGAGTTTCCTAGGCCACGCGGGCTTTTATCGTCGATTCATCAAGGATTTTTCAAAGATCTCTCGACCTATTACACACCTCCTTGAAAAAGATGCACGTTTTATCTTTGACGAAGATTATGTACGAGCCTTTGAAATCCTTAAGAGGAAACTTACCGAAGCTCCCATTCTTGTTGCTCCCAATTGGAACCTCCCCTTTGAGCTCATGTGTGATGCTAGTGACTACGCTATTGGGGTCGTATTGGGGCAACGTCATGAAAAGCACTTCTTGCCTATTCACTATGCTAGCAAGACGATGACCGAGGCTCAACTAAAATACACTACAACAGAGAAGGAGTTCCTTTTCGTAGTGTATGTATTTGAGAAATTTCGACCTTATCTCGTCTTGACGAAATGTATAGTGTATACGGATCATTCGGCTATCAAGTATCTTATGGCTAAACAAGATGCAAAGCCAAGATTACTTCGTTGGATTCTCCTTTTTCAAGAATTTTATCACAAAATCGTTGACAAAAAAGGAGCCAAGAATCTAGGGGCCGATCATCTTTCTCGTTTGGAAGATCCTCACCAAAGTGTTTACGAGCCCAAGGAAATCACCGAAACATTTCCGCTCGAGACACTTGGTGTAGTGAATTCTAAGCTTGATTCTTCCACCCCATGGTTTGTGGACTTCACAAATTACCATGCGGGCAACTTCATCATCAAGGGTATGACGACTCAAGAAAAACGAAATTCTTTCGTGACGTCAAGTTCTATTTTTGGAACGACCCTTACTTGTTTCGAACTTGTGCGGATCAAATTATTCGACGTTGTGTCTTTGGTACCGAAGCTTCTAACATCCTTTGAGCTTGTCACGAGGGACCCACGGGTGGTCACCGCGGTGCTAATCTCACGGCTAAGAAGGTCTTTGATGCCAATTTCTTTTGGCATACTATTTACCGAGATGCACATGAGCTTGTGAAGTCATGTGACTCATGCCAACGACAAGGAAAAGCCTCACAAAAAGATGAAATGCCACAAAATATCATCCAAGTGTGTGAGATCTTTGACGTTTGGGGCATTGACTTTATGGGGTCGTTCCCATCATCTCGTGGTAATAAGTACATCCTTGTCGCGGTTTACTACCTATCTATGTGGGTGGAAGCTAAAGCTTTGTCCACCAATGATGCTCGTGTGGTAGTCAAGTTTTTGAAACGCTTGTTTTCTCGGTTTGGAACCCCTCGTGCGATCATAAGCGATCGTGGAACCCATTTTTGTAACGACCAATTCGAAAGGGTCCTAAGGAAATATGGGGTTACACATCGGCTTTCTACGGCTTATCACCCATAAACGAGTGGGCAAGTCGAGGTTTCAAACCGAGCGTTGAAGAGGATCTTGGAGAGATCGATTGGGGAAAACTGACAATCTTGGTCGGATAAGTTGGACGATGCTTTATGGGCCTTTAGGACCGCTCATAAGACGCCCATCGGGTGCACTCCTTATAAGCTAGTGTATGGGAAGAATTGTCACTTGCCAATTGAACTCAAACACAAGGCTTATTTTTTTTGGGTAAAGGGGAGAACCCCGGTAAAATATATTACGCCAAAAAACGTTGAAGTACAACGGATGTAGGTGAAATCCTAACATCACAGCCCGTTACATAGGCAACAACCATGCACACTCTCGTGCAACAACTAAAACCCTACATAAGAGTGACATGCCACTCTTATGACTACCAAAAAAGTTGTGAAACAATAATAAAAACATACAATCCCATTTCCAACTTATACAACCCCAATCATGCTAAACCTTCCGTCTTTGATATAAGAGTGAAAACTTGGACTTACTAGCTAGCATCCAACCCGATAACATGCATGCTCAGACCGGCATACAAGACATCAATGACTAGGGTTCATCACGTGAAAATCACATGCCATAAACCCTAACATATGATAGAGCGTTCCCCTCTCCCCAACCCGCACCTCCACGAGCATCACCAATCTCACACCCACCAACAGCGAAAACCACCATTGACCAGCCACCAACGCACCAACCTATAACTGAGTAATCATAAGGACTGAAGGTCCCCGTCGTCATACATCGAAACCCAAAGACTAGGGTTTAGAATTGATCATAAACGAGATAATCTCGTTGCCACCAAACAGGTAGGATCATGTTACCTCATAATAAGCCTTATAATGAACATTGTAACCCATGACAACGTGCTGAAAAACCCAGGATCCATACGCTGAAAAAACCAAACCCTAAGCAAATTAGGGTTTCATCGTAATCCCGCAGCGTCAAGGAAAGGACTGACCAAGTGAAAAACATCACAAGGCCACCCCAAGAGTGAAGACGATCCAAATAAAAATAAGCATTACCCTCAGGATCCACCAGTAACCACCAACCGTCGCATCAAATCCCCGAAAAAATAAAGATAATAACCAGCAAGACCCTAAAAACTAGGGTTTAGGGTTGGATACAAATAAAATCATAGAACGATTTCTTTATTAGAGTATAAGGATAGATCGACGCCACCACCACAAAAAGAACACAACCCTAACAAACGTTTGCATACCATGAAGCATATGGAATATAATCTAAATATTATCAATGGAAACCAAAAAAGGAGACCACAGACATCACTAAGATCAGATCATACGTTAATAGGTAGAGAAACGTGAACTAGAATAGGTTTTGCCGGAAAATAATGGTGGTGGCGGCGCCGGAAATCGCCCCATAGGGAGAGAAAACTAGGGTTTTTAACAATAAGTAAACACAAGGCTTATTGGGCCCTAAAGCATTGTAATGATGATATGGAGACCACGGGAAAACACCAGAAAATGCAATTAAATGAATTGGATGAATTAAGGGATATTGCTTATGAAAAATCATTGATTTATAAATAAAAAACTAAAAAGTTGCATGATTCAAAAATTAAAAACCGGGTTTTTAACATTAGGGATCAAGTTTTGCTTTTTAATTCTCGTTTGAAAATCTTTTCCGGTAAGTAGAAATCCCGTTGGTCTGGTCCATTCACCGTGACTCAAGTTTTTCCATATGGGACCATCGAGCTAGCTCAAAATGATGGCCCCAATTTCAAGGTGAGTGGACATAGGTTGAAGCACTACTTTGGCGGGGAAGTTCCATCCTTGAACTACCTCGACCAAATCACCTTCCCCAATGATAATTAGTATTGAGGGGATCGAGTCGAGCTCATGACTCGGTAATCAAAAATGAGGTGCCTCATGGGGGAGTCCCATGCTTATCCTATGTACATATTATCGCTTTCTAATATAGTAACGTACGGGGATTTGTGCCCTTCCAACCTTTGTTCCGTGGTTGTTTGTGAATTGTAGATTTTAGATGATCATTATATTCACGATTGGAGCCTCTCGTGTTCGTTTTATGGGAGCACTCGATCGTTTGCTTTGAATACTTTCTCAATATCCATGATATATCCTTTGATGTTCTAACCTTAGGTTTATAGCACACTTCATAAACGGCTTTAAATTTAACGGTTACACCCTTTCCATGCTAGATTATGCATTCGACTACGTCTCTAGTATGGGGGTTTTTGCACCCCTAGACTCGAAACATTGAGGACAATGTTTAACTTTAGTATGGGGGTGAATAGATACTTGCCTTGCCAAACCTTCACGCTTTCCAAAGTTTATCTTTTTGTTTATCGTATTGTTGCAAAATAAGGCTAAAAATGGCCAAATTTTAAAAATTTTCTCATATTTTATAAGTGTTTGAAGACACGAATGTAGATTTTCTGATGGAGAGAATAAGAGTAATCTTTGACTCGACCGTGCGTGTTGAGCACTTAGCTTTGATTCCTTAACTTCACATTAGGCTAAGTCTCTTAAATGAGGACGAGAAATGATATAGTTAATTATATGTTACTATGCTAAACGTAGAGTACTCGTATTCTTTCAAAATCTCATGTGTTCTCGTTGTTTGCTTATTCTCCCTTCGCTTGTAAATATTTTTTGCTTAATAAATATTGACTTAGCGGTTTAGTCTTGATTGTTGGGTTTCTAGTCTTTTCTAGTAGCTTCCGTGTAATTAAATTGGGAAAACATTAAGGTATCGCCAGCGTCACGGTTTTGAAGTACTGGCACCCGAATAATCGAAAGCTTCACCCAATAATAAGATTTCAAGTGCTCACCTAAATCAAGCAAACAATTTGAAGCCCACAAGGCCGAAAAATCTATGCAAAATTGAAAGTGAATCAAGCCTTAATCTTTGAAGCTTTAAAGATCCAAAATTCGCCTTAGCGTGAGGATATACGTCTTTGGCTAATAAAACCACCGATGAGGTGGATAATAAAAGGCAAGGCAAGACCAAAGCCATAATAAAAGCTTCATGGTGAAGTTGAATAAAAGATGGAGGTAAACCTATGATAATAAGGCCCTTCTGTTAGGGGGCGTATAAAAGTCTTGGTAATAAGTCTCATGTTCAAAACCGTTATAAAATCGTGTTTATCCGTCCTTCTTGTTGACTTAATTTTTTTACATCGTTGTCTATTAGGAGGGGTTATTGATTTGATGGTCTTGGTTACACCGTCAGGACTCTATTTTTAGACCTAAATCTCTATCATCGCATAAGTCAAACAATGTATCCTCGTGAAACATTCAAGATAAAATAAAATATAAGAGATACAACTTAGGAAAATGGGAGGATAAGTACGTGATTAGGGCATATGAGTAGTGTTAGCATTACTAACTTATAATGACAATGATCTCGTTGCACGCTTGGCATGGAATTGGGGTGAAAATCGAGGACGGTGAAATTATTTCTAACGAAGCATTCACGTGTTCTTATTCTATGAACCTAAACGTCCCATTTTGCGATGAAAATCATACATTATGTCTAAAACACAAGTAGTAGTAATAGTAGTAGTGTAGCTAGTCTATCATTCAATAAAAGTGAATAAAAATGAATTTTGGAGGTGCTACGATACTTTATTCTAGCATCACGTGAGGGCACGGCAATGGTTTAGTATCGGGGAGTGATGAGACTGCTTTTATACATAGTCTCATCGTCCAAAAAGGGCTTTAAATGCATAAAATATCATGAAAATGGCCAAATATATGCTTGTCTTTGTTACTTGTGTATTTTAGTTACGGATATTGAGAAAATGACAAAAGATCACAAGAATCATACAAAAACGAACACGGTAAACGAAGCCGCACATTGAACCAAACCCTAATGAAGATTTTCCAAAGAAAACCCTTGAAGATTTGAAGATTTATGAAGAAGGGTCCTCCAATATTGAAGAATTGACTTTATACCCTTGTATCTTCATAATTACAAGATTGGTCCCTATAGTTTGTCAGTATTGGAAAAAGGGCCCTCCACTTTGAAAAATTGGTAATTTTAGTCCCTAAACAAAACTATGTTGTCAATATAATCCTCCTCAAAGTCAAACATACCATGAAGGACTTCAAGTTACAAGAAATTACAAGTTTGGTCCTTTAAATATGTCAAATTACCAAAAGGACCCTTGACTTTGAAGAAGTGGCAAAAATGGTCCCTCATAAATCATGACTTGGCAAATTCAGTCCTCCAAGAACTCAAACAAACAAGTCAAGGCCATATTCAATGAAGAAAATACCAAATCAGCCCTTCAAGAATCAAAAAAGGGCAAGAAATACCCCTGAAAATACTTTGGAAAAGTATTTGGGGAAAAAGTATGAAAATGAAAAGTTTGTTAACAAAAGAAAACGGCTTTAAGGGCTTAAAACTTCTAATGGCAAGTTAATGAAAGATAGGGGGTTTATTGTGGCCGACATGCAAACAAACCTAGACCACTCTCCTTGCACCACCTGTCCAACTCACCCAAACCCTCCAATCAGCTTTCTCCATTGTTCGACCTCACCAATCCACTCACCCTAATATTAACTAATCCAACTGATTAGTTAATTACGCGCCTAACACATCATTTAAACACAAATAAAGATCAAACCGGCTGTTCTTCATGTTCTTCAAATTTTTGGGCATTTGCTAATTACCAAAAAATAAACCCCCAAACCTTCTAGAATTAAGATTAAGGTGAAGCTTAACAAAACCCCACCCCTTAATCTTGTGCCACATCACCCAAGAGTGCACATGAAAGGTGCCCGGCTACACCTTTGAACAAGAAGACAAAGCAGTGACAGAAAATCAACCACCCACATTCCAGCTTACTCCTTAAGCATGTTTTGGACCATTGGATGTAATTCAAACCCTTGCTAGCTCCACAACAGTACAAGAACAAGTCACATGATCAAAAAAATGCCAAAGCTGCAAAGGGAATTTTAGGGACTTCATCAACATTAGGGTTCACGTTTTTAGGGTTTACATTCAATCCTTGTAGCCTATTTAAGGCATAGCACTTAGTTAGTTCCAGTTTGCTCTTGAATTTACCATTGTTCACAAATCTGTAAATCATATATTCAGTTAATGAAATGTGTTTGAATTTGGTGAAGAAAAATCAAGTTCCAACCTTATTATCTGTTTATTGTTGTTTGATGTTTACTAATCTTTGATCTTAAAACCTTTTTTCAAAGGAGTGTGCAAAAGTTTGCACATTTTCCACTTTTGTTGATATTTTGCTAAGTCTTGTTCAAACCTTGGAATTCTTGGGCTATAAAGCTGATCATAGCATCCTGATATTGTGTTATCAAGGTGTGGTGAAGCCTATATCTTGGGGATAATCAAGTGTGGGGAACTAAGGTTGCATTAATCAAGTATTTTTCACTTTTTTGTTTTGATATTGTGCTTCTAATCTTGTTGAATCTTAGCAGGCTTTATTGTGGAAGCTTGTGCTTGTTATTGCTAGCACATAAGCTCAAAATTCGTGGGTGTGGATGTACATCCATGAGGTACACACCATTCTAATAAAGATCTGTTAAAAATTTGGATTTTTGGTGAATTTGTGTGTTACTTGTGTTCTTGCTGATTTTATGGTCTAATCTTGTTCAATACTGCATATTATACTTGTTAATGTGTTTGATTGGGCTTGGGGGGGGGGGGGGGGGGGGTCTTGATATACACTTTTGATTTGGAAATTGTGATTTGAAAAGTTAAAAGGGTGTTTGGGATTACCTGTTTTGAATCATTGAGTGTTATTGTGTTATTGGAAGTTATTGTTTATGCTTGTTATCTGTTATTGGCTTGGTTGAGTACTAGTTTCTCCAAGTTATTGGGTTTAAAACCTTGAACCAAACATTGTGCTATATCTCATTGATCTTGACTGTTTTTGACCTAAGATTTTGGTAATATCTAGAATATATTCATGCTTAGGGTTAAAAGTTGTTAAATCATTGTTTATACAACATATGTGATAGATCTGAGTGTTTGAATTTGGCTTGTTGGTCAAGTGCATCAGCAAAGTAAAAATCTGCTTGTGTTAGTGTTCATCAGTAACCTTATTGTGCTTGAATCTTGATTTAGGCTTTGAACCATTGCATGAAAGCTGTTTAAACTTGTTCATTTAAGTTTATTATAGCTTGTGTATGCTTTTGGTGCAATTTGGTTGGCTGAAATTTGCTAAAACAGCTTATAAGTGCTTAACTGCTTATTTGTTCAAGTCTGGTGCATGTCTGATGCTTAATTGAATTAACTGTACGAATTGGCTGATTGTGATTGTGATTTATTAGTTGTTATTGACTCCTTATGATCCACTGATCATTTGGGTTCCTTTGTGTAACTTGAATCCACAAAAAAATCACTAAAGACAAATAGTCAAACAAGTCAAGCAGTGGAAAAAGTTTCCACTGCTCAGACACCAAAACTAGCCCCTGCTAGTGTTAATTTTCAGTTAGCTTATTAATAAGCCATATTGGCTTATCCAGACCTGCAACAACTTACTTTTTGTGATCAATCTTCATCATTTGACCCATTTGTTTGAACTGGAGCTTATTAGACTTTGACTTTGACTTTTTGCTAGAAAACTCTTAAAGTTGACTTTTAAAGAAGTGCTTATTTGCTTATTTGCTTATTTGCTTATTTCAGCTTATTGAGTGAACTTATTTGATAACTTTTTGTTGATTAAGCTTAGTTAAGTCATTTAAAAGCTTTTGAAACTTGAATCAGCTCTTGGGGTGGCCTAGAACTCGAAAACGACTATTTTGTCGTTTTGTGAAGATAGCTTATTGCTTTTTCAGGCTTATTCCTTGGACTTTTTTCAGATTTATTTTTACATAAGTCTTAAGTAACTCAAAAGAAGCTTGTGTGTCTAATTTGAGCTTATGGCATCAGCTTATAGCTTAATGGGCCAAAAAGCCCATTAAGAATAAGTTGTTTGAAATAAGCCAGCTTAAATAACATTTTTAGTTTTTGGGCCTTTGAAAAATTGTGTTCAGAATCAAATTTTAGGTCAGATAGGAGCTTTTGGGCCATTTTTATAAACATTTTTCTTATTGGGCTTATTTTGGCCCAATAAGGGTCTGTTTTGGACTTTGGCCCATTAGGGGTATTTGTAATTTCAACTTCATTTCTGTGTTAATTAGGTTAAATTAAGCTAGTTTGCAAGTTTTTAGATTTTTTATAAATTTTGGATTTTTAATATTATTTTATTATTATTTTATTATTATTTTATTATTAAAAAATAAAATTTAGATTTTTCAAGTTTTTATATTTTTCATAGTTTAAATTCATTAAGTTAGGAATTTTACAATTTTTAGAATATTTTTATTGTCCTTAGATTAATTTTTATAATTATTTTAAGTTTTAATAGTTTTTACTTGTTTTTAAATTGTTTTTATTAATTTAAAAAATTTCAAAAATAGTTTTAAATTAAGTTAGGTCATTTTAGAGGTTTAAAATTGAAAACATCTCATTTTGGGATTTTTGTTAATTAAATTGATTTTTTGGGCTTTAATTAGCATTAAAAAATTATTATTTAATTAAATAAAGGGTATGGGTGATTTTGATTTTTTGTAAACTCTAATTACATTATTTAGGATTTATTTCAATTTTCTATGAATTTTTAGGGTAAGTTTTTAATTTTGCTACTTTTTATGGTTTTACGTGTACGACTTTATCGTCTTAGTTTAATTCGTCATCGTAACCGTCATTCTCTTCTTATCTCACTTCTATTTTCTCTTCTCATAAATATAATCACAAAGTTAATCATCTCTTAACACACACACCAAGCCTCCTTGAGAACGATCCCCACTTTGGGTCATAACTTGTGGTTTTCCTAAATCACTTATTAATACTTGCCCTAATTACGCTCTTTTAACTAAAAGACGTAAAAACTCAACCATCAAGGACCAACGATTCCATTTGGTAGTATCAAATCCCTGTGCATTCCATCCATTTGAACATCATCTGTGACGAAGGTTTCCTTAACAAGTTGAGTCATCCTTCTTCTTTTCTTGCCAGACTTTGGGGGTTCTTGTTCAAACAGCTGTGGTGGGGGATCTATTTTGAGCTTGGCTGGTGTTTCTTTAATCCAGGTGAACTTAGCTTTAAGGGTCTTAAGAAGAATGAAATTAGTCTGACCAGTTCTTTTAGAAGCCAAGGCTTCAAGTTCAAACCATTCAGATAACCCAAGTTTCTTTAACCTGAAGTCCTCAAAGACATACTTATTACCCTGTTGGTTATCTCTCCACAAAATCATTTATGGTGTGTTGGTGGACTTGTGAATTGTGTATTTGAACTTGGTTATCTTTCCAGGTGCATACCTGTTGTTGACACAGGCATCATAATCAGCTTTTACCTTTCTTAGTGCCTCTGTGCGTTTAGCTTCCATTTCCCTCAACCTTTGTCTTTGCTTCTCCCTTTCAGGAGGAGTCATCTTCCTCAGAGTTTCCTCATTCAGCTCCTTGGCTTTCTTGATTTCATTCAGCCTCTTGAATTCAACAGCCTGTTTCTCAATCTCATCAGGTGTTAGAGGATTCTCATTAGCAGGTGTGAAGGTTGAAAATTGAGAAAGGTCTGTGGTTGATCCTCCTGTCTCTAGCATCGCAGCTATTTTCTTTAGTTTGGCGTCTGTGTCTACCATAACTATTTCCTTTCCTTTCTTCGAGACAGAGGATTAAACACTCATGTTTTTCAGCTCTTCAGCTCTTTTGATGAACGTTGGCTAAGCTTGGGTTTGTATTGCCTTGGGTAGGGAGCTAACAGTTAACATAAGTTTCTTGGCAGCTGGTTCACCATCATCCATAGACTCGCTGGTGTTAACCAAAGTCAGGGACTTTGATGAATCAACTCCATCATTAGTCTGTTGCTCCCCCTTACTTTCATCCTCATCATCGGGTATGATCACTGGTGTGATGACTTGGAGGGGGACAGGTGAAGAAATAGTGTTATCAGCAAAGGTTGAGCCCTGTTTGGCAGATTCAAGGTTAAGTATCTTTTCCTTCTCCCCCTCACGTTCAGCCTGTCTCTTCAGACATTTGGATGAACGTGCCTGAAAGTGCCTAGCAATCTGTTCAACAGAGGCAACCATATCATGTTGCCTGGTCCTTGAAGCTCTGGCAATCTTCAGCAGGAGGTTGCAGTTTCCATTTGTGTTGCGATGAACACGGTCAATGATAAAGTTTGTGTGACGATATTGCCTGCTATGAATAGCTTCAAACTCTCTATGCATTGTTAACTCATGAGCATTAAAAAGAGCAGGGACCTCTGTGACAATGGCATCCTTGATTCTTGTGGGCAAATGACTAAGTCCTTGGGACACTCCTTTTCTTGCACCATCCTTGATGGGTTCAGTGACTGCATCCCTAACCGCCTGATTGATGATCCCTGGAAAGGTGACACTGAAATTATGCATCTCAGATTTGATAACATCCAGCTTTCTTGACAGGCGCTCCATATCGGATTGATGAAGTACAGGTTGAAGATTATGGATGTTCAGGCTTTGTTTTTCATAATCATCCTCCCTTGGCAAAATATCAAAGTTGGTTTGGGCAGGATGATCAAACATAAGGAACTCAGCTGTCTTATCATAAGCAGGTTTGTGGAAGACTGTAGTGGCTGAGGTAGCAGAAGTGGGAGTTGCTACAGCTTCTTTGGGAGGAGGAGTGGTATCAGAAGCTGGTTGAGACATAGCTATTTCCTTCGGAGGAGACTGGGATTTTTGGTCATCTTCTTCTTCATCGTCCTCCTCCTCAAACATCCCCTCAGGGAGTATCTCGTCCTCAGGCATCGATTCAGGTTCAAAGAAATCATCAAATAATGAGAGCACTTCGTCTTTAATATTAAGCAGGGGCTCTTCTTCATTTAGTTGATCCTGAATGATTGTATCAGCTTCTTTGTCTGGCTGCTCCAGGGATTCAGTGTTTGGCTGTACAATATCAGCCTGCAAATTGTTTCAAATTAGTAACAGGGAAATAAAGAAGGGGAATGGTCGCCATGTCGTTGTCCCAGAGAGGTTGAGGGTGATTACTCAGCCACTCCAAAGGATATCCTTGGGATTCTTTTAAGGGTGAAAAGTATAAGGTTAATGATTGCCATTCGCTTCCCCTAGAAAATCTGAGTGTGATTATTCAGCCCCCCCCCCCCAAAAGGTTAAAACCTTTGGGACTCTTTTGATTGTGAAACATATGTTGTTAAGGATCGCCATTCTCTGCCCCTAGGAAGGCTGAGAGTGATTATTCAGCCCCCCCCCCCCCCAAAAGGTTAAGAAACCTTTGGGACTCTTTTAAGGATGAAACATATGTGGGTAGAGATCGCTTGTTACGCTGCCCCTAGGAAAGCTGAGGGTGATGATTCAGCTCCCCTGAAAGGATAAATCCTTTGGGATTATTTTAAGTGTGAAAAAGATATAGGTTAAGATCATCTTGTTACGCTGTCCCTAGAAGAGCTGAGGATGATTATTCAGCTCTCCTAAAAGTAAAACTTTTGGGATTCTTTTTCTGAGGGAACCAAGAGGCTGTGTGAGGTACAACTGATCAAGGTTGAGACATATATGTATTCAGGTTGTTGTTGGCCTGAATACTGTCTAGAGGGTACAGGGTCATCGGGGTGCTTTAGAAACACAAATGAATCATTCCCTGGTGCATAGACAGGGTGTACAGAAGTCTTAAGGATTTCTAAGTGCATACAAAGACTTCTATGGGTCGAGGATTACCCTAACTTCACCACTCTTACCTACAGACATTTGAGAGTGGCTGCTTGTGGACCTCTAAAAGTTAACACTGATTACTTGTGCGATATCAGCAGAATTTGGCTTGTTCCCTGTTGTCTCGGCTGACATCGAGACACTAGACCCTTGTTGTTGGTCAGCTGAAGTCTCTGATTCCACAGGAGTCTCTGGAACAGAGGAGGTTGTGAGGTTCACATTCTTCTTTTCCCTGGCCTTTGCAACAGTTTTGGTGTGGGAAGAAGATGGGTTTTTCTTCTTCTTTGGTTGTTGGACAGTTGTTGCCTTGGACGTCGTGGTGTATTGCCCAGAGGTCAAAGACGTAGACTTGCCAGACACACCAGAGGTATTCACCTTCTCAGAGGAAGGGAGCAAGGACTTTTCAGCAGAGGGTTGTTTGTTAGCTATGTTCATCATGTGAGAGGTGACAGGGACATCTTCAGCTCCAATCTCCTTGTAAATGGCACCAGTGATGCGATAGGGATTTAGAGAAGTGAGTGCAGAGTTGTGATAGCTGTCACCCAACAGGCTTTCGAAAATAAGAGATAGAAAGCAAACGTAGCATATGTTCTTCTCCCTGACCTGGTTTCGTCCCTTCAGCTGTTCTACTAGGTTGGAGAAAAGAATACTTCCTACATCAACATCTGTGCCCCAGATCAGCCCATAGGCAATAGATTGGTGGTTGAAGGACATCTGATCTTAGGATCCCTGCATTCCTCCTAGGGATTTGACTATGTGAGTGAAGAGGACACGCCACATAGGGGAAAAATACTTGATCTTCAAAGGAGACTTGGAGAGAAATTCAGCGGGTGTAAGAGCAGGGTTTACATCATGAGAGGGTTTAAGTGTGGCAAGGGAGTCCTTAACAGCATTTTTGTCAACCACCTTCAGGCATTCATCGCCATGTTTTAACCCAGCCACACTAGCAAAGTCTTTTAGAGAGAATGCAAAGGGGTGTTCGTTGCATGAGAGGCTAAAGGTAATGGTGTCATCAACGATTTCAGTAGAGTACCAGAATTCCTTAAGGTATTCTTGGTAGAAAGTGGTTGGGGATTTTGTGAGTGCTTCACTTGCATCATAATTTTTCATGAAGTTTACCAGATCTGAGTAGGATTCGTTGGGAGCCTTGAGCCATCCAATGGAGTTGTTCGATGCAAGAATGCTTTCGTTAAGTTCAAAGTTGACGTTTGCTGCCTTGGGAACTGGGAATTCTATGGATTCAAGGTTGAAGAAGAGCGAAAATGGAGGATGGGTTTAGAGAGAGAAAGCTTAGAGAGAGAGAGAGAGATGATATTTGTGAAATGAGAATGGTGGTAGGTAAGGAGAGACGTGAGACAATATATATATTCAAATGTGAAAACAGTTATTCAACCGCATTTAATGCAAAGTGGGAAAATGACTGCACATGTGGGTCCCTTGACCTTTCAAAAACTATTTGTCTCCTCGTTATTCGGAAAATAAATGATTAAATATTGAGAATGTTTTTTAGCATTTACTTGGAAAGTAACTACCTAGTTTCATGTGAAAAACATTTAATATTGAATCAGACATTTAATGAACACATTTATTATCAAGCCACAGGCTTTGAGATATTGAGCATCCCTAGCTCAGCAACTAGCCTGTTGAACGAAGGTTCAGCCAATGGCTTTGTGAAAATATCAGCTAGTTGCAGCTCTGTGGGAACAAAGTGCAACTCAATATCTCCCTTCATTATGTGATCCCTGATAAAATGATACCTGATATCAATGTGTTTGGTCCGAGAGTGAAGAACAGGGTTGTTGGAGATGGCAATGGCGCTGGTGTTGTCACAAAAGATTGGCACTTTGTCATATAAGATCTGATAGTCAGCCAATTAACTTTTCATCCATAGCACCTGAGCACAACAGCTGGCAGCAACGACATATTCTGCTTCAGCTGATGACATGGCTATAGAGTTTTGCTTCTTAGAACTCCATCAAACCAATTTTCCTCCTAGGATTTGACATTTGCCTGATGTGCTTTTCCTGTCATTACAGCATCCAGCATAGTTTGAATCTGAATAGGACTTGAGATCAAAGCCTGATTCCTTGGGATACCATAGACCTAGGGAGGGTGTTCCTTTGAGATACCTGAAAGTTTTCTTAATAGCCACTAGATGAGATCCTTTTGGGTTAGCTTGGTACCTTGCACAGAGACATGTGGAGAATTAGATATCAGGACGACTAGCTGTTAAATACATGAGTGACCCAATCATGCCTCTGTATAAAGTCTCATTAACAAAGACCCCTGACTCATCGGGACCCAAGTTGTTGGGTGGAAGCATGGGGCATTTCACTGATGCACAATCAGCTAAGTCATATTTTTTAAGTAAATCTTTAACATACTTTTCCTTTCAAATTGAAATTCCCTTAGGACATTGTTTGATTTGAAAACCCAAAAAGTAAGTTAATTCACCTATCATACTCATCTCATATTTCTTGGTCATTAATTTAGCAAAACGTTTACTAAGATTAACATTAGTTGACCCAAAGATGATATCATCCACATAAATTTGCACAATGATGAAATCACTCTTATCCTTAAATTTAAAGAGTGTTTTATCAATAGAACCCCTGACAAATTTGTTTTTAGTTAAGAAATTTGAAAGAGTTTCATACCACGCTCTTGGAGCTTGTTTCAGCCCATACATGGCTTTGTGTAATCTGTACACATGATTGGGAAACTCACTGTTCTCGAATTCTTTAGGTTGTTCAACATATACTTCCTCAGCCAAATCTCCATTGAGGAAGGCACTCTTAACATCCATCTAATACAAAGTGAAGTTCATATAAGCATCATAAGCAAGGAAGATTCTGATGGCTTCAAGTCTTGCCAGAGGAGCAAATGTTTCATCATAATCAATTCCTTCAGTCTGTGTATACCCCTGTGCCACCAGCCTGGCCTTATTTCTGATGATGTATCCAATTTCATCCATCTTATTTCTATAGATCCATCTAGTGCCTGTGATGTTCTTACCAGGTGGAGCTGGCACTAGTGTCCATACCTTGTTCCTTTTGAACTGTTTGATTTCTTCCTGCATAGCAGCTACCCACCCATCTTCTACAAAAGCCTCGGCTACTCTCTTAGGTTCAATTTGTGAGAGAAATTCAGCAAAGAGACATTCGTTGGCTGAGGCATACTCTGAGTCATGAATTCACTGTCTAGTAGTAACCCCTACATTAGGTTCCCCAATGATGTTGACAAGAAGAATGTGTTGATCTCTTGACCACTTGGTTTGAGGAGCTGGGGAATCATGGACAGGGACAATTGTGGGTATAGATGGTACTATTTGGGTTTCATCCTGCTGACTAGGAGGGCTTTCTTCAAAGATGACTTCAGTGTCTGAGTCTACTTCAGCCATACAAGTTCATTATCAGCAGAAGATTCTTCAGGGGTTTGAAGAATTGGTGAGTCATCAATAGCAGTTGAGGAAGAAGGACTATAGGAAGGTTGTGGTTCTTCTTAATCAAGTTCCTGAGAGGTAGGAACTTCAATGTTGTGTGTAGACAGAGGGTCAAAAGCAGGAACATAAGGAGTGAGAGTGTTGGAGTGATGATGGTGATGACATGCAGGTCTTGGTTCTGAGAATTCATCACTTGGGAATGACACATTTTCATTAAAATCAATTTCATCACCCTCTGTTCCAGTTCTCTGTATGACATCATCATCTTCATTGAATCTGACATGAAAGGTTTCTTCTACTTCTTGTCTTCTGGTGTTGAATACTCTGAAGGCTTTGGCTGTTGGAGAGTATCCCAAGAAGAAACCATCAGTAATTGACTCAAACAACTAAAAAAAACCCTAACACATCAATGGCTGCCAAAAAAATCACTTCTTCTCTTAACCTAATTTTCTTTTTCCTTTAATCCGAATACCTTATAATGATGCTGTTTTCTCGAATAATCACTGATTAATCTTGAGTTAACAAAGTTTTTATTTGGTTGATTGATTTTAGGGTAAATTAAATTGGTTTTTATATTACTTTTTGTGCCGTCATTGTTTTTTTTTTGCGATTATTTTATTCGTTGGTGGTTAATTGTCAATTTGGTCGTGCCTTGATAACGTGTCTACTGGACAATTCTGTTAATTTTGTGGGTTATCGCAAGTTAGGGTTGGTATACGTCGGCTGACATCACTAATTTTGTGGGTTATCGCAATTCTGTTATTTTTGTCGGCTGACTTAGGTATAATTAATGGTCATTGCAAGTTAGGGTTGGCTTCTTTTGGCGGCTGTTGGTATAATTAATGGTCATTGCAAGTGGGTCCGGTTGTTTGGCGGCTGACTTTAAGTCTTGGTTTTCAAATTTCACGTGACATTATTTTGTTTACAGGTTGCAATTAATTTAATCGCAAGTTTTGTCTCCGGTTGTTTGTCGGCTAACTCTTGGCGGCTGACATTATTGGTCTGACATTAATTTAAGGTTGCAATTAATTTAGTGTCGCTATTAATTTCCTAGGTGTCTTTGAATCTAGGTTTTGGTTATCGTTTGTTTTTACGATAAAAAAAAATAAAAAAAATAGTTACTGTTTGTTTAGGGGTTATTTTTCGTGGTTAGTGCTGTGTTAGATTAAACATGGATTCGAGCAATGAAAGTGATAAGCCATTGTTCACAGGTTGGAATGATAGGGATATGGTGTCTAATCTTAAGGTTTTAGTAACGTTAGAGGATATATGTAATTTGTTTTCTATTCCTTTGAATACTGTGCGTGACATTGAAGTGTTTGCAAATGGTGTTAAGGCAAACAAATTTCCTAAATGGTCTACCTTACCTAAGGAGACCACTATGCTTTATTATGAAGTTTTGTGTGAACGCCATATGAATCTTACTAGCAAAACGTCTTCACTCAGTTCAGGTGGTTCGAGTGTGCACTCAGCACAAATGGCTAACGAAACAGATGATCCAAATGTTTCCTCTTCTTGTGATGTATCTTTGGACCTTGCAGCTAAGGCTGCAACAATTAATGGTATGCAACTGTGTAATCTACAGGAGGTTTTGAAATTATTTGGTGTAACGATTTGCACGGTTGGTGATGCGGGTGAATTTATGCATGAGTTAAAAATGAAGAAACATCCTTTGTGGGGATTGATCTCACATGACCGTGCTAAAGAAATTCTGGAATTACTTTGCAAATTTGAAGCTGATATGGTTACGTCTACTAATGGAGGTATTAATGCAATCTTTTCTTCATTTAATTCTGAAAATGTTTGTGAAGGGGTTAATATCTCTATTCCTAGGAAGGTAGTTGAAAAAGTAAATACTCGTTACCACAACACTTTATATGGTTACTTTCTTGGTAAAAGGATTGCATTTCCTGTGGTTGAGTATTTTGCTAAGAATCACTGGGCAAAACATGGTCTTAAGCGTATCATGATGAATGAGAAAGGTTTTTTCTTTTTTCAATTTGGGTCTAGTGAGGGTCAATGCGGTTCTGGAAGGTGGTCCGTGGATGGTTCGTAATTCACCAATTTTTCTTAAGAAATGGACTATGAAAACGAATCTTCTAAAGGAGGAACTAACTCGTATACCGGTATGGGTCAAGTTTCATGATGTCCCGCTACAGGTATTTGAAGAGGAAGGTATTAGTTTAATTGCTTCGTTTCTTGGTAAGCTTATTATGATGGATAATTATACGGATAATATGTGCAAAGAGTCTTGGGGTCGTTGTAGTTTTGCTCGTTGTCTTATTGAGATGAACGCGGATTCGGAGTTTATAGATAACGTTACTATTGGTGTCCCTGATCTTGAAGGCTCTGGTTATACTAAGGAATTAATTCGTGTTGAATACGAATGGAAACCGCCTAGATTTCATACTTGTAATATTTTTGGTCATTCCTTTGATTCTTGTCCGAAAAATGTTAAACCTACAATGGTTGAAAAGGTGACAACTCATGTTGATAATGATGGATTCCAACAAGTGCAAAGTAAGAGGAAGAAGTACAAAGGTAATTTAGGGAATCAAGTTCCGAGAGGTGTTCCATTGAGTAAGGGTTCCCAAACAGGAAAGACGGTTGTTTTTCGTCCAAAAACTCGCTTGGATACTACAAGTACGAGTGGTGATAATAGTAGAAAGTTGAATACTAAATCTGGTCAGTCGCAGCAGTCTAGCAATCCTAATGGTCTGAACAAGGGTCAAGCTCAAATGAGCAGTGTTTCTACATCTAATAAATTTTCATCTTTGTCCATGCCTGGTATTGACGAAGTGGCTCAAGTAAGCGAGGAAGATAATGAGGAGGAGGAGGAGGGAGTCGAGGTCGTCTTTGATGAATCGGTGAATCTTCTCAACACTAATATAGGGGCAAGCACTCCAACTGGTTGATCCCATGCTGATATTTTATTATTTTTCTCGTAACTTTATGTTATCGTCTTGGTTTTTATCTAGTTTATATATTTCTAGTATTCTAGACTAGTTAATGTTTATGGCCTGTCATAAACATTTTGTTTAACAAGCTACCTGTAGCTTGCGGTTAATGTGGTATTTCAGCCACATTCCTTGTACTTCAACGCTTTTTTTGGTTCTATTTACCGGGGTCATTGTTACCCTTTTACCAAAAAAAAAAAAAGAAACCATCATAAGCTTTTTCATCAAATTTTCCAAGTTTATCCCTATAGTTATAAATGAACACAGGGCATCCAAAAACATGGAAATAGCTGACATCTGGAGCTCTATTTCTGAAAACTTCATAGGAAGTTTTACCATGTCTTTTGTCAATGATTGATCTATTTTTGGTATAACAGGCAGTGTGAACAGCTTCTCCCCAAAATTGCTTAGGTAAAGCTGCACCATTTAACATAGTTCTGGCTGCTTCAATCAAAGTCATGTTTCTTCTTTCAGCCACACCATTTTGTTCAGGGGTGCCAGCTGAGGAGAAGTTTTGTGATATTCCCTTTTTATCACAAAAAGATTCAAGTTGATGATTCTTGAATTCAGTACCGTTATCACTTCTTAGAGCTTTAACTCTAACATCATTCATATTTTCAACCTGTCTAATGAAGGACATGATGGTATCAACTGCATCACTTTTCCTTCTAAGGAAGAAAACCCATGTATACCTTGAAAACTCATAAACTATGACCAAAGTGTATTTGTTGTGATTAATAGTCTGAGGTTTGACAGGCCCAAACAAATCTATGTGAAGGAGATGTAATCACTTGTCAATAGAAAATGATTGCCTGGTCTTGAAAGAAGACCTGTGATGCTTTCCCTTGACACATGTTGAACAAGTCTTGTCTTTAGAAAACATCACTAAATGTAGACCAGCAACCAGGTTTTGTGTGGCTATCTTGTTGATGTTCTTGAAGTTGAGATGAGACAGTCTTTTGTGCCACAGCCAATTGACACTTTCAGAGGCTTTAGCTAGAAAACAATTGGAGCTGTCTTCAGAGCAAACAGCCATGTTGATGACATACACATCTCTCCTTCTTGGTGCAATAAGCACTACATCATTGTTTTGGTTGAATATGGTTCCCTGAGTCTTAGTAAACAAAACCTTGTAGTCAGCATCACATAATTGGCTGATGCTAATGAGATTGTGTTTAAGACCATTCACATATGCAACCCTTGTAAAAGTTATCCCATTGCAGTTCACTGAGCTGTATCCCTCTGTGTCGCCTGAAGAATTGACCCCAAACACCACTTTAGGACCTGGATCCCTTGAGTATCTGTGCAGGTATTGTCGAATCCCTGTCATGTGTCTAGAACAGCCACTGTCTAGATACCATACCGATTCCTTAAGATGTTTCTGCACAGATACATAGAAACAAGTTAGTTCCTATGGTGAACCCACTTTCCAGTGGGTTCCCTGAATTGTTGATTAGCAACTCTTGAGTTCCTGTAGAACTTTTGGTGATGGGAAGGACAATTAGCTGTCTCATGGGTGAAACTTCCACAGATATCACAACCTGGGAAGTCACCACACTCATCTGAGTGATGGTCTGTGAATCCACAAAATTTACAAGGAGGATAAGGTCTGTAGTTCCCTAGTTGTCTCTTAGAACCCTGTTGTCTTTCCCTAGAAGGTGTCTGAGCTCTCTTAACAGCCATTTGTCAATCATGGTCTAAGGTCATGTGATGAGAGTTTTTACAGATATTGCAATAAGGTTTGACTAACCTTTCCCCCTTGGGTTCACCTAGAACAGACTTAGGTTCACGAGAAGTAGAGCATTCAGCGGAAGGCTTAATGTGTTGTTTTAAGAGTTCTACTTCTTTCATTAAAGACAACAGGCGTTCTTCAGTTGAGGAATCAACTTTGTTCACAGATTTTGTTGAGACGGGCTTAAATGCAACTTGCTTAACAGATTGTTTTGCAGGTACAGAAAATATTTTAGCTGGTGGTTTCTCAACATCTGTTTTAAGTTCACCCTTAGCTCCTCTAGAGGAACTGCTGGGTTCAACTCCTGAGAGTTTGGGTAAAGGTGGTAATTTAGCCACATCTTCAGAGACAGGGTTGATAGGTGTGAAAACACCCATCCTTTTACCACTTAATTCTGGCTAAAACGAGACCAAAACACGTATTTAATATCATTTGTTTGGAATTATGCGTGGTTTTTGTGTTTATTGTGTTTTCAGAGTCGACCGGATAAATATTGAAGAGAACATGGGATTGCACGGGTTTTATCAAGGAAAAAGACTCAAGACGAAGTCTATTGTCCAAGAGATGCAAAAGATTTGAAGTCATTGTGCCTATTTGAAGATTTATCGAAGAATAGAGACAAAGATGGAATATTCATATATGTCGAAGAACTCGAGTCTATTAAATAAAAGATTATAAGACGAGCTGGAATTATTCACCGACACTTCTAAAAATCCAAAGTCGGAAACGTTTAATTAAAAGAGACGAGAAGACTAAAGAAGGAAGAAGAAAAGAAGCCCAAGACCAAGCCCATTTGCAAGCCCATACACACGCCTATATAAAGGCCCTTACTTCACAAATTTCACACACTTAGTTAGTTTTAGTTTAATTTTCATTCTCTCTAGTTTTAGAGAGAGAAAGTTCTAAACTTTCTCTCACTAGATTTCATCTTTTTCCCTTTCAAATTCAAACTTTTGTATTATCTTTCATTAATCAAGTTCAAGTTTTTATCTTTTAATCTTTAATCTCATCCTTCCTTTCTTTGATTTTGATTGAATTTGGTACAAATCTCGTATGATCCGTGTTGTTCATCAATGATTTGTGCTTAAAAAGTTGATTACTTTTTATGTTTCCTTAAGTTTATACATAAATAAGCTTTGAGATCCTTGTTCTTATTGGCTTATTTGTTGATTTAGCTTATTTACTTTTTAAAGTTTTTATGAAAAGTTCATCTTTTTATTAATTCGATTTATAAGTTTGCTTATTAAAAGTTAGAAAAGTTGTTTTTAGTGCTTATTTGATCAGCTTATTGTTGGATTCAAGCTAGTTTTGGGAGTTAGCTTATTCCATAAGCTTATTTCCCTAGCTTAAGTTCGGATTAGCACCATTTTCGGAAAGGGTTATAAACCCTTTTTCCGACCGGGTATTCCGACCAAGCAGCCCCCTTCATTCCGATCATATGATCGGAAAAGGGTTTAGTTTTTCCGATTTGCTCCTTTTCCATATTCCGATTGAGGCTTAATTTGAATATTCCGATTGTTATTGCTTTGTGATAATCCGATTGGTCATCTTTCCCATATTCCGATCTACACCATTTTTTTTGTTTATTCCGATTGCAAGTTTATTCCCCATATTCCGATCAGTTTATCTCTCCCATATTCCGATCTATAGATCGGAATACTTTCCGATTGACCCTAGTTTGTTTATTCCGATTTGAGTGTTTTGCTATATTCCGATCTTACTTTCTTTTAGTACTTTTCTACTAGTTCTTATTTTTCACAAAGTTTTCCAAGTGTTAGTTTTTATTAAGTGTTCGCTTATTTTTCTCTAATATAATCTTTAAGTTTTCAAGCATTTACTTTTAACTTGCCTTTTTAGTTTAAACTTTCAAGTCTTTAATTTTACTCTTCGACACTTAATTAATTGTTAATTAGTTTAAAATAGATAAACAAACCAACCACTTTTTATTAACCAAGAACAAATCATTCCACTTAAAGCCGAGATCAATTCGAGAGGATATCAAGAGAACTTAAATCCGAACCATAGTAAAACGTCAGTATCAAATGGCGCCGCTGCCGGCTCTTCTCGTTAAGATCAAAAGTTTTTTGTGAGAACTTAGATTTTGGGATCCGTTCCCCGTGAACGTTAATTTTTCATAAAAATTAAAAAAAAAATCCTAAAAAATATAAATTTTTCAAAAATACAAAAAAAATTAAAAAACATAAAAACCAAAAATATTTTTGCTTTGCTTTTCTTTGTTCGTTCTTTTGGAGGTGTATGCGCACTCGATCCACGTCTTATCAAGAGCCCGAGCCTCTCGATAACTTAGACATGGCCGGTGTACAAAACAACAATAACATACCACCTCCGAACAACAATAATAACAACAACAACCCACCTTTCAACAACATGCATAATAACAAAAACAATGAGCCTCTATCGGATAATCGCCCGATGATTGAACTGCTGCAAGCTCATGTAGATGGCAACACTGATCCAATTGTTATACCAGCATTTGCAGCCAACAATTTTGAGCTAAAATCAGGCTTTATCCAGATGGTCTCCGCTCAACCATTCTTGGGACGTACCATTGATGATCCGCACGACCACGTCACGAGATTCTTGCAACTCACTAACACGATCAAGTTCAATGGTGTTCTACAAGAGGTTATCAGGTTACAACTTTTTCCCTTTTCTTTAGAGGGACAAGCCCGGCATTGGCTTGCTAAGGAACCGCCACAGAGTACTCTCTCGTGGACGGATTTGGAAACCAAGTTTATCAATTACTTTTTCCCACCCTCTCGTACTACCGCTTTGCGGAATGAAATCATAAATTTTGAACAAAAGTACGATGAGTCGCTCAGTGAATCTTGGGATCGTTTTAAAGATCTTTTAAGAAAATGCCCACAACATGGTTTTACCAAAGTACATCAAATTAATACTTTCTACAATGGTTTAAGCATGAGTGACCAAGATTCACTAAACAGTGCCTCGGGGGGTAATCTTTTGGCTAAGACTTCCAATGCTGCTTGGGATATCACTGAGAATAAGTCTCGTGTGCAAACCAAGAGTGTTCGGACCAATGTCGCTAGTGCTAGCACTAGTGACAGCGACAAGCGATTGGACAAAATCACTGTGCTTCTTGAATCGCTTGTTACACACACCGTGAGCAACAACAACAGCAACAACGCTAAAAACGCTCAAGTTAATGCTGTTAGTCAACCATGCGAAATATGCGGGGGTCCTCACTCTTACACCACTTGTACCGCCACCCAAGACTACCCTGCTGAGAATGTGAATGCGGCATATGGCACCTATCCTCAACCTGCTTATCAAGCTAGACCTCAAGGTGACCGTAATTTGCTTAGCTACCGCTCCAACAAGTATCTCTCACCACCCGGTTTTCCTCCAAACAACCCAAACCAACAACAAAACCTCAACCGACCTCCTCAACAACAACAACAATCTCGTGGACCATACATACCACCTCACAAACAGCAACAACCACCTCAACGAAAAAACCAAGTTTACCAGCAACCTGCTTATCAACCACCCGCATACACTGCTCCTTCCAACCAAACCCCCGCATCACATCAAGACATTGGAACCTACATGAGGACTAATGATGTGATCGTGGATAATCTCCAACAGGAAGTGCGCAACTTGAAAACAGACCTGATGAAACAAGGGAATGATCTGAGAGCTGATATGAAAAACACTATGGATAGTCAAACGAAGGACTTAAGAAACATGATGGCTAGTTTCTTCCACGGTAATCAACCCTCTTCTTCGGGTACTCTTCCGAGTAACACCGTTGCGAATCCAAGAGGGGAGATGAAAGCAATCACCACTCGCAGTGGTAAAGGTACCAAGGAACCCGAGCTTCCTATACCTCCACCGGTGGTTGTGACTAAGGAGAACGAGTCACCTGCTCCTATTCCTCATCCTTCTACTTCCCCAATTTCTCCACCTCTTCCTTCTACCCCTCCTCCACCCGAGGATGTGAGTGATCCTATTCTCCCAAAGCCTTCCTCTTCTTCCAATATACCTTATCCATCTAGGTTGAGGAAAGAGAAGCTCAAAAGCAAGGACGATATTCAGGTTTCGAACTTTCTTAAAATGTTTAAACAACTGAATTTCAATATCTCCTTCGCTGAGGCTCTCGCTCACATGCCTAAATATGCGAAAATGTTTAAAGATCTTCTGAGCGACAAGGAAAAGCTCCTCGATATTGCCAACACCCAACTTAATGAGAATTGCTCTGCAGTGCTCTTAAGGAAATTGCCAACCAAGCTTGGTGATCCGGGTCGTTTCTTAATCCCTTGCAATTTCCCGGGAGTAGAGAATTGCATGGCCCTAGCCGATCTAGGTGCCAGTATTAATTTAATGCCTCTAAGCGTTTGGAAGCAATTATCTCTCCCTGAGCTAGTCCCCACCAAAATGACTTTGGAATTAGCTAACCGTACGGTTGCTTATCCAGTGGGGATAGCCGAAGACGTCTTTGTAGGAGTCGACAAATTCACTTTTCCAGCCGATTTCGTCGTCGTCGACTACGAGATGGACCCTCGTGTTCCCTTGATCGTGGGTCGTCCATTCCTGAGGACCGGTCGCACTCTCATCGATGTTGAAGCCGGTGAGCTTATCATGAGAGTGGGTGACGATAAAATCGTCTTCAACATGGGAAAGTTGTCTAAACAACCTTATTCCAACGAGAGTGTTAATTGTATTGACGTTCTGGATGAGGCTTGTGAAGAACACTTCAAAGATGCTTGCAAAAGTATTCCTACCTCTCTTCCCAATGTTGAAACCGTTGCCTCTATTGATTCATCACTGTCTCTATTTGGAGAAAGTGATTTGTTTTGGAACAATCTTGAAGACACCACGGGAGATGTGAATTTAGCTACTAATGATTCTCCCACCGATGGGGATGAAGACATGAATTTCTTTGACAATCTTCTCAACGAAGACAATCCTTCGCCTCCATCTCCCACGGTCATTGCTATCGATACTCCGACTTCGAATACGCCTCCCGTCGAAAATCCTCCGGATTTAGAACATAAGGAGTTGCCGCCCCATCTCGAGTATGTATTCCTTGAAGAAGACAAGAAGTCGCCAGTCATCATTGCTAAGGACTTAAAGGCAGACGAAAAATCTCGCCTCATCGTTGTGCTTAAAGATCACAAGAAGGCTATTGCTTGGAAAATCTCTGATATTCGCGGAATTGATCCTCACTTCTGCACACACAAAATTCTCATGGAGGACGACTTTAAGCCCACAATTCAAAGCCAACGAAGGGTGAATCCAAAAATACATGAAGTCATCAAAACAGAGGTTATCAAACTTCTTGATGCGGGTATGATTTACCCTATTTCGGATTCCCCATGGGTTAGTCCAATCCATTGTGTGCCCAAGAAGGGCGGAATAACTGTTGTTCCCAATGAACACAACGAGTTGATTTCCACTCGTCTCGTTACTGGGTGGAGAGTTTGTATAGACTACCGCAAACTCAATGATGCCACGAGAAAGGATCATTTCCCTCTACCTTTTATGGACCAAATGCTTGAACTTTTAGCAGGTAATGAATATTACTGCTTTCTTGATGGTTTCTCGGGTTATTTCCAAATACCCATCGATCCCCAAGATCAAGAAAAGACAACATTCACTTGTCCCTATGGCACATTTGCTTACAAAAGAATGCCTTTTGGCTTATGTAATGCGCCCGGGACTTTCCAAAGGTGCATGTTAGCTATCTTCCATGACATGGTTGAACAAACCATGGAAGTCTTCATGGATGATTTCTCGGTCTTCGGGGATTCCTTCTCTTCTTGCCTTGCCAATTTAGAACGTATGCTTAAGCGGTGCAAAGACACTCGCCTTGTTCTGAATTGGGAAAAATGCCATTTTATGGTAAAAGAAGGCATCGTGCTGGGACACAAGATTTCCAAAGCCGGTCTTGAAGTAGACCGTGCTAAAGTCGATGTTATCGCTAAGTTGCCTCCACCTTCAACCGTGAAGGGTGTGAGAAGTTTTCTGGGTCATGCGGGTTTCTACCGACGATTCATCAAAGATTTTTCTCAAATCGCTCGCCCGATGACCCACCTCTTGGAAAAAGATACTCCTTTTATCTTTTCCAAAGAGTGTCTTGACGCCTTCAACTCACTTAAGGATAAGCTAACTAAGGCACCCGTCTTGGTTACCCCTAATTGGGAGCTTCCCTTTGAGTTGATGTGCGATGCTAGTGATTTTGCTATTGGAGCGGTTCTGGGACAAAGAGTGAACAAACACTTCCAACCGATCCATTACGCTAGCAAGACAATGACTGGGGCTCAATTGCATTATACGACAACCGAAAAAGAGCTTTTAGCTGTTGTCTATGCCTTTGAAAAATTTCACCCCTATCTTGTCCTTTCTACAACAATTGTGTATACCGATCATTCCGCGCTGAAGTACTTGTTGACAAAGCAAGATTCCAAACCAAGACTTCTTCGCTGGGTTTTGCTACTCCAAGAATTTAAAATCGAAATTCGCGATAAAAAAAGGAGCAGCAAACCTAGCCGCGGATCATCTCAGCAGACTTGAGGATCCTTACCAAGGGGATCATCCGAACAAAGAAATCAATGATTCTTTTCCCTTGGAGACCTTAATGTCTATCAACTCGACTGCTGACGAAACCCCGTGGTTTGCGGACATTGCAAACTACTTGGCGGGTGGAATTCTCGTTGACGGGTTAACATCCCAGAAAAAGAAGAAGTTCTTTAACGACATTAAGACTTACTTTTGGGATGACCCGTATCTATTCAAACAATGTGCCGACCTGATTATCCGCCGATGTGTTGATGGACCGGCAGCTTTAGAAATCCTTGACGCTTGCCACAAAGGACCCACTGGTGGTCACTTTGGTCCCAACTACACCGCCAAAAAAGTGTTTGATTCGGGATTTTATTGGCCCACCATCTACCGTGATGCTCACGAGTTGGTTAAACTATGTGATGCTTGCCAAAAACAAGGCACGATCACACATAAAGACGAGATGCCTCAGAATTTCATACAAGAATGTGAAATCTTTGATGTTTGGGGTATCGACTTTATGGGGCCATTCCCTTCATCTAAAGGAAACAAATACATCCTTGTAGCCGTTGACTACTTTTCAAAGTGGGTTGAAGCCAAAGCTTTACCTACTAATGATGCAAGGGTGGTTTGTAACTTTTTGAAATCGCTGTTCACTCGATTCGGCGTTCCTCGTGCTATTATCAGTGACCGCGGGACTCATTTTTGCAACGATCAATTTGCAAGAGTCATGGCTAAGTATGGTGTCAATCACCGTCTTTCCACCGCTTATCATCCCCAAACCAATGGGCAGGCCAAGATATCCAATCGTGGATTGAAGCGAATTTTGGAGTGTACTGTGGGAGAGCATCGTGCCGCGTGGGCCGATAAGTTAGATGATGCTCTGTGGGCTTTCCGTACTGCTTACAAGACCCCGATCGGTTGTACACCTTATCGTCTTGTGTACGGGAAAGCATACCACCTTCCCATCGAGCTGGAGCATAAGGCGCACTGGGCCTTGAAGTGGGCTAACTTCGACATCAACAAAGCCAGTGATCATCGCAAGATTCAACTCAACGAGCTCAACGAACTCATGAATGAAGCTTATGAGAACTCGCTGATCTACAAAGAGAAAACGAAGATCCTTCATGACGTAAAAATCAAGAACCGAGAGTTCCACGTTGGTGATCAAGTCTTACTTTTTAACTCTCGGTTAAAGAACTTCTCTGGCAAGTTGAAGAGCCGCTGGTCTGGTCCATTCACCGTCGCCAAAGTCTTTCCGTATGGGACCATTGAGCTTTCTCAGCCAAATGGGCCCAATTTCAAGGTGAATGGCCAGCGTCTGAAGTTGTACTTTGGTGAGGACATCTCTCAGGAGATGATTCCATCCCTCACTACATTCCCCATGAACTAATTTTGGGTCGAGTCAGGCTCGTGACTCGGTTATCAAAAACAAGCGCTCCTGGGGAGGCAACCCGATTATCTATCCTTTTATGTTTTTACCTCCTAAGTGTAGGGGGACCTGTATAGGTGTTTGTTTTTGTGTGGTGATGTGATTACAGGGATGAATGCACTCTTGGAACCTACGAAGAACCGTGCTCCCGTGTTATCCGAAATCCGGTTCTATCTCTCAACTATCGTGATTCAATTTTCTTCATACTCACATATTGAAATTGATCACTTTAGTCGTCTCTTCCTTAACTTGAGTTAACCAACGTGCACAATGTCATAAGTGGAGGGGAAATTTTTCCCACATGCTTAACCATTGAGGACAATGTTTATCTTAAGTGTAGGGGGGACTTCTATCGAAGTTTTAAGTGGACTTTTCCATGAAAATGCCTTCATTTAACCGGAAAATCATATTTTTCAACATTTTTCAATTTTTTTTATTAACTTTGGCCATTTAGTCGTAATTTTTAAATTTTTATCATTGCTTTCATATGTATATATCCCGCAATAAAGTCAAAAATATTAATAAAGTGGTGTAGCTAGTTTAGAAGTCTTTGACATATTAGGCTCGTTGCGTTTATTTTGACTCAACCCGAATAGACTTATCTAAGTTTATTCTAGCTAGTATCCTTAACCATGTATACCTTAATTGGTTTATTAGGCTAAGTGTCCACGAGTCTCATTACTTGAGATTTTAAATTGTGGAGGACGAGAAATGATAGAGTCAATTATAAATCGGTATTCTTGCACAAGCTCACTTGGTGTAATTATTTGCCTATTCTCCCATCACTTGCTAATAATTTATCTGCAATAAGTAAGGTCGTACGATTTGAAAAGTTACTTAGCTTCTAGCCCAAGATCGTTTAAAAGTTGCTCGGTAATGATAAGAGTTCATAGCCAAGGCATAACTTATGACGCGGGGCGCGAAGATTGGCGAATCCGAAAAGGCCCTAACAAGGCATGAGGATTCCATTTTATTGCTAAAGATCCAAAGTGATGTGAAAAGCATTATTACCAAAGTCAATATGAAGGATCAAGACTCACGACGAAAAGCAATCAACTCCCATAAAGATGATGGAGAAGTCTATCCGAAAAGACCCTAACAAGGTATGAGGATAAATAGATCCAAGTCCGAAAAGGAGGCGGATCGTTGTATCTCAAAATCCCAAATAGAGATTGAAGAAATAATCATGAAGTCGTGGTCAACAAAGTTGGAGTACCCCTCAAAAGTCTCCAAGTGAAGAAACTCTATTAATGATGAGAAGACCATTATCTCAAGCACGTCTCTCAAGATATGAAGTATGAAGTACATGCCAAATATCGGCCCGAGAAAGGTCTCAAATCGCGAACCAAGTTATGCCAAGATATGAACTTTTTGATATCCTGAGAAGCAGTTTTAAGAGACTTTGTCCTTTAGCTAACTATTGATCAAATCGTCCTACTTTGCTTTCAGCCTAAATAAACTATCGAAATAAGTCCAAAAATGCATCTTCATGATCATTCTAAGACAAAAATAAAATATAAGAGATACACCTAGGAATAAGGGAGTTTAAGCATTTAATTAAGCCATGTGTGTGAGTGTTTGATTTGCTAACTTATAATAACAATGATCTCGTTTTTAAGCTTAGTTTGGGGAACGTGAAACTTGAGGGTGATAAATCTTCGCAGCACCGAAGCCCTAATGTAAGTCCTCGATCTCTTTGCAAGTTATTTCCACATAGCTATTTTCTATCCTTTTGTTTACTTTGAAGTTTTAATTTCTCTTAGTACTTTAATTTTTGTTTAGTAGTATTTTAATAAGGCCAAGGTTGGTTGATCATGAGAAAAGTGTAAATGTGCTTTGTCACTAAGCATTGCATGAGGGCATGGCAATGGTTAAGTGTAGGGGATTTGATAGGTGTGAAAACACCCATCCTTTTACCACTTAATTCTGGCTAAAACGAGACCAAAACACGTATTTAATATCCTTTGTTTGGAATTATGCGTGGTTTTTGTGTTTATTGTGTTTTCAGAGTCGACCGGATAAATATTGAAGAGAACATGGGATTGCACGGGTTTTATCAAGGAAAAAGACTCAAGACGAAGTCTATTGTCCAAGAGATGCAAAAGATTTGAAGTCATTGTGCCTATTTGAAGATTTATCGAAGAATAGAGCCAAAGATGGAAGATTCATATATGTCGAAGAACTCGAGTCTATTAAATAAAAGATTATAAGACGAGTTGGAATTATTCACCGACACTTCTAAAAATCCAAAGTCGGAAACGTTTAATTAAAAGAGACGAGAAGACTAAAGAAGGAAGAAGAAAAGAAGCCCAAGACCAAGCCCATTTGCAAGCCCATACACACGCGTATATAAAGGCCCTTACTTCACAAATTTCACACACTTAGTTAGTTTTAGTTTAATTTTCATTCTCTCTAGTTTTTAGAGAGAGAAAGTTCTAAACTTTCTCTCACTAGATTTCATCTTTTTCCCTTTCAAATTCAAACTTTTGTATTATCTTTCATTAATCAAGTTCAAGTTTTTATCTTTTAATCTTTAATCTCATCCTTCCTTTCTTTGATTTTGATTGAATTTGGTACAAATCTCGTATGATCCGTGTTGTTCATCAATGATTTGTGCTTAAAAAGTTGATTACTTTTTATGTTTCCTTAAGTTTATACATAAATAAGCTTTGAGATCCTTGTTCTTATTGGCTTATTTGTTGATTTAGGTTATTTACTTTTTAAAGTTTTTATGAAAAGTTCATCTTTTTATTAATTCGATTTATAAGTTTGCTTATTAAAAGTTAGAAAAGTTGTTTTTAGTGCTTATTTGATCAGCTTATTGTTGGATTCGAGCTAGTTTTGGGAGTTAGCTTATTCCATAAGCTTATTTCCCTAGCTTAAGTTCGGATTAGCACCATTTTCGGAAAGGGTTATAAACCCTTTTCCGACCGGGTATTCCGACCAAGCAGCCCCCTTCATTCCGATCATATGATCGGAAAAGGGTTTAGTTTTTCCGATTTGCTCCTTTTCCATATTCCGATTGAGGCTTAATTTGAACATTCCGATTGTTATTGCTTTGTGATATTCCGATTGGTCATCTTTCCCATATTCCGATCTACACCATTTTTTTTGTTTATTCCGATTGCAAGTTTATTCCCCATATTCCGATCAGTTTATCTCTCCCATATTCCGATCTATAGATCGGAATACTTTCCGATTGACCCTAGTTTGTTTATTCCGATTTGAGTGTTTTGCTATATTCCGATCTTACTTTCTTTTAGTACTTTTCTACTAGTTCTTATTTTTCACAAAGTTTTTCAAGTGTTAGTTTTTATTAAGTGTTTGCTTCTTTTTCTCTAATATAATCTTTAAGTTTTCAAGCATTTACTTTTAACTTGCCTTTTTAGTTTAAACTTTCAATTCTTTAATTTTACTCTTCGACACTTAATTAATTGTTAATTAGTTTAAAATAGATAAACAAACCAACCACTTTTTATTAACCAAGAACAAATCATTCCACTTAAAGCCGAGATCAATTCGAGAGGATATCGAGAGAACTTAAATCCGAACCATAGTAAAACGTCAGTATCAAGGGTCATCAGTCAAAATGGGATCTGACATATGAATTGTCTCTGTAGATTTAAAAACAATCTCTTTGGGTTTGGTGAGAATTTTCAGCTTATTTTTCTTAGCAAAGACATCCCTTTTAATATCAGTAGGCAGTTCATCATTAAGCAATTGATCTATAGTGAACCTACTACACAGCCATTTTTCAATAACCTTGTTTAATTCAGATACTTGATCATTTAAGGCACTATTCTTCAAGGTTAACCTATTGACTTCATTTTGAAGGGATATTTTTTCTAAATTAACCCGTTTGAGAGTTTCACATTCAGATTTAGCATTCAACAGTTCATTTTTAACAGAGTGAAACTTATCAAGCAGGTTCTTTCTTTGTTCCTCAACAAAGTGCAAATCAATAATGGTGTAATCAAGGACATGTTTGCGTTCATCACTATCAGACATAGATAAAAGCTTGCGTACCTTTTTCATTGTGATGTCAACCCATTGTCCTGATCTTGCATCACCTTTCCCAACAGCTGGTTCATCCTCAGCTATAGCCATAAAAGCCCTGACTCTAGTAGTATCTTCCTCATCTGAAGTCAGTGGCTCATCATTCCAATCATATGCTTCAGCTACCAACCCTTTCTCTGTCTTTTTATCACCTCCTTTCTTCTTAGACAGAGCTTCAAGCTTCAAATTCATCTGTTCTAACTCAGCTTTAAGCGCCTTATACTTGTTCTTGTAATCCTTATTCTCATTGTCTGATGAGTTGAATTGGTGAAATGAGTTGTTGTGTTGTGATTTGAACTTGTAAGGTTTGGTGGAAGATGATGGATAGGAAGGTGAGGATGTCTTGGTGGAAGGACAGTCTTTTTGGAAGTGTCTAAGTTTTCTACACGCAAAGCAAGTTTCTTTTGATCTGTCGGTTTGTTTGCTAGCTGATCCTATTCTCCTTGATCTTTTGAAGAATCTTCTTTGATTGGCTAGCAGGACTCTTTCATGAAATTCAGCATTAAGGTCTGTCAAGAACTCTTGGCTGCTGCGCTTGTCTTCTTCAACATCAGAGTCGCTGTCATGAGGGTGTGGGGTAGAGATCAAGGCTTTGGAAGTTGCTCCTTGAACTATAAATATTTCTGTCTTTGATTTGTATATAGTATCAATCAGCCCTTCTTCATAATTGTACTTTCCATAAAGTTGAGCTAAAGTGTCATTCTTGATTGAGTTATTGGCTCTCTGAGGCTGATTCATACTCATCCATTTTCTTGGAAGGCTGTTGACAAATGTGGCATTAATCTCAGCTTGACCAATGGTGACATCATTCATAGCAACGTCATTGAGAAGAATCTTCAGCCTTGTATATGTTTGTTGAACCTTTTCACCTTCAAGTGCCTTGAAAGCATTGAACTGAAGTCTGAGTGCCTGAATCTTGGTTTCTCTGGTTTCAGAGGGTCCTTCATGACCAAGGATAAGGTATGTCCACATTTTTTTGGCTGTGGGACACCGAATGACAGACTTCATGATGTGTTTGGGAAGACGGGATATGATGATGCTTTTGAGACGTTTAACTTGGTTTGCCAATTTCCTATCAGCTAGAGTCCATTGTTTGAGAGGTTTGGGAAGAGGGTTATCATCAGTAGAGGTAAGCGCCATGGGAACATAAGGACCATTTTGTAGAATTTCTAGAAGAAATGGTTCAAGTCCATCGAGATACACGAGGAATTGACTCTTCCAACTAGCAAAATCTTCTTCATCAAAGACTGGTACGCTGGTGACATGTGATCCGCCTCTTGAGTCAAGAAGTTGAGGTATATCATCTTCATTAGGAGGTGGAGGAGTGAGTCTAGGTGAAGTTGGTGGTGCATTGTTGTTGTTGTTCCCAGAAGACGATGGTGGTGGATTGGTTGTTTCCGGCATGGTGGATCTTGATTATAAAACTTAGAACGATGTTTCTTGAAGGTTTTAATATCAAACACCGCTCTGATACCAATTGGAAGTCCCAAATCAATGCTAGAAACACTAAACTTAACTAATCAACACAAGGAAATACTTTTCAAACGTAATACTTATTATTGTATAATAAAGATTTACAAGTGTTATGGATAACACCTTTTGATGGCAATGTGTTGTGCACACTTTGAACAACTAAATAACCTAACTTATGAATACAGTCACACCTGTTTGATTCAATAAGTTCTAAGCATTAATGTGTGAATATTCTCAAAGTGTTAAACATTAATGCTGGGCTACACATCCTATTTATAGTGATACGAGGTTGACCTAAGTACTAGTTGATGGTGACTACACAAGACATTCACTTTTTAGACATCTGTCACAAGATGCTCTTCTATTCTTGGTAGTCTGCCATAATGCTTTAGGGAAACAGATCTTGAAACAGTTTCCCTTTTCTTCATAGTCTCGTACACACAAATGACATGTCCAAAGTATGCTGAATGTTAACAGGGTATTGCCACCCCTGTTAACCCTCAACCCCTCAGAGTCCCTGATACATCTTGGCTGTTATCCATCACAGCAAATGAGTATGTCTTCAAATAATCTTTGACTTCCTTAACAATGTCTCTGACATGGACTCCTCTGAGGTTGCTCACAGAGAATTAGATCTCTGTGAGTCTTGCGATACTTGCCTGCCTCCTAGGCACAGGCAAGTGACTATCTAACAGCTTAATTTGTGTTTAAGTCTATGATACAGGGAATCTAACAAACTTAGATTCCCAACAAAGACGTTGAAGACGTTGAACGTTTCCTTCCATTTTATTAGCATGAGTCTTAAGTTTATTAGCAAGTTCGTTTTTAGGCTCGTTTTTCAACTCGGATCTTAAGCTAATCATCTCACGTTGCATATTATCAAACTTAGAATCGTTTGCTTTTGCATAATCCAAAAATTCTCCATTAAGATTTTTAGTGCGAGCATTTTGAAAACCTTGTGTAGTGTTTTGAAAATCACGGTTTTGGTTTTGATTTGAAACTTGTCCATTCCCACTTTGATAATTTACTTTGTTTTAATTACGTGAATTGCCTTGATAACCACCATTTTGATTGTTGTTTTGATAGTTGTTAGCATTATGATTTGATGGAGCTTGATTTGGGCGGGAACCTTGGCCGTTTTGGTTGTAAGTTCCCGTCGCTACGTAAGCACTCGAAGTGTTACCACCGGCGATAATGCACTCGGAAAGATCATGAGCTCCACCACAAGATAAACAACTCTTTTCAACCGCTTTAACCGATGCGGAATTCAAAGAATCTTGTGCTTTCCAATGTGTCATAAGCGTCGAAAATCTATCGAAAAACCGATTTTCCTCATTAGCTTCATCATGTAAGGCATTAATGTTACGAGACGATGACGATGAACCTATATTGGCAACACTCGGTGTGTTACGAGGGTTATAAACCTTAGATCTATTCTCGATAATCTTTAAAGCCTCATCGGTCGTTTTGTACAAAAAATTACCACCCGCGGTGGCATTCAAATAATGTCGTTCATGATCATTAAGCCCATTGTAAAAAGTATCTATTTGATGCAATTCCAAAAAATCATGGTGTGGACATTCATGTAACATTTCCTTAAATCGTTCCCATGCCATTGAAAAACTTCCATTATTTCGTTGTGTAAACCTTGAAATCTCATTTTTCAAATGTGTTGTTTTAGATGGTGGAAAAAATCGGTTCACAAACTTAGAAACGAGATCACCCCATGTCAAAATCGAATTTGGCGGTTCTTTCTCGAGCCAAATTTTAGCGGGTCTATCTAACGAGTATGGAAACAACATCATCATAATGGCGTCATGTGGAACATCCTTAAACTTGCTTGTTGCGGTGAGACGATTAAAAGTCCTTATGTGGTAATGCGGGTTGTCTTTCTCATGACCTCTAAACTTATTTGCTTGCAACATCGACATTAAACCCGTCTTAATCTCGAAATTCTCCGCAAGGATGGCGGGAATCACAATAGCTTCTCCAAAACCCTCGGTGGGTGCTTGAAGCAACTCCATCATAGTAAGATTATCCATGGCGACTATTGGTTCTACAACGGGTTTGACAATTGGAGTTTGTTGTTCAATCAAGGCTCATGATTTCCTTGACTTTGACGACGTTTACGAGCTCGTTTTGCGTGATTACGAGTTAGCATAAACTTGACGAAGAATGGGAGGTGAGCAAAGAAGATTCTTTTTTGGTGTTTTGTGAATTTTCAATTTTTTTGTGTTTTTGATTGTTTTTAATTTTTTTTTTGACTTTGTGTGTATTCGTAGACAACAATCTACCAAATCTCTCCTCGAATCAAACTCTTGATTAAAGAAGCCTCAAAAGAATGAAAATGATCAGGTGGAGTGAACGCCTTCGAATGACTTTAGAACTTTGGTGAAAACCAAATTGTTCAAGATCTATTTTTGCCTTTTTCTTTTTGTTTGAGATTCGAATACAATAATTAGGAGATCAAATCCCAATTAAGGTTGTGTTTTCACACTCTTGGAAATATTTGATTTTGTTGTGATACTTATACTATATAGTAATAATAATTTCACAAGAAAAACGAAAAACCGATAATACGTATTAGTAGAGTTCTACTAATACAAATACTATTTATGGCTAATATTAAAAACAAAATGACAAATTAATCACGAGACACCTCCCCGGCAGCGGCGCCAAAATGATTGAGGTAAAAATACGACCTTTTAGGAAAAAGCGTAAAAGCTGTATGTATTAAATACGACGGTTTAGGAAAACTGTGTACTAATGACCCAAAGGTGAAAGTTCGTTCCCCAAGGAGGCATATGTGTGTGATTAAGATACAAAGATATTTGAGATTAATATTTAAGAAGGGATGAGAAAATAGAATGACGGATACGTGAAAATTATTACTACGACGACTAAATTAAAAACCGTAAAAAGTGCTAAAATAAAAATTAATTCTAAAAATTCCCAAAAAATTACCAAAAATAAAATTAAATAAACTAAGAGTTTACAAATGATCAAAACTTTTTCAAAGCTTTTAATTAATTAATTATTAGTTTTTAAATGCTAATTAAAGCCCTAAAAATCTAATTAATTATTAAAAAGCCTGAATAAAGATTTTTCAATTTGTAAACCTCTTAAATGACTTAAAAAGACTAAAAACTATTTTTATAAATTTTTAAACTAAGGAAAACTATTTTTAAATGATTAAAAACTATTAAAATATTAAAATAATTCTAGAAATTAAGAAAATGATGCTAAAATTAATCTAAGAGTTTTAAAAAATCCTATTTTAATGTATTTGACCTAAGAAAAATATAAAAGTTGCAAAAATGTGAAAAATGAAATATAATAATAAAATAATATTAAAATATTATTAAAAATCCAAAAATTATAAAAGATTCTAAAAACTTGAAAACTAGTTTATTTTAACCTAAATAAACAGAAAATGAAAGTGAAATTACCAAAATACCCCTAATGGGCCCCCAAATGGGCTAAAATTAAAAACAGTCCAAATGAAATGGGCTTTTTGGCCCAATAAGTTCAAACTCAACCAAATAAGCTGAAAATCACCAGTCCAGCTTAAAATTCAATTCTAAACACAAAAGTATGAAGGCCCAAAAGCTGAAAGTGAGCTTATCACAGCTTAATAGTATAGTAGCTTATTCTTATTGGGCTTTTTGGCCCATTAAGCAATAAGCCAATGCCATAAGCTCATATTTAACACACAACCTTCTTTTGAGATGCCTAAGAGATCTGTGAAAATAAATTTCAAATAAGCTCAACCAATAAGTTAGAAATAAGCAAAGTTAGTTTTCACTAAAAGACAAAATAGTCGTCTTAGAGTTCTAGACCACCTCAGACCTTGAAATAAGTTGCAAAAGACTCTAAATGACTTAATTAAGACAAATCAACAAAGAAAAGTTCAATAAGCCAAGCCAAATAAGCTGAATAAGCAATTAAGCACTTAATGTAAAAGTCAAAGTTATTGGTTTTCTAATCAATGCTCAAAGTCAACCCCTCAAATGCTCTAGTATGAACAAATGGGTCAAATAAGTAACACCTATTACAAAATTAAAGTTGTTGCAGGTTTAAATAAGCTAGAATAGCTTATTGATAAGCACAAGGTGAAATAACACTAGCAGTGGCTAGCAGCAGGGGAAAGGAGTTCCCACTGCTTTGACTATTTGACTTGCTTTTTTAGAGAGATCCAGTTGGATTCAATGGAAAACAAAGGCACTCTTGTAATCAGTGGATCACAAGGAGTCAATATCAATCAACAAATCACAATTTGGTTTACTAAATAAGCCCAGAATAAGCAAACAGTCACCAGATATGATACAGACTTGGAAAATAAGCATTTATGACAAAATAAGTAGATTAAGCATGAATAAGCCAACCAAAATGAATCATATGCCTACACAAGCTATAATAAAGTCCAATAAGCACAATCAAACTTGTTTCAAACATTGGATCAAAGATTAGAAGCATATTCAACAACAAAAAGTTACCGATGAACAAAGGCACTTTTTTCAAAACCCTTTTGTTGATATATTTGACCACCAACCCAATTTTAAACCCTCAAATCCCTTTCCCTGGTTATTATAACTAAAACTTAGCACTTGTTAACCCTAGTCTACCCTTAGATCTAGGTGTCCTCAAAATTTTAGCCAAAATTTCCAAGTAAATCAGATTTTATGGTCCTTTGATTGATTATGATGATGCAAACCACAATATGAGCAGATAAGTGACCAAATACACCAGGTAAACAATAACCAACACAAATGAACAACAAACAAACACTCAAGTTGCCTTAAACCCTATTAGATCAGTTAACCCAAACACCCCTTTGGAATATGATTTCTCAAATTATCAAAGGATTGTTATGTTTTAACCTTCAAAACATGATCTAATCAACCCTAACAACAATAATCAACCCTCAGAAACACAAATCCACCACAAATACACAGATTCCCAAACAAATATACAAAAATCACCAAAAATCATACAATATTCAGAAAATATAAAAGGGATAAGAGAATCAAATCTCCAAAATGTACATCCACACTTTGGAATGTTTGAGCTGAGGTGCTAGCAAGAACAAGCACCAACTTCCACAACTGCTAAGAAGAACAAACATAAAAGTAAGCTCAAAACGGATTATCCTTTGATTTTTGAAAACAAGTGTTTTAAACCTTAAAACCTTTTCTCAAAATCAACCAAACATGTAAATGGAACTCAGGTCTTAGCTAATCTAACACCAAACTTTCATAAAACACAAAAGAGAATTAAATATTTTTAGAAAATAAACTTTTATTTCATAAAAAGGAATTACAAAGAAATTAGCTAAAATCTGGAACAAAGGGGCTCTCACATGTTGAGGCCTCCTTATATAGACGACTAAGATCATTCTAGAAGGGAAAATACATGAAAACCCTAGCTAGGAAATCTCTGAATTGCCCTTGAGTGCATTGAGTTGTTGAGCTATCAAATTTGATCAAAATCGTTCATTTATGTTTTGGGCCAAGTAATAAGTGTAAATCATTGATCTTGCCACGTCATTTTGCTTGGAGAGGAAGTTGTGATATGATTGGGTAACGGGTTGAATGGTGGGGTCACATGGTGAGTGGGATTGGGGGTTTTTGTTGTGGGATGAGTTGCTGGGCGTGTGAATTAAGCATGTGCCATGGTAATTTGATTTTACCCTTTGTTTAAGTGGGAGTAATTTCTAGGTTCATAAAGGTAAATAGTAACTTGTTTGATCCGGTTTTGGTGGATTGGTTAAGTGTTTGGCGCGTTTATGATATTTGAATGTTTGGTGTGGCAAAAGTAGTCCCTAGTCTTTGGCAAATGTTGTATACAAAGTTTATTCAGCCAACAAAAACGAATCCCTTTGTATTTGAAGTTTCTGTTTTCATAGATTGGCCACAAATACTTTTCAAAACAGATTTTAGGGCTTTTTTAACTTTGGTATAATTACAACATTAGTCCTTTTGATATTTAATCCATTTTAAAAGGGCTAAATGTGTAATATTCTTGAACTTCAAGGACTTCTTTGGATCTTTGACTTCATGAGGGACCATTATTGACAATTTAGATTTGTTGAGGGACTAATCTTGCCAATTCTTCAAAGTTGAAGGACCTTTTTGTAATTTTGACAAACTTAAGGGACCAAACTTGAAATTATTAATATACAAGGGTATTAAGTGTCATTTCTTCATAAATGCGGGCTAAATCTTATACATTTTTAAGTCTTTAAGGGTTTTTCTTTGATAATTCACAAACTAGGGCCCGGTTCATTGTGCGGCTTCGTTTTTCGTGTTCGTTTTTCCTTGTTTCTTTTGATCTTTTGTCTTTTTCATGATATCCATACCTAAAATACACAAGTAAACAAACACAAGCATATATATGGTATTTTTATGACATTTTATGCATTCAAAGCCCGAAAAGAACGATGAGATCATGTATAAATGCCATCTCACCACTAATAGTTCTTAAATCATTCAAATCATTGGTTATTTGCTTGATTACTACTTGTTTAGAAGTGAATATTTCTCCTCCCATCTCTTCCTCTCCAAGTGCAAAGAGAAGAACACTTTCATCCTTAAAGTGTCGAGTCTACCTCAAGATCTATTGAACATCAAGTTTTATTTATTCATTTTAGTTGTGTTGTGAAAGTACAAGTAGTTGTGCTATTTGGAATTTGTGTTGTGAAGATCCAAGTAGTTGTATCTATTTGGAAGTTGTGTATGTAGTGAGGTTAATACTTAGTCCTCAAAGTATATTGGTGTAGATTGGTCCTAGCTAAGATTAGGGCTCAACTTTTATCTTAGAGTCGACGTGTAGGGTTTCTCCACCTTAAGGACTTTGTTGATTAGTGAACTCTAGAGTAAGGAGTACTTGAGGAGTGGAGTATGGACGAGGAGTGAGCTTTGTTGCCGAACCACTATAAATCCTTGGTGTTTGGTTTGATCTTTCTTTTCCTTATCTCTTAACATTCATTATTCTTTACTTGCACATACTTCTGATTATTAGCTTAGTTTCACTATCCCTTGTCCATATTGTGTATAAGAAGATTTCACATATTTTCTCAAGCCTAAGTTTTTAAAAAGGATTTTTGAAAACTCATATTTAACAAGTAAATTTAAGAAACTATTCAACCCCTCCCCCCTTCTAGTTTCTACAGAAACTTACAATTTATGGAAACTTTCTATTTTTTGGAAACTTACTATTTTCTGAAACCTACTATTTATGGAAACTTACTATTTTTCGAAAGTTACTATATATGGAAACCTGCTATTTTTGGAAAGTTACTATATATAGAAACCTGCTATTTTTATAAAGTTACTAATTAGAAACATCAAGTATAATAACACATGAAACATGTAATACGTTAATCAAGAGCACATGAAACACTAAGAAAGACACGATAAAACATGAATAAGTAAAACAAGTCAAGAACAAGTAAAACAAGTCAAGAACAAGTACATTAAACTAATAATCAGTAAGTTATACACGAACAAACAACTCATACACGTCCTTTATTATGTAGCACTCGTGAAGTCGGAGTAGTACTTTCAGCCTTTCATCTCTCATCATTTACTGGATATAAGGTACGGATATTTCGTCCTTCGGTAAGGACATCTCTTTCTACGCATGATTAGGATTCCCCGTTTGCTGCCATCTGTTTTCACCAGTTTTCATTTCAAAAACTTCCATTGTTTGTCATGCTATCATTTTAAATTGCATGAGCTATATACATGCATGACCATGACCACCTAGTTATGGAGGTACCATAACCATGACACTTGAGGCACCGGTGTCATGACTCTTCCGCGACGAGAGTGATTTCTCACGGTGTCCCTTCAGTTTACATTGGCCTTTATTTTTATTATCATGGGGGCGTATGGGTGCATCCTAGTACATGTTTTGCAGGTTTACAAGGTGATTGTGTTGTGTGCTCTACATCCATCACATTGGAGTTGATCCCTCCACCTAGACTTATATTATTAGAGGTCACCCCTCTAATTGCATGACGAGGTCACCCCTCTATGTATTCATGCACGTTGATATATCTTGTGACCTATATGCGCTCATTAGAATTTAAATTATATTGCATGCATAAAACTTAAGACTTTTTTATTATAAATAAGTTTATAAAACATGTTCTAGGTTTTCTAGGACTTACACATATTCCGCTGCATTTCGTATCTTTTGGCTTATGTTTCAGTTATTCTATTCATTTCATTATATCTGTTCACTGAGCGTATTGCTCAGTCGTATTTTCTTTTCATGTATCATACGGCAGGAACCCAAGGACAAACCTGAGCAATTGAGAGTACGTGCATAGAATGGAGGCTACCTTAAACTTCTTTTCCTTTTGCATTTAAATACTTATGCTTGGTTGGACAATGTTTAGTTTTTTTCTACATTCTTTACTTTATGCATGTGAGCTTATGTTTGGGGGTCGATGTTTGATTCCGGCTTTCCTTTATGGTCATTTATGTTTTTAAGACATTTTACCTTGCATGCTTTGATAACACGCCATAATTATCATGTAACGGTCTCCTTATCAAAGTGGGTCGTTACAATTATGGTATTAGATCCAAGGTTTCGATATGTAGACTCTAAACTTAACCTGTGACTGGTGGGTAGTCACCAGGATCTTCCTAAACTGACAGTTGATTTTATTCATGTATCATTGCTTTTTCGTTAAGTTTTAACTAGTATGACTTGAACCATAGTCGTTCATACTTAGTCACGTGTGTTCTTTCGAGTTTAGACTGGCCTAGGTTGAACCATAGTCGTCCAAACTCAGTCACATGTCTTTCTTTTGAATTTTGTAGGTTGAACCATAGTCGTCCACACCAGTTATTATCAGATTTTATTGTAAATATTCTTTCATGTTCTCTCAATAATATCTTATGTTTCTAACCGATTAATCATTTACTTCCTTTGAAATTGTCAGATAATTAACACACACAAATTCGTGCAGAATTTTAAGATGGACCATCTCATGCAAATCCTCCTCCTCCACCAGTCACACTTCACACATGGCTGGAACGCTTCAACAAGCATAAGCCACAATCATTCGAGAAAGCAGATACTCCGTCAGATGCTAAGAATCGGATATCTCATATAAAGAAGATATTTGATGCTATGGGTTGCGATGGGATCTACAAGGCAATGTTAACAGCCTACAAGTTTGAGGGCGATGCTTTAGCCTGGTGGAAGGCTTAAAAGCAAGCAAATGGAGGTGAGACATAGATTGCCACGAGGATATGGACTCAGTTCAAGGAGATGTTCTACACTCAGTTCTTTCCTCTAGCTGAGAAAGAACGCCTCAAGAGGGATTATCATTCCGCACGCAAGAGGGTAGGTGAGACCAGTACTGAGTTTATGCAGCGCTTTCTGCGGTTGGCTGGTTTTCTCGTAGCAGCTGTTGGGACTGTTGAGGAACAAGCCAAGAACTTTCTATGGGGCCTTTGAAAGTCAACTCTAGACCGTCTCTTGCGCGCGACATTTACTACTATTGTCCAAGTTGTCGACGCGACTTGTAGCTTGGAAATATTGTAGGAGAGGGATGAGTATGAGGAGTTGGATTGACGAGAAAAGAGGTATACTTCAGACATCAAGCGGTACCATCTCATTCATATCATTATTTTCAATTATATATCATGCTCTATTCAACTTTGTCTTTCAGGCAGAAGGTTGGACACCGGTACCAGCCGGCCACTCAGTAGAATAACTATAGGAACCACGGTCAGACTAACGACCGTAATGGGTCCGACAAGCGTGGCGGTAGTGATAACTACCGTAACAATGCCATACACTCCAACAACAGCAAGTCACTTAAATCTAAACTCTTCAATGTTAAGCTGATGTATGACACAATTTCTAACATTTCAGCATTATAACAGGAACTTCGGTAATGGGCGTGACCAAGACAAAAAACGTTAGCAGCCCAACCGTTCAGCTCAATTTGGCATTATAACCTAAAACTTTCAGTGTAGTCATGTTTATGTCTCAATAATCATGTTTTACGCATAGCTTCTGAATCAGGCTCTCAGATGGCGAGGGTACCCATTGGAGTGTATGCCCATCCCATCTGCACCACTTGTAGACGAAGGCATCCTGGACCATGTTGTTGTGCTACCGGTGGCTGCTTCAAGTGTGGACAAGCTGGTCATCTCATGAAGGACTGCAAGAAGGGGAAAATCGTTGGTACATCAGGACATGCCCCTCATAAACCAGCTGCATCCGGTCGTGTTTTTACCACTACTCGGGACCAGGCTAACAAGTCTTCCGGTACCATTACTAGCATCTTATTTATGTATGGACATGTTGCCTGCGTTCTGTTTGATATGGGTGTGACCCATTCAGTAATATCTACCACATTTGTACTTGATAACGTGTTAAATATATCCACGCCTATAAGAGACTCTGTTTTCTTACCCATGTGTATAAAGATCTTCCCTTAGAGTTTGATGACATGATTCTTCCTGTCAACGTACTTCCTTTGGACATGTGCGAATTCAATATGATTTTAGGCATGGACTAGTTAGCAGCACACCACGCCACGATTGATTGCCATACATATCAAGTCATATTCGACGATGTTCAAGCTCCTGAGTACATACATAATGGTTTCCTGCCCGGAAAATCTGTACAAATTATTTCTACTTTACAAGCTCGTGCCTTATTAGCTTATGGCTGCGAAGGTTTCTTAGCTGCTATTCATGAAACTTCTGTTGAATCTCCATCTATCCATGATCAGTCGATTGTTTCAGAATTTCCAGATGTATTTCCAAAAGAACTCCTAGGTATACCACATGTCCGTGAAGTGGATTTTGGCATTGAGCTCGTTCCAGGAGCTGAACCTATCTCCAAGGCTCCTTATCGCATGGCTCCCATTGAGCTCAAGGAGGAGTTACTGGAGCGAGGTTTTATTCGCCCGAGCGTATCACCATGGGGTGCACCGGTGCTTTTTATTAAGAAGATGGACTGTAGCATGAGGTTGTTTATCGATTACCGTGAGCTGAATAAGATCACAATCTAAAACCGTTATTCCCTCCCACGTATCGATGATTTGTTTGACCAACTGCAGGGTGATAAGCACTTTTCTAAGATTGATCTATGATCAAGCTACCATCAGCTGCGAGTTAAAGAGCAGGATATTTTTAAGAATACTTTTCGCACACGTTATGGTCACTATGAGTTCGTAGTTATGCCTTTCAGGCTTACGAACGCTCTAGCGGAGTTCATGGATTGATGAATTGAGTTTTCCATGAGTTCTTGCAAAAATTCGTCATTGTATTCATCGATGACATTCTGATCTTCTCGAAATCTAAGGAAGAACACGAGGATCATCTTCGCACGGTACTGCAGATTCTTCACCAGAAGCAACTGTATGCTTAGTTTTCCAAGTGTGATTTCTAGTTAAGTAAGGCGGCATTTTTGGGCCGCATCGTTTCAGCAGAAGGGATTACCATGGATCTTGCGAACGTTGAGGCTATCACCAAATGGCCAAGACCGACGTCTGTAACTGAATTTGTAGTTTTCTGGGATTAGCTGGCTATTACCGCAGGTTTGTTGAAAACTTCTCACGGTTAGCCTTTCCTTTGAATAAGCTGATGCGTAAGGGAGAGAAATTCGTTTGGAATAATGAACGAGAGAAGAGATTTGAAGAACATAAGCAGCGTTTGGTTTCTACACCTATTCTTACTCTCCCATGTGGCACAGATGGATTTCAGATTTACAGCGATGCTTCGGGAAAAGGACTTGGATGTGTACTCATGCAACATGGGAAGGTGATTGCCTATGCATCACGACAGCTTAAGCCTTATGAAGAAAATTATCCTACTCCTGATCTGGAATTAGCAGTAGTTGTATTCGCACTCAAGATCTAGAGGCACTATCTTTATGGTGAGTCATGTGACATCTTCACTGACCATAAGAACCTCAAATACATCTTCCCTCAGCGAGAATTAAACATGAGACAAAGACGCTGGTTGCAATTACAGAAAGATTATGACACCAACATTCAGTACCATCCTCGTAAGGCTAATGTGGTGGCTGATGCTTTAAGCAGGAAATCAGGCGTGATTGCTGGCATTAAGGTGGAAAAAGAAATTATTCGTGATCTTGAGCGTTTAGATATTGAGCTTTTTGTACGCGGACAACATGTTTACTGGGTTAATCTGAGAGTTGTGCCAGACTTAATTTCTCGGATCAAGGCAGCTCAGAAGGACGACGGTGAGATATGGGCGATTATTCATAATATCGATCAGCAGACTGAGTTCTGTATAGATAACGATGGCATTGTATGGCATGGTACCAAGTTATGTGTTCCTGAAGATCTTACTCTAAGAGAAGCCTTGTTGACTGAGGCTCACAGCTCTCCATTCTCTATTCATCCAGGTTCTACCAAAATGTATCATTGTAAAACCCGCTTAAAATACCTAAGAACATTAATTACATGAAAACACGGGTTAATTAAAACGTTATAATTAATTAATACACGAAACGTATCATGAATATTTAATGTAAGTATTACGTATATTATTAGTTATTATTACACGATAAGTATTTACGTATAATAGTTAAAACACGACAAGAATTAAAAACGAGTTAAAACACGAACACATGTTACAAATAATAATACATGGAATTTATTTAAAACACAAAAACGAAAAACATATGTATGAAGGGGATGTTTCGACGGTTAAAAGAGAAGAAACAAGGGAGGGCCCATGGCCCGACCCGTTAAGCATATTAACAAGTAACAAAATATCCCACGGAAAATCCATTTACCACTTTTTACAAAAAATGAAAACCCTACACTTGTTTCCTCCTCTTGGCCTCCGGTTACACAAAGCAAAAGGGAGAGAAGAAAATTTTTTTGATCTTTGAATTGTTTACGGGTATTTTTCGTGTTCTTAATTCCTAATCACTATACGCATACGGTATCCCTTAAACCTTAATCTTTTGTAATTATTTTATTTGATCATGAACTAGTAAAATAAATATGAACACATGATTTTAGATGGATTGAAACATGTATTAAAATAAGGCCTAATCGGGTTTTTGGTTGGTTTGTCATGGGAACTGAGACCACACAGGTCTCGATGGTGTTTGTACTCGGCCAGCTGTACCCTTTAATGGGGATTTCTCGCGGCGTCCCTTTTAGTTATTCGCCATTATTATTATTATCATGTGGGGTAAATGGGTGCATCCTAGTACATGTTTTACAGATTACAAGGTGATTGTGGTGTGTGCTCTACATCCGTCACATAAAGCCGATCCCTCCACCCAGACTATTATAATTAGAGGCAACCCCTCTAATTGCATGACGAGGTCACCCCTCTATGTATTCATGCACGTTGATACCTTCATGACATATATGGGCTCTTCGGCATTTAAAATACAGTTTTATGAAATAAAATAAGTCTCTTCAAATATAAACCAGTTTATAAAACATCCTCCATGTTTTTCCAAGACTTACACTTACTCCGCTGCATTTTCATATTTTACTTATGTTTAAGTTATTCATATCATTGTCATATATTTGTTCACTGAGCGTATTGCTCAGACGTATTTTTCTTCCCATGTTCCCATACGGCAGGTACTAAAGGGCAGACTTAAGCAATCAAGAGTATGTGCATTAGGATGGAGGCTCCCTTTGACTTCATATCTTTTATGCATTTATATACTTCTGCTTTGCTGGACATTGTTTAGTTATTTTTCTACATTCTTTACTTATGCATTGTGTGAGCTTATGTTTGGGACCGATGTTTGATTCTGGTTTCCTTTATGATCGTTTATGTTTTTAAGACATTTACTTTGCATGCTTTAATGACACGCCATAATTATCATGTAACAGTCCACCTGTCAAAGTGGGGCATTACAATTATGGTATCAGAGCCCAAAGTTTTTACCTGTAGGCTCTAAAACTTGACCTGTGACTAGTGGGTTGATATGTGTGTAAACACACATCTTTTCTACCACTTAATTACAATAATAACCGGACCAAAACGTGAATTTTATGTCTTTTATGTCGGAATTATGCGTGGTTTGTGTTTTTGTTGTGATTTAGGACGAAAAGGTGAAAAGTGGAGAAAACACGGGAATTCACGGGCATTTACGGACTTTTATTGAAGAAAAAGATGAAAGACGAAGTCAAGCAGTCAAGAGTGCTAAAAGAACAGAAGTCCAAGACCAATTCTAAAGATTTATCGAAGAAAAAGTCAAAAGACGGAAGTTTACTTAAAGCCGAGGAACTCAAGTCTTATTTATCGAAGAATTAAAAGACGAGTCCAAAGAAATCCCGAGCCAAAAGTCATCAAAGTCCAAGATTAACAAAAATATTAAGAAGGAAGGACTTAAGGGCGCAATTAAGAAGAAAGGAAGGAGGGGAGGAAGCTTCCTCTAACCTCCTCCTAATCACCTATAAATACATCTCATTTTCATTTCATTTAGTTTTGTTGGCTAAATTGACAAACTAGTTCTTCCACATTTATTTTATGCACCTTTAATTACTTGCACATTTAAATACATGTTATGCACCTTAATTACCTTTTAATTTCAAGTAAGTGTTTCTTTTATTTACTCGCACCTTTACTTTATCTTGTTGATCTCATTCTACCTTTCTCTAATCTTTGATTTACACGTTTTTATCTTGTTAAGTTGTTTAAAGATTTCATTTTTATGCTTTTGATTGTTTTAAATCTCTTATTTTCATAGCTTATTTGATTTATTTTCAAGTTTATATAGTTTTTACAAAAGTTATTTTTATATAAAAAGTTGTTTTTCTTAAAGTTTATCTTTTTCGTGTCTCAAAAGTTTTTAACTTTCAGTTTCGTAGCTTATTTTTACACGGTTTTACCTTAGGATTTAGTCTTGTGCTTATTAGAATCATAGCTTATTGTTGTAGCTTATTTTGTACTTTTTCTGCCGGATTCCGATTGGTACAAATCGGAAAAGGGTTTTAACTTTCCGATTTGGGGGTGTTTCTTGGTATTCCGATCAGCAAGGTTTTGATCATTCCGATCAAAGGTAAGTTCTACATTCCGATCGGATAAGGTGACAATATTCCGATTGGTATTTTAGTCCTTATTCCAATCTAGTTTGATTCTATACATTCCGATCGAGGTGTTAGTTGGTATTCCGATAGGGGGAAGTGACAGATATTCCGACTAGGTACCGAACAGCATTCCGACCAAGGTCATATCCATATTCCGATCACAAGATAAGTTTATATTACGATCGTGGTTGATCGGAATATATTCCGATTGGGAGTTAATTTCCATGTTTGTCTTGTTTAATTTTTAGTTTATGTTTTTAATACTTGTCTAATTTTAATTTCCGCCACGCTTTAATTTTTAGCCGTTTAATTAATTTACTTTCCGTCACGTTTTTAAATATCGCACACTTTACTTTAATTAGACTTAGATTTACTTTAAGAGCACCTTTACTTTAAAGTTTCGCCCTTTATTTTTTTTTTGGGTAAAAGGGAAATTTTTCCCCGGTAAAATATATTAATCACCCAAAACATTAAGTACAATGGAACACGGCAGAGATACCGTGTTAACCTCAAAGAAGGCTTGAACTACCCGATTATATGACATGCCATATAATCAATACATAAAATAAGCTAAAACACCTATAGGAAAGAACCATCTATAGGAGCATGAACAAAATGAACCCTCCATAAAGAAACTAGCAAATCAACTGAGCCGATAACCTCCATTTCTGCACCAAAGCTGAGACGCTCCGAGAATGTCTCCAACGGCAGGACATGAGCTTGAGTCGAATAGAATTTTCAATAACCTCAACAACCTGGGCAACCGTTCTCTTAGAATTCTTAAAGAGTCGATTATTTCTCTCCTGCCATAGAAAATAAGTTGTCGCAGCCAACACGAGCTTCGCTACAACACTTCAGGTAGATTTCTGGTGAGCAATCGGAAGTAAAGCATGTACCACATCTTCTATAGCAACCATGGAAAAAGGAAATTCAGCAACTCTTCTAATTGTGTTCCACACTTGAGTAGAAAACGAACACTCGAAAAATAAGTGCTCATGCGAATCATGCGTCGACTCACAAAGAGCACATCTCAACGTAGACAAATCCACATTATCCCAATCCCTCAATCGATCTTGGGTCTTTAGCCTACGCTTAATAATTAACCATAACGTAAATGCATGCCGTGGAATACACCCTGAAAACCAAACAACATGATACCATGCAACCTTAATCTCCCGGGGTCTTAACAAATTCCACACAGCGAGCGTAGAGAACGGTTTCGGATTCCCATCTACATCTCTCCATTCCAGAATATCAGCATTTCCTTCACGTAAAACTGGAACAGCAATATTGAGTAACAAAGGGTACTTATGCACCCATTCATTAGGCCAATTGAACTGCCCCTCAGCAATAAGATCCCGAACCTTAGTCTGTTTATTAAATCCCGATCGATAGATGTCCCGACTGGATATAATATTAGCAAGAGGACTAAGCGAACACCAAGAATCATACCAAGCCAAAGTAGAGTTACCATCCCCAATTCTATGCCATATTGAGTAACGAAGCAACGGTCTCAATTGTAGAATTTTACGCCAAGCCCATGTCATGTTTCCACGAATAGGAACATCCCAAAAACTTCGATTCTTTAGCTTATACATATGCACCCATCTCACCCACAAAGAGTCCTTATTCGAAACAAGTTTCCAAACATGAGACACCATAAGAGCTTGATTAAATGGAGAAAGACGACGTATACCAAGACCACCTTCCTTCTTCGGTAAACAAACCATATCCCAAGCAACTTTAGACTTCCCAACACCCGACCCACCTTGAGACCATAAGAAACATCTCATATGCTGCTCAATATTCGCAAGGATTCTCGCGGGCAGAATAAAAACCGCAGCCCAGAATACATGAAGAGAACCCAAAACCGACTTAATAAGTTGCAAACGACCTGCACGGGAAAGAGCTTTATTCTGCCAGCCATCAATTCGAAGTTGGATTTTATCAACCAACTCCTTACAGTCCCCATACATAAGCCTCGACGAGATCAAAGGCACACCAAGATGTTTTACCGGCAGTTTACCTTCCTCAAAAGGCAGCAGTTGGAGAATAGCAGTTTTCACTGGGTTCGTGATGTTACAAAAATAAATAGTGCTTTTAGGTAAACTCGGAGATAAACCAGACATATTCTTGAACTCCTCAAGGCACTCTTTAATCACCTTAGCCGAATTAACATCCCCGTAAGTGAATAGGAATAGATCATCTGCAAAACATAAATTCACCAATTCTAATCTTTCACAATATCGATGATAAGAAAATCTATCCACTTCTCTAACTCGTCTTCGAAGCATAAGAGTTAAAATCTCCATAACAAGAGTGAATAAATATGGAGAAAGAGGGTCTCCTTGACGTAAGCCCCGCTTCCCCTTGAAATGACCATGAAACATGCCATTAAGACTAACCGAGAATGAAGTCGTTGAAACACATTCAATAATCCACCCCAATAAATCTTGCATGAAAACCAAAACCAATCAAAACCTCCTTAAGAAACGACCAATTAACTGTATCGTACGCCTTTTGAATGTCCACCTTGAAAGCACATCTAGGCGGACCACGATTCAAGTGATAATTATGCATGATTTCTTGAGTAAGGAGGATATTATCAGCAATACTTCTACCCGGGACAAACGCCGACTGATTCGGACTAATCACCTCTTTAAGACTACAACGACACATCTTTGTTCCACCAAAATAAAACTGAGTCACACATTAAACACAAGTTTTTCAATTCGAAGAGATTGGTACAACGAAATTAATTTTTATACGGGGTGTCAAAAGCCTTGTATTAAATGGCGCCGCTGCCGGCTCTTTTCGTAAAGATTAACGGTTTTCTGTGAGAGACGTGTTGCTTTTTGGGATCCGTTCACTTGTGAACGTTATTTTCGTGTCAAAAATTTTCCAAAAAACCCAAAAACATTTGAAAAATCATAAAAAAAGCATTTCTTTTTCAAAGTTTTGCACCAAAAATATTCCTCTTTATCCTCTATTATGTTTCATTCTTTTCTTTACCCCTCTTATTCATAATTCTTCATGGATTCATCTTGCGGACGTTGTGGGCAACCATGGCGTGGTTATCCAACATGTCAATGGTGTACTTATGAGCGGTGTGGTTTTGATATCGACGTTCTACAACTTGGATTTTGTCCATTTTACAATTCAACAAATTCATACTTCTCCTCTTATAGTACTTACTCACCTTCTCCCGTCTATGACAATCCTTATCCTCAAGATGCACCGGGTTTTACTCCATACCCGTGGTGCTCTATTTGTGGGGGCCCTCACGATGCTTCTTCTTGTGATCCGTCGAAGATCTTTGAGAAAGTTCCGTGCTATCATCCCAGTGTTTATAACCGTGAGCCCCCACGTCACACCGTCAATCCTCAACCCTATCATGCCTCTCCTCCTAATCCACTAACCACACTGTTTGACAACTTTCAACAAGTTCAAGAACTTGTCCACAGGATGATGGAGAAATGGCAAGTGGATCAGCACCAAGAGCAGGTATCTAACCTTAATGCTTATACTCCTACTCTTGTGCCCCCATATTATTATGACAGTGATGACGATGAGAGTCCTATTTCTTGGACCAATGAGAATGCTATTCCTTCTCCTGACTTGCCGGAGCCTAAGGATTCAACCATACTAAGGGATGAGGATATTAGCACAATTCCTGCAAAGGAATCCGACGAATTCAATACGTCTAGCGCTGATAACCTCGTCTCAATTCTAAGTGAATATGAGTTGACATCCGACAGTGACGATGAGTATGATGCACTTTCTTCTGATGATGTTCCTTCCACCAACACTTTGGAAGAGGATTCTATGGTTTTCTCTAATCCTCTCTTCGATCAAGATGATGATTCTACTTCTAGTGATGACGAGTCACTATCCGATGAAGACGTTCCGAAGGAAATTTTCAAGATTTATTCGAACCCTTTATTTGATTTTGATGATGATTACATATCTAGTGAGGTGAATCTACTCTTTGACGAAAGAATTGAAGACATTGATAGCTATGACTATCTTGTTTCTGATGAGCATACTTTGATAACCATGACCCCTTCTATCGCAGCGGTGGAAAGTTCTGACTCTACTGGAAAGGTATCGCAGGTGGAAGGTAATTCTTCTCTTACTTCTCCTACTATATTGCCCCCTCATCCTACTGAATGCACACCCAAGCGGGTGATGTATCAATTTCCTTCTCCAGGAAATGAGGATGAGTGCTTTGACCCGGGAGGTGACATTGACCATTCTATGTTTGATAACCTTACGGCTTTGCCAATTGGTCCGCATCCATTGTCTTTGGAGGATGACAATGTGATTCCTATACCCACCCCACCTCCCGAGGATCAAGATTTCACATACTTCTCGTATGTTGAAAGGACATTTCTACCGTTTACGACTTATCCTCCTGCCTCCCCTTTGTTATATTCACCCGGGAACGAGGACAAGGTCTTTGATCCCGGTATAACATTAGAGGCCTCCCCATGGACCATTTAATTCGGGGACGAGTCAGGCTCGTGACTCGGATAACAAAAACAAGCGCTTTTTGGGAGGCAACCCAATTATCTATCTATCTTTTTCTTTGTTTTTACCATAAGTGTAGGGGAGACCCGTTGGTTTGCTATTTTCCTCTCCTCACTTCTTAATCAGGGATTCGAGCTTCAATGATCTACTCTTGATGATTCTTGACGACCCGTGATTCCGTGTTCCATTTTCCCGGTTCTATCCTAAACTCTTTTCGATTCACTATTTTATATTCTCTCAATATTAAAATAGGAATCTCTTTAGTTGTCTTTTCCTTAGCGAGATTTAAACAACGTGCACAATGTCCTAAGTGTAGGGGAGTTTACTCCCACATGCTTAAACATTGAGGACAATGTTTATATTAAGTGTAGGGGGGACTTCTATCGAAGTTAAGTGGTCTTTTCCTTGTATTTGTCCTCATTTTAACCGGAAAATCAATTTTTCGACATTTTTCAAAATTTTTGATCTATTTTGGCCTATTAGTTTTTACCTTTGTATAGTCATTTTCTTTCTTTGCTAGAATAAATGCTTAATAAAGTGGTTTTAATTTTCAAAACGTTGTGAATCTTTTGACTTAACCCGAGTTTACTTATCTAAGTTACTCTAGCTAGTATCCTTAACGTGTTTAAGTCAAGTTTTGCTAGGCTTTTATATAGGGAGCTATAAAACGCGAAAGTCTTAACTCTCACGGGTTAAGAACTAGAACTTTTCGCAAGTTCCTATAATTGATCCTAGAGAGTCGTTTATCAAGGGAACTTTAAAACGCGATTTCTAAACTTGAAAAAAAAAGTCTAAGAAATTGCAAGATCCTATAGGCGACTCGAAAACCCAAAACTTTGATTTAATAGGCTAAGCATCCACGAGTCTCATTTTTTGAGATTTTAAACTGTGGAGAACGAGAGATGATAGAGCCAATTATAAGTTTGGTATTCTTTCGTGAATTTATGTGAGTTAATTATGAGCCTATTCTCCCACCGCTTGCAAAATAATTTATCTGCTAATAAATAAGGTTGTACGATTTGAAAAGTTACTTAGCTTCTAGCCCAAGATCGTTTAAAAGTTGCTCGGTATGGATTAGAGTTCATAGCCAAGGCATAACTTATTGAAGCGGGATGCGAAGATTGGCGAGTCCGAAAAGGCCCTAACAAGGCATGAGGGATATATTTTGTTGCTAAAGATCCAAAAGTGATGTGAAGAATCATTTATCGAAAATCAATATGAAGGATCGAGACACACGACGAAAAGCAAATACTCCCCAAAAGTCATGGAGAAGTGTATCCGAAAAGATCCTAACAAGGTATGAGGATAAATAGATCCAAGTCATAAAAGGAGGCGGATTGTTGTATATCAAAATCCAAAATAAAGATTGGAGAAAAATGAAGAAGTCGTGGTCCAAGTATGAATCTCTCAAAACTTCAAGTGAAGAAATTCCATTATGAAGAGAAGACCATAATTTCATGAACGTCTCTCAAGGTTTGAAGTATGAAGTCGCTGCCAAATATCGGTCCGAGAAAGGTCTCAAATCGCGAAGCGAGTTATGCCAAGATATGAACTTTATGAGGTCCCGAGAAGCAGTTTTAAAAGATTTTGTCCTTTAGCTAACTATTGATTAAATCGTTCACTTTATTTTCGGCCTAATAAACTATCGAAATAAGTCAACAATGCATCCTCGTGATCATTCAAGACAACAATAAAATATAAGAGATACACTTAGGAATAAGGGAGTCTAAGTGAGTAATTGGCCTACATGAGTTCGTGTTAGTTTACTAACTTATAATAACAATGATCTCGTTTTTAAGCTTGGTTTGGAGAAAGTGAAAACTTGAGGATGATGATTATTCATGACATTTTCAAAACCCAAGGTATGCTTTTGATTTCTTTACTTTGAATTTTTATAGTTGTTTATCTCTTTAATAAAGGCCAACGTGGATTGATTATGATGAAAAATGTAAGCGTGCTTTGTAACTAATGCATTGCATGAGGACATTGCAATGGTCAAGTGTAGGGGATTTGATATGTGTGTAAACACACATCTTTTCTACCACTTAATTACAATAATAACCGGACCAAAACGTGAATTTTATGTCTTTTATGTCGGAATTATGCGTGGTTTGTGTTTTTGTTGTGATTTAGGACGAATAGGTGAAAAGTGGAGAAAACACGGGAATTCACGGGCATTTACGGACTTTTATTGAAGAAAAAGATGAAAGACGAAGTCAAGAAGTCAAGAGTGCTAAAAGAACAGAAGTCCAAGACCAATTCTGAAGATTTATCGAAGAAAAAGTCAAAAGACGGAAGTTTACTTAAAGCCGAGGAACTCAAGTCTTATTTATCGAATAATTAAAAGACGAGTCCAAAGAAATCCCGAGCCAAAAGTCATCAAAGTCCAAGATTAACAAAAAGATTAAGAAGGAAGGACTTAAGGGCGCAATTAAGAAGAAAGGAAGGAGGGGAGGAAGCTTCCTCTAACCTCCTCCTAATCACCTATAAATACATCTCATTTTCATTTCATTTAGTTTTGTTGGCTAAATTGACAAACTAGTTCTTCCACATTTATTTTATGCACCTTTAATTACTTGCACATTTAAATACATGTTATGCACCTTAATTACCTTTTAATTTCAAGTAAGTGTTTCTTTTATTTACTCGCACCTTTACTTTATCTTGTTGATCTCATTCTACCTTTCTCTAATCTTTGATTTACACGTTTTTATCTTGTTAAGTTGTTTAAAGATTTCATTTTTATGCTTTTGATTGTTTTAAATCTCTTATTTTCATAGCTTATTTGATTTATTTTCAAGTTTATATAGTTTTTACAAAAGTTATTTTTATATAAAAAGTTGTTTTTCTTAAAGTTTATCTTTTTCGTGTCTCAAAAGTTTTTAACTTTCAGTTTCGTAGCTTATTTTTACACGGTTTTACCTTAGGATTTAGTCTTGTGCTTATTAGAATCATAGCTTATTGTTATAGCTTATTTTGTACTTTTTCTGCCGGATTCCGATTGGTACAAATCGGAAAAGGGTTTTAACTTTCCGATTTGGGGGTGTTTCTTGGTATTCCGATCAGCAAGGTTTTGATCATTCCGATCAAAGGTAAGTTCTACATTCCGATCGGATAAGGTGACAATATTCCGATTGGTATTTTAGTCCTTATTCCGATCTAGTTTGATTCTATACATTCCGATCGAGGTGTTAGTTGGTATTCCGATAGGGGGAAGTGACAGATATTCCGACTGGGTACTGAACAGCATTCCGACCAAGGTCATATCCATATTCCGATCACAAGATAAGTTTATATTCCGATCGTGGTTGATCGGAATATATTCCGATTGGGAGTTAATTTCCATGTTTGTCTTGTTTAATTTTTAGTTTATGTTTTTAATACTTGTCTAATTTTAATTTCCGCCACGCTTTAATTTTTAGCCGTTTAATTAATTTACTTTCCGTCACGTTTTTAAATATCGCACACTTTACTTTAATTAGACTTAGATTTACTTTAAGAGCACCTTTACTTTAAAGTTTCGCCCTTTATTTTAAACACTACAACGACACATCTTTGTTCCACCAAAATAAAACTGAGTCACACATTAAACACAAGTTTTTCAATTCGAAGAGATTGGTACAACGAAATTAATTTTTATACGGGGTGTCAAAAGCCTTGTATTATGGGTAGTCACCAGGATCTTCCTAAACTGACAGTTGATTTTATTTCATGTAATTTTGTTTCTTTAAGTTTTTGACTGAGTAAGGGTTGAAACAGGATCGGCCATACTTAGTTGCATGTGGTTTTCTTCGAATTTTGTTTTGTGGATTGAACCATAGTTGTCCACCTTTGCTAATGTTAGATTTTGTTGGCTATGCCTTCATAAATTCTTCCATGCATCTCTTATGTTTGTTCTATGTTTCTAACAGATTAATCATTTACCTTCTTTTGAAACTGTTAGATGGTTAACACACGCAATGATCAGGAACTTGATGCAGCTGTCCGAGCAGCTCTGCAAACCATGCTCCCTCAGGTTAGAAACGAGATTCAGGTTGAATTTCAGAATTGACCGCATCCTGTGAATCCTCCTCCTCCTCCACCAGCCACACTCCACACGTGGCTGGAAAGATTCAACTAACAGAAGCCTCGATCATTCGAGAAGGCTGAGGTCCCGTCAGATGCTGAGAACTAGATCTCGCATATGGAGAAGATCTTTGATGCCATGGGTTACGATAGGGTATCCAAGGCAAGGTTGGCATGCTACAAGTTTGAGGGTGATGCGTTGGCATAGTGGAGAGCTTACAAGCTGAGCAATGGAGGTGAGGCATGGCTTACTACTTTGACATGGGTTAAGTTTAAGGAATTGTTCGACAATCAGTTCTGCCCTAGAGTTGAGCAAGAACGACTGAGGAGAGATTATCAAGCTATTCGGCAGAAGGTAGGGGAGAATAGCACAACATTCATGCAGTGTTTCCTCAAGCTAGCTGGTTTTCTGGGTGCTGCTGCTGGCACGACTGAGGAACAAGCGAAGCATTTCCCCTAGGATCTTCACTCCTCGATTATTGATCGTCTGCTATGTGCTACTTTCACCAATGTGTCACAAGTTGCTGACGCAACACGCAGTCTGGAGATGCTCTAGGAGAGAGATGATTATGAGGAGTCAGCTCGTCCTGAGAAGAGGTATATTTCAGTCATCAAGCTTTACCGTCTCATTCAAATCAGTATTTTCATTTATATATCTTGCTCTATTCAATTGTATCTTTCAGGCAGAAGGGTGGAGACCGGTCCCAACCGGCCACTCAACAGAACAGCTATAAGGGACACGACCAGACTAACGACCATTATGGATCAGACAGGCGTAGCGGTAGTGATAACTACCGTAAAAATACCAGTTATCCAACAACAACAGGTCCCTAAAATTTAAACTCTTCTACGTTACGCTGATATAAATTCTAACATCTCAGCATTTTAACAGGAACTCTAGGAACGGGCGTGACCAAAATAATAAGGGTCAGCAGCCTAATCACTCAGCTTCATCTGGTATTATAACCTAAATTTCAGTGTAGTCATGTTTATGTCCCAGTAATCATGTCTCACGCACATCTTCTGAATCAGGCTCTCAGCTAGCGAGGGTACCCACTGGAGGGTATACCCATCCTATCTACACCACCTGCGGACGGAGGCATCCCAGACCATGCAGTCGTGCTACCGGTGTTTGCTTTAAGTGTAGGCAAGCAGGCCATCTGATGAAAGACTGCAAGAAAGGGGAAACCGTTGGTACACCACCACCAGAGATCAGGACAACAAGTACAAGTACCATTACTGGCATCTTATTTATATATGAACATGTTGCTTGTGTTCTATTTGATACGGGTGTGACCTATTCAGTTATATCCACTACTTATGCTGCTCGTATTGATACGACACCTATGCCACTTGATAATATGTTATATATATCCACACCGATGAGAGACTCTGTTCGCATTACCCATGTGTACAGAGATCTTCCCTTAGAATTTGATGACAAGATTCGTCATGTCGACGCACTTCCTTCGGACATGTGCGAATTTGATATGATTTTAGGCATGGACTGGTTGGCAAAACACCACGCCACGATTGATTGCCATACATATCGAGTCATATTCGGTGATGTTCAAGATCCAGAGTACATTCATAATGGTTTTATCCCAGGAAATTCTGTACAAATCATTTATATCTTGCAAGCCCATGCTTTACTAGCTCATGGCTGCGAAGGTTTCTTTACTACAATTCATGACACAACTGCTGAAGCTCCATCGATTCAGGATCAGCCGATTGTTTCAGAATTCCCCGAATTATTTCCAGAAGAACTTCCGGGTATACCACCTATCCGCGAAGTAGAGTTTGGCATTGAGCTCATTCCAAGAGCTGAACCTATCTCTAAGGCTCCTTATCGCATGGCTCCCATTGAGCTCAAGGAGTTGAAAGACCAGCTGCAGGAGTTACTGGAGCAAGGTTTTTTTCGTCCGAGTGTATCACCATAGGGTGCACCGGTACTATTCTTCAAGAAGAAAGACGTCAGCATGCGACTGTGCATTGACTACCGTGAGTTGAACAAGATCACGATCAGAAACCGCTATATATTGCCGCGTATCGATGATTTATTTGACCAACTGCAAGGTGCCAACCACTTTTCCAAGATTGATCTATGATCAGGATATAATCAGCTGCAAGTGAAAGAGCAAGATATTTCTAAGACTACTTTTCGCACAAGATATGGTCACTATGAGTTCGTAGTCATGCCTTTCGGACTCACAAACGCTCTAGCGGTATTCATGGATTTAATGAACCACGTTTTCCACGAGTTTTTGGACAAATTTGTCATCGTCTTCATCGATGAAATTCTGATCTTCTCTAATTCTAAGGAAGAACACGAGGAACATCTTCGCATAGTACTACAGATTCTTTGCCAAAAGCAACTGTATGCAACTTTCCAAGTGTGAATTCTGGTTAAGTAAGGTGACAATTCTAGGCCACATTGTCTCCGTAGAAGAGATCACCATGGATCTTGCGAAGGTTGAAGCTATCACCAAATGGCCAAGACCGACATCTACAACTGAGGTTCGTAGTTTCCTGGGTTTAGCTAGATATCATCGCAGATTTGTGGTGAACTTTTCACGGTTAGCCTTGCCTTTGACTAAGCTGATGCGTAAGGGAGAGACATTCGTCTGGAATGATGAGCGGGAGAAGAGATTTGAAGAACTTAAGCAGCGGTTGGTTTCTGCACCTATTCTTACTCTCCCATCTGGCACAGGTGGATTTCAGATTTATAGCGATGCTTCGGGTAAAGGAATTGGTTATGTACTCATGCAACATGGGAGAGTGATTGTCTATGCATCACGTCAGCTTAAGCCTTATGAAGAAAATTATCCTACTAATGATCTAGAATTAGCAGTAGTTGTTTTTGCACTCAAAATCTGGAGGCATTATCTTTATGGTGAGTCATGTGACATCTTCACTGATCACAAGAGCCTCAAATACATATTCACTCAGCGAGAACTAAATATGAGACAAAGACGATGGTTAGAGCTACTAAAGGATTATGAAGCCAACATTGAGTACCATCCTGGTAAAGCGAATGTGGTGGTCGATGCTCTCAGCAGGAAATCAGGCATGATTGTTGGCATTAAGGTCAAAGAAGAGATCATACGTGATCTAGAGTGTTTAGACATTGAGTTCTTTATACGTGGACAACGCGGTTACTGGGCTAATCTGAGAGTTGATCCAGACTTAATCTCTCGGATCAAGGAAGCTCAAAAGGACGACGGTGAGATATGGGCGATTATTTAGAATATCGATCAGCAGACAGAGTTCTGTATCGACGACGATGGCATTGTTTGGTAGGGCACCAAGTTATGTGTTCTAGAAGATCTTACACTCAGAGAAGCCTTATTGACGGAGGCTCACAGTTCTCCATTCTCCATTCATACAGGTTCTACCAACATGTACCATGATCTCAAACATTTTTGGTAGAGTGGCATGAAGCAGGATATTGCTACCTTCGTTTCAAAATGTCTGACCTGCCAACAGGTTAAGATAGAACATCAGCGAGCTAGTGGTTTACTACAACCATTAGAAATTCTTGAGTGGAAGTGGGACAAGATCTCCATGGATTTTGTTACTTGACTACCGCAGACTCAGAGAAAGCATGATGCTATATGGGTTGTTGTCGATCGTTTAACCAAGTCTGCTCATTTTCTTCCAATTCGTAAGGATTATCGAGTTACTGAATTGGTAGAAATATTCCAGCAGGAGATCATGCGACTGCATGGTACTCCATCAGATATTATATCAGAGAGAGATCCACGATTTGCATCTCGTTTCTGGAGAGGCTTTCAAAAATCTTGGGGCACCAGACTCAAGCTTAGCACAACCTTTCATCCTTAGACCGCCGGTCAGTCAGAGCGTACCATTCGGACCTTAGAATACATGTTGTGTGCTTGTGCGTTAGAGTGGACAGGAAATTGGGATGACTACATCTGCTTGGTTGACTTTGCATACAACAACAATTGGCACGCGAGTATCAACTGTTCACCTTTCGATATGCTATATGGCAGGAAGTGTCGTGCTCCAATCTGCTAGGATCAGGTTGGTGGAACGAATCATTGAGGGTCCAGAGATGATTGAGGTGACCAATGAGAAGGTCGCTATCGCTAAGACGAAGTTGCAGGAAGCTCGTGCTTGTTAGAAGAGTTATGCAGACAAACATCACAGAGCATTAGAATTTCATCCTGGTGATCGTGTTTTCTTGAAGGTATCACCAGCATGTGGAGTGAAGCGTTTTGGTATTAAGGGCAAGCTCAGTCGTCGTTTCATCGGACCATTTGAGATCCTCGAACGTGTCGGTGAGGTATCGTGTCGTTTGGCGTTACCTCCTCAGCTATCTCATGTTCACAATGTCTTCCATGTGTCCTTACTCAGAGGCTACAATTATCATCCTCTGCACATTCTCTCGTATCCACTTGATCAAATCCGTGAGGATCTATCCTATGTTAAGGAACCCGAGGCAATTCTTGATCGTCAGGATCGGGTCATGAGGAGAAAGACGATTCCATTTGTCAAGATCATCTAGAGGGACCATCCCGAGCGGGAAGCCACTTGGGAAACGAAGGAGTCTATCCGGACTTCTTACCCTCATTTTCAGCTATGCTTCGGGTATGTCCTTTTCAGCTTATCGTATCTCTAATTCGAGGACGAATTATTCTTTTTAGAGGGGAAGAGTTGTAAAAACCGCATAAAATACCTAAAACATAAATTACATGAAAACACGGGTTAATTAAAACGTTATAATTAATTAATATATAACACATATCATGAATATTTAATGTATGTATTACGTATATTATTAGTTATTATTACACGATAAGTATTTACGTATAATACTTAAAAGACGAAAAGAATTAAAACCGAGTTAAAACACGAACACACGTTACAAATAATACCCAGAATTAATTAAAAACACGAAAACGAAAAACATATATATGAAGGGGTGTTTGGATGGTTAAAAGAGAAGAAACAAGGGAAGGCCCATGGCCCGACCCGTTAAACAAAATAACAAGTAACAAAATATCCCATGGAAAATTCATTTACCACTTTTTACAAAATATAAAAATCCAAAGCTTGTTTCCTCCTCTTGGCCGCCAGATACACAAAGCAAAAGGGAGAGAAGAAAATTGTTTTGATCTTTGATTGGTTTACGTGTATTGTTCGTCTTCTTAATTTCTAATCACTATACGCATATGGTATCCCTTAAACCTTAATCTTTTGTTATTATTTAATTTGATCAAGAACTAGTAAATTAAATATGAAAACATATTAGATGGATTGAAACATGTATTAAAACAAGGCCTAATTGGGTTTTTGGTTGGTTTGTCATGGGAACCGAGACCACACAGGTCTTGGTGGTGTTTGTACTCGGTCAGCCACACCCTTTATTGGGGAGGTGGTTGTTTTGCTTTGGCAGCCGCAACAACAAACCCCCCCAACAAGGGCGCGTTTGGCTGGACAGTGGTACCGGCGTCAGCCGGTGGAAACCCCGAACTGGCAGCGGCAACCGGCAGCAGCAACCGGCAACAGACGATGGCTGCGCTGGCCGACCGGTGGCAAGCCACAGCCTTGCGGCTGTGGTGATGGTTGATGGTTCGAGCCAAACCGATACCATGGGGTCTCGGTGAGGGCTCGGTTTGGGGCTCGGGTACACACAAAAACGCAATGGTGTGATTGGTTTAGTTTTGCTAAATTATGTTAAGATTAATTTAATTAATTATATTTTATGTGTTAATCCCACTTAATCTATAACACAAGATTCTAGAGAGAGAAAGAGAAGAATAGTAGAGAGAGAAACAAGAGAGATTTTGGAAGGTTTATGTTTACTAGAGAGAGAAAGTAAAATGAACCAACACCCTCTTCCACACATGGAAGAGGCTTTATATACCCATGAGCTTGGTGGGCTCATGGGCTTGTTTCTTGGGCCGGGCTTGGCTTGCACTTGGGCTTACGCCCCTAACTTATACAATATTAGCTTGAAGTCCAAGCCCGATTAACCCGACTAACCTATTACAATACAAGAGCATTAGCGACTAAGATGACCTATTACATTCTTGTTCGACTATATATAAAATATAGGGCTAACAATCTCCCCCAATGTATTGGTCATCTTTAAAATGCATAAGATGATTGAGTGAATACATTCTTATGGAGGTGATCTTTATTCTTAGGTCTTGTATCTTGGTCTTGATCTTGTTTGAAACAACTTTGTTCCTTGATGCCTTGTGATCTTTATCTTGATCCTTTGTCTTTTGAATTTGACTGCTTGAGATCTTTTGTCTATCCTTGATAGTGTTCGTCTTGTGCTCTTGTGACAAGATGACCTATTACATTCTTGCATTCTTAAGTATCTTGATTATCGCCATCTTGTGCGCTTGTGACTTCTAAATCGACATGTTCACACTTTGTTGATTTTTGAACGGCTAACAATCTCCCATTCAAATGAAGTTGTAGTTAGTCCTTTAAATATCCATCAGAGTTTCGGAAGACTTTAACTTTTAGTATCAACATGTGTAGACGACTTCGGTTAGTACACAGCTACGCCACCATCTTGATATGCAGCAACAAATACAGACACAGACGAAATGGCTTTGAACATTTCACCCTAATTCGGTAGCGTTTTACCTCCGTTCGGTGAAGACCATTAGACGGTATAAGATACCGTACCTGTGATCGGGTAGATTCAATTATGAACCTCCTTGACAGGGTTTCCCGCCGGTAGTAGCCAGTTCTCTTTACTCGACCGTCTCAAAGCAGACTGCGAACGTAAAGAGTGAATCATAAGGATAAATTATCCGTCTGATTAGAGTCGTCAATTCAGAATTCCTAGAACAAGTTTGATTCTAAAAGAATCGCACCATTGTTGCTTTCCAGTTTGTCACAAGCTTGATTTATAGAGAATCTTGCGAGTCACCTACCGCAGTGCTGTTTGATGTTGACACTAGAAGGATTTCCATTCGTCACTATGAGCACTAAGGAGTGTCACTCTAAATTTTCTGGCAAGATCACACGGATTTTGATAAGAAACCTGGAATCAAGTTTGAATCAATTAAGAATCCAAACTTAGTTGCTTTCCAGTTCTCACAAGTTTGATTCGTGTAGAATCGCATAAGTTACCTACCATGAGCTTGTTTGATGCTGACTCAAGCAGGATTTCCATCTTCATTGTGAATCGTATCACTCAAATGTTCTGGCAATATCACAAGGATAATGCGTAGGACTTGATTGTGTCCTAATGAGATGATAGATTGATCTTTTTTTGGCTCTAGACTCGATAAGTGCATTTTGGTAATCAGAGGCTGGAGCAGACTGCCACCTTTTCAATATTAACTAACTCGGAGTGAGAAAGTCAATAGATAAGTGTTGATCTCCGTGACAATGAGACAAGTTTCTTTTGAGAGAAACTCGAATGGCTGGGGAAGGGTTGTGCATCGCATCACTGGGTCCATGACACTTGTCTTCAAAAGATGTGTTAACCCGTTTTCTGCCTAAGTTGCATAGAATATTCAACTCCTTCAATGCTTACCAATACGTCATCACTAGCACCTTGTTGTGATTGTTCCTGTGCTAACTTAAGTAATTGGTCCGCATTCAGCTTCATTCAACTCTATCTTTCCTAAGGACAACTATTTCTAGCTATGGAATGTCCTTGGGTAGATCCCTCCGGTTCTGGTTGGATCATAGGACTTAGTTTCCTATCCTAAACTACCTTTTGACTCCAACGTTCCGTCGTGGATAGTAGGTTGTTTTGGGTATAGATCGTAACCATAAACCATTGAAAACCATTCAAAGTGCTTGATAAAAAATCAAAACTCTTTACACTTTGAAAGTTTTACATTTCTGAAATACTCCCCCTACACACATGCATCAATATTCGAAATAGTTTAGCATGTGAAGGAAAGAGTTGCACTTGAGTCTTTACGATCACATGTTGCGATATATTACATTTTAATCACATTTTTTCCCCCTATCTCTAATATAAAAACATCAGATTAGAGATACCAATAGATTAAAATAAGACAGTTTTCTGAAAACCGATGAGAGAGAAACATGTGTGCAAGCATGAAACATGGAACATTAGTCGGGTAGCTCCCCCTCAACAATATATGTGTGTCTTATAACAACATGTGACAAAATTTTGGAGAAAACGACACCACAAAATATGTTGAGGTACGGAGTTGAGATGCCTTGTCTGATATAATTTATTACTTAAGACAGTTTTAAACCATTTTCGGAATGTGTTGGATACATAAAATATGACAATTTCTTAGACGTACCCAACATCATTAAAGGCTTGATTTTAATACGCTCCCCCTCAAAAGTTGATCAAAATAACATGAAAATTTTGAGATATAAAAACCACATATGAGGAAGGGAGTGTTGAACACACAATTTTGAAAGATTTAGAAAAATCTTTTGAGAAATTCTTGAAAAATTATGTTCAACGGTTTTAAAATAATCAGGTTAGAAGACTTATCTTCTATTGCTTAGAGAAAGTGCACTGAAACGTACACTTCCCTTTCGGGTCTGTTTTTCATGAGCTCAAAACTTTGATTGTTTTGTGACTAGCTCATGACCGAGAAAAATAAATTTCCCGTTGTGAAGGATAAGTTATCATCTGTGATAAACTTTCCTTAAGTTGAAGTTCGAGTTCTAAGCTGACATTTACTTAGAGATCGTTTTTCATGAACTTAAAAACTTAGAATGTTTTTATGAGAAGTTCATGACCGAGAAATATGAATTTCTCATTGAGAAGGATAAGTTATCGTCTGTGATAAACTTTCCTTATTTGAGGTTCGAGTCCTAAACTGTGATGCGCTTAGAAGTCATTATGAGAAAATATCAAGAAGCTTCATTTGCCAAAACCTCCAAGTCTTCTGGAGTCATATACTTCATACCAAGACGGCCAACGAGATACTAAAACCTATTTTGAGATAGGGCTTTAGTAAACAAGTCTGCTATCTGGTACTCAGTTCTGACAAAGTATAATTCCACGATACCACGTTCCACTTGTTCCTTGATGAAGTGATATCTGACTGCGATGTGCTTGGTACGGGAGTGCTGAACCGGATTCCAAGATATGGCTATGGTCTACTTTGAGTCACAATAGATAGGTATTTTATCAAAGTGAAAGCCATAATCCGTTAGTTGAGTTCTCATCCATAGGACTTGAGCACAACACGCGGATAGAGCCACATATTCTGCTTCAGCTGATGAGAGCGAAGTGCAATCCTGCTTCTTTGACGACCAGCTCACAAGCTTATCTTCTCCTAGAAACTGTACGCTACCAGAAGTGCTTTTCGACTATCAAGGCAACCTGCGTGATCGGAATCTGAAAAAGCTGTTAGATGAAAACCGGTTTCCTTCGGATACCAGAGTCCCATGTGAATGTATTCTTAAGGTACCGAAAGATCCGTTTAACCTCTTTGAGGTGCTTTTGAGTAGGTCTGGCTTGATATCGTGCACAATAGCATGTGGCATGATGAATATCAGGCCTGCTGGCTGTAAGGTACATAAGTGACCCGATCATACTGCGATATCGCGTTTGATCTACGGGATACGAGTACAAGTCAGCGTCTAGAGATTTGGTCGACAATGGTGTACCAACGCGAGCACATGAGGTCATATCATGCTTTTTAAGTATCTCTTGAGCATACTTAGCTTGGTTAATGAAGATACCACGTGGGGATTGATGAATCTGGAGGCCTAAAAAGAATTTTAGCTCCCCCATCATTGACATTTCAAATCTACTGTGCATTAATTTTTCAAAAAGTTTTGAAAGTTTTGGGTTCGTAGAACCAAAAATAATGTCATCAACATAAACTTGCACCAGTAGTATGTCATCCCCATATTTATTAGTAAAGAGAATATTTGGAAAATCCTTTGGAAACCAAGAAGTTTGATAGTTCTTCGTACCATGCCCTTGGAGCTTGTTTAAGTCCATATACAGCCTTCTTGAGACGATAGACTTAGTCAGGATGATGAGGATCGATGAATCCTTCCGGCTGATTCACATAAACTTCTTCCTTCAAATGACCGTTGAGAAAAGCAGTTTTAACGTCCATCTGAAAAACCGTGAAGATATAAAACCCGGGTCCTAATTTTGGACACAATCCCAGTTCAAACAATCTGACACAAACTCGGTTGTACACAATTCCGGTCCGACACTTTGCCGGTTCACCAAATAGTGACACAATCTCGGTTGTGCACTTTCCTGGTCCTAAACCACAATCACGGGTCGAACTATTGGTACACAAACCCGGTTTTCACTTGCACAATTCCGGTTCGAACCTAGTTTATGACCCCAAAAATTTCCAAGATTTTGCAACTTACAAAAGACCAACTTTTTAAATGAATCTAACCGATCGGGTTGTACTTCCAAGTATTGTAGCTTATAAAGAACCTTTAAAATCTATATTTTTTCAAATTTTTCGACGAAAAATTTAAATCAAGATTTGTACTTTTCTAAACCATTTTCACCAAAAAAATCAATCCAAACAAGAAGAAATTTTGTGTTTTAAGCCAAAAGATAAAACTCAAATCATTACCACAACTATGTAGATGATTTGTAAAAATATTTGAGGCGAAAAAACACAAAAAAAATTGGTTCGGATGATAATATAGCTTAAAATCCACGAAATCAAAACTAAAACAAACACATAGACAATACAATCATCTCATGGCTCTTAATACTATTTGTAGGATATTGTAAATCTATATATATATATATATATATATAGAGAGAGAGAGAGAGAGAGAGAGAGAGAAAGTAGAGAGAGAAAGATGGTAGACACACACTTGAGAGAAAAATATAAAGATTACATTACACCTTTTATTATGTGAAAAGTGAAGTGAGCCAAGGAAAATGTTTATATATACCCAAGCCCATGAGATGGGCTTGAGCTTACATTTAGACCGTCGGCCTCACATAAGTTGTGGGCTAGGCTTGGCCTTGTTTGATTAATAAGTTACTAGGACTACGAGCTACTAACTAATATATTGTCGGAGTGACTGATCCTTCTAAATACGTAAAAACGTATTTCTAACATGATATAAAACAAGTTGTTACATATCTTCCTCACATTATATACCATGACCTTTTGTAACAATTTTTTTTGTAACAAACTTTTTTAACAACTTATTTAAATAACATTTTTAATTTTAAATTAAAATATCATTTTATATGTATTATTTTCATAATCAAAATTCCGCATATTTCTAAAATTTTGTGTTTTTTAATTAAATATCTATTTCGATAAATTTTATTAACTTTTAGTTTGGGTCTTTTTTTATTTAACCATTTTACCACCTTAAATTGATATACGCACTTGATGGGTAAGATATCAACATTGTTCGATTCAGAAATCGTCATCAAGTACTTGTTGGCGTATTGCACGGGAATTATGCTAGTATGTTTTGTAAGAATAAACTTTTAGTAATCACTTTTATTACTTAATTTTTTCTTTTTATTAGAAGTTGATTAAAAAAAACTTTTTATGACTTTTTTATAGTAAAATTGACAAAAATATACTTCTAGTGATTTTTTTTTTACTTTTATTTGTTGTGATGAATTTAATTAGCAAATGTAAAAAATAATGTTTTTGTGGACAAAAGTTGTGTGGGAAAAGCCAAAAAATATATTTTGCATTTTCTTTTTGTCGTTAACGTGTTTATGCATGTTGTACTTTTACTCATGGTTCTAAATACTTTGCCAAAACTCGTTTTAAACCGTGATAGAGTTTGAGGCGTGGTCTCTACGTTACGTAATAAGTTAAGACGTGTTACGATACGAGGTGCGGTGATTTTTTTCAATTCAACTGAAAAATGAATGTTATTACATGTAAGGAGAATTTTCTAACTTTAGTTATTATGTACCACACTTATTATGTACCACACTTACTGTAAACTAAATATAAATATAATATTGAAATATGATAAAACAAATAAATATTTTTATATGTTGTGTCGTCACGCTTTAAAAACGCTAAAACTTCGCTTTAACCGTTAAAACGTGTAGTTTGAACATGCCGCCACGCCATGTCTCACGTTATTTATAACCACTCTTTTACCTAGTATAAGAATAGGAGAATCGTAAAAAATTTTTATTAAAGCTTGAGGTATGGTTTAGAGTTTTCCTGTTTGAGTCGTGATAAAATGCATATCACATTAGATTTTGTTTATAACATCAAAATTTACCTCGCGAAAAAATCATTTTTCTCTCTGGTTAACACCACAAGTTTTGGTGTTACAATAATCCCAATTTCCAAAACAAATAAAAAGATATCCGACGACACGAAAACACGAAAATATGAGAATCGGTGTAGTTCTTTGCGCCATCGTACGAAACCATTTTAGCTGGCAAATACGACGATAAACCCAAAAATACGAACGAAAATATGATTCCTAGCGTTTTAATGCTGTGTCGCCAAAAAATGTTTACCGTACCTTAACGTCTTAATATTTCATTTTACTTTAGTCTCTTGGCCTTTAGGCACATATTTTGAGTTATGCTGACACTCTTTGTCGCTAACAATAACATCTTTGATATTGGAATGGGTCTTAATAGACAATGTTGGACTTAAGATAGTATTCAACATTTTTATTTGGGCCTTTATCTACTTTTTTAGCCTCTTTGGTAAGTGGGCAAATGGGCAGGGTTTTACAAACTAATATGCGCAAATTATGTCGAACATGCGGCACACGCATATTGAAAATGTTCAACTCTTCGGGTCTACTTTGTTTTTTTTAAAGTTGAAGACATCTACAATAGTTTATGAAAAGATTTGTAAACTAGCCAGCTATAGTGAGAATTTATGAAAATATTTGTTATCATAAAGAACATATAAACATATCAATACTGGATTAATTAATACATAAATCATTTAAAATTTTAAGATATTTTCTTATGGTTTGCCATGACTATGTTTCATTTTTTGTATTTTGAAAGTGTAAACGGCTTCTATATAAAAATTTCCGAGATTAATTTTAGTCATTGGCTCAAATAAAATGAATGATGTACCTTTGTTTCCTGATAAATATTCTTGATAGTTCGACCATTACTTACGCAATCTCAAATTAATATTTATATTACATATAAAACATTTAAGTATTCTAATTATAAACTATATAAAAATTTAATTTACTCTATTAATGTAAATAAACGTAAAAAGTTAAAATAACAATACTTAAAATCTCATATCTTAATACTAATATGAAAACTAAATAATACATAACTATTACTACGTAATACACGTTGAAAACAAAAATAATTAATATTAATTAATAAATAATCAATGCACTTAATTACTTAAAATACATTTATATATCATATTTTATAATAATTAAAAGCATGTATCCACAAATTCGTTTGAAAACCGATGCAACACGAAACAGAAACATGATTGATTATCGGTTCAACTACTAAATAAAATACATACGAAAACAAACAGACTAAAATTTATTAAAATAAGTAGTAAATCAAACCTAATTGAACTTTTTATTATTCAGTTAATCACAAATATTTAAGTCTCGTCACTTTTGGTTTCAAAAACCTATTATATGTATTTACATCAAAGATTTGTGTTACTGTACATTAAAGTCAATGGAAAATTCTGTTGATTACTTTTTATTTTCTAAATTTGGATATCTTAGAAAAAGGCTTAACGACATGAACTTGTACCTTTTCTTCGCATTTTATTAACATATCTTGTGTTAATTGATCATTACAAGCATCATTCCACCTTTATCTCTTTCCATTCTCTCCACTTCCTCAAAATCATATTTAACTCACAAAAGAAGAGGAAAAGGAAAAATAAAATAAAACTCTACATAGTATAAGCATTAATAAACTTAAAGTTCAATCTCAAAGGAGTCAAAATTGATCAATCGCACTAAACAAACTTTAAAATCTCTCATTCCTCCACAGGCTTCAAACACACTTGAACCCCGTATTTCGGCTTTATTGTTAGAACGATAACTGGCGCATGTCTATAATTATCTGATATCGTAAAAGTGAACTTAGATATTAACATAGCTAAAATGGTTTTTGCTTCCATCAACGCGAAAGACTGGCCAACACAATTGCGCGGGCCAGCAGCAAAGGGCATAAAATGTCGTCCTTGAGAAGTCGACTTGGAGGCAAACCTATTAGGGTTGAATTCATTTACGTCTTCACCCCATATCTCCTCGCTATGGTGTATTGCGAGTACAGGGATCCATATTGATAATCCTTTAGGAATGTGGAGGTCTCCAAGTTTTATATCTTCAAATGCCATTCTTGGTAACACGGTTGCAGGAGGATACAATCGTAACGATTCGTTTATTACCATGCTTAGCTGCATCAATTGCAATTAATTATCAGATAAATGTAAATTCTTTAATTAGAAACCATGAAAAGTTAGTTTTATTAAATAAACACATAATGTTATATATATATATATATATATATATATATATATATATATATATATATATATATATATATATATATATATATATATATATATATATATATATATATATATATATATATATATATATATATATATATAACCAACTGCTCTAGAGACAAAAAAATCCATGATTTTCCTCCTTAGTGCGAAGCCGTGAGTTCTAGGGTTTCCCCTAGTGGTTCGGGTCCCGGGGCCTGCCCGTTATGGATGGTATAACTTGGGGGTCGGATTTCAGTGAGATTGAGGTGCCGTTCTAAAAAATATATATATATATATATATATATATATATATATATATATATATATATATATATATATATATATATATATATATATATATATATATATATATATATATATATATATATATATATATATATATATATATATATATATATATATATATATATATATCCTGCCGAATAATGCTACCACACCATAAGAGTTAGGAATTAGTATTATTTATTTTATCTTAAAGAATTGTGCATGAGTATCTCGGAGCATATTTCATTTAAAATAGTTTTCAGTGTCATTTTAATGCATTTAATTATTTGGAGTTACATACAAGGCAAATTTCAATTCCAATATTTAGTATCAGTAAAACTGAATGATCAAGTCAAAAATTCGTGTTTCCTTTGATTAAACGATTCTAGGTAGCTTTTAAGTTTTTGAACAAAATACTTCTTTGATTACCAGATGGATTAAATTTATTACGAAGTAATATTTAAAAAACAAAACAATCTTAATAGTATTTAATAGACTAAAAATATACAACTAGTATTGCAGTTGTAAGATTTTTTATTTTTAAGCAACAATTAGATACTTTTTACTTCATCTAAGCCTCAAGTTCACGTAACATCAATGATATTCTAGTTTTTATTTTCTTTTATTCATGTATCGTCTTTTCCACTTAAAATTAAAAAGTTGATCCAAAAGGTGCAATTGTAAGTAATACAATGTCTGCATACCAGGGAAAGCTTGGAGAGATGATCGACAGAAGGCGTACTACCATTGCATACTTGTCGAACCTCAGCACGAACCTTGTCTTGCCAAGATGGGTTGCTGGCTAATAACATAATGGTCCATGTGAGCAATAGTGCAGTGGTTTCATGTCCCGCAAAGAAAAATGTCTTGCATTCATCCATTATTATTTGCAAATTTAAGCTGAATCCATTCCCCTCTCTTTTGTTTTGCATTTCATCAAGCAACATCCCTAATAAATCATTCCCATACGAACTGCTTCGCCCAATCTCCACACAGTCTTTCCGGCTTTGTATAATTTCCATCAAGAGCCGCTCCACTTCCATTTTTAACGACTTGATCTCTCTGTTATATTGGCTCGGTAGAAATCTACGCAACAGTTACAACTTAAGTTTTATGTATGTATAACTTACAAGTTTAGAAAACATTTGTATTTATGATTTCCCGTGAAAAAAATAGTTCTATTATATATTTTAAATTAGTATAACAATTCTTTAAAAGATGAAAATTTGATGCCATAATGCCTACGATTGCACCATCTGTTTTCTTGTTTGTTGCGAAAGGAGGTGAGAAATTTTTACCGGCTTCCAGGGAGGCACAAGTGACGACTAGCTTGAGCACATAATTGTTGTAAGACGGTTAACAAATTGAATATTTGTTTCCCCTTTTCGTAGCTACTATCAAACTCAGTTCTAGATATGATGTCGGCCGTGAGCTCAGCCATGTACTCGCCAATCTCAAACTCAGCTTGTCCTGTGGCCAACTCTTTTTCCATTGATTGTATCAATTCCTTGGTGCATTCCACCATGTAACTCGCATAACTCTAGGAAGATAACTAAGCGTTTCAGACTTCATGATATATATTCAAGCGGAAACCAAACATAGTTAATGTACTTATATATGTACGTACCTTGAGTTTGTCTCTCATAAATGCGGGTGCAACGATGTGACGTTGGTGGTGCCAATCATTCCCGTTTGCCATTAAGAGTCCACGGCCAATAAAATGCTTACAGCCTTGTTGTTGAAGCCATGATTTTCCTGAACTAGTGCTGTGCTTTAATAAAAGCTCTTTGATCAGTTCAGTCTCCATCAAGCACATCCGCGGCTCTGTTCCATTCCAATATATAAATCTTTTGCCTGCATATATATTTTCATTAATATCATTCATAGACTTTAAAGCTATCATATTTTATAATGCATTATGGAAGGATTAATTGGAAACCATATCGTATATCTTTTTAATTAACCATTCATTATAAGCCAATAATATATCAAAACGTAATAATATAGTAGATTAACTAAACGGAACGCTAGAAGAAATCACACAAACGTTTCATGCAGATGATAACTGCATCATATCAACAATTATATTTTGGTCCTCTTTTTTTAATCACATCAAGGGATTGTAGACTCTAAAAGCTATTAGTATTAAAGGGTACACGTTAGTACCGTAAATTTTGGACCAAAGGACGAGGTGTGGTAAGAGGCGTGGGACGATGTCATGATCAATGGATGGCATGTCGAAGGAAGTGGATTTGGAAACGAGAGAAGCCATATCCAATAGGTTCCCTATGAGGAACCGGGGTTTTGGGCCACGGACTCCTTGCCTAGCCATGAGCTTCTTGATGCGTATGGGTGTAAATATGTAACAAGAAAGAGTTTGATAGGTAATCTTGATAGATAGATAGATGAATACAAGTAAACAAGCCCATAAAACAACACCCATTGTGGTCATCTATATTTTGAGAAAAAGAGAGATAGAAAGACAGAGATGTTTGAGAATGAACGGGGACATGAAGGCAATTTATAGTGATGACCACCCCGTTAAGGTAACAAAATACTCGATTAATTCAAATCCATAAAAGTCAACAATTGACTCTCATTGAATATGAAATATTCCACGTTATTTGTTTATATTATATCGGTGTGTTTATGACTGTATTAAAAGAAAGTTACATAATTATATAACGGATCTTTATCTTTATCTTTACTACTTCTTTTATTTTAATGATATTCGTACAATGTTGTGACGGATATTCAATTACTATTTTGTTAACGATTAAATTAATATTAAAATATAAAAATTTGAATTAAAATAAATAAAATTGTTGATAATAATTCGTAAACATATTACTACCTCCATTCATATTAATGGGTCTATCAATTAAGAGGTACCATATATGCCTCTTAATAAGTTTTTAGTGGAAAAAATATAGTTTTAATGGGTCTATCAACTAAGAGGTTTATATGGTTTAGGCCCATTTTTTCCTTCTCACTGAGAGGTTCCAAAACAAAAAGAAACACAATATCTACTATGAAATATTTTAAGTCTTTATTATTGAACTTTTACTATAAATATTTGTATTTGTGTTATATACTACTGGAAGTTATATGAATAGATTTCGTTTTTAAAATGTATTTTCATTGTTATAATTATCATCAAGTGTTATATCACACAAATAAAAATATTTGTAGTTAAAGTACGATAAGAAAAGAGTAAAAAAAAGTAAAACATGACACTTATTATGAGACGGAGGGAGTAAAATGGATGTTTTTTTTTGAAAAAAAATGAATGTTGTATAAAAGGGAATAAAATCTTAGAAAATATGATGTAATTAGATTATGAAAAAAATAAACGAATTAAAAAATATTTTAATTTAAAAATAAAAGTAGTTTTTTAATAAGTTATTATAAAAGAAATGGATAGTTAAAATTGCATATTTGGTTAAGAGTTAGCTTTGAATTAAAAATGACTTAAATTGTTAAGATTTAATATGTTTATCTTAATTTTTGGTTTTAAGTTAAGTTTGAAGTTTGAGTGTGAATATTCAATTTAAGAAAAAGTACATTTATTATATCATTCTATATTACTTTTTGACAGAATGATAATTTTACTTTTAGCTAATAGTTTGAGTCTTCTTTAAATTTTGTATTCTAATTTCAAGTAAAGGTAATATATATATTTTATTAGACTTTTCACTCTATTGTTAGTAATGTACAATTAAATTGAAACATATTAAAAAGGAAACGTGAATAGTAATATATTGTTTACCTAAAATCATGGTGTATATAATTTTTAATGCAGAATCAGACCAACTGGTTGAATCGGGAACCAGAGTCACCGTTGGTTCGGCCAACCAATTATATAAAGTTACCTAAACCTTCAGTTGTCGTTTTTTGAGATGCCATTGTAACAAAACCATAAAATTAAAATATTGTTAATCGAAAATTATGTTACATGATACCCGCAACATCTTGTGGTTGAAAATAGTATTTAAGAAATTGCTGAAACATTTAATATGTTAAAACTATTTTCGGAAAATATTCAATCAGTAAACTAACCATTCAATTCACTACATTCCAATCTGCAAGTTACGGGTCCGGTCACTGGGTTAACTCGGTCGAGTCATCAGATTATCGGCTCGACTACCTGGTCTACCCGGTCGAGTCACCAGATTAACGATTCGACCACCGGATCAACCATGCCAATAAGTGAACCAGATTTGACCGGGATCATTTTTTTACCTTTGTCTGCTTAATCACAGAGTACCCGCCGTGGCGCCGCGTAGATACCCTGCTAGTTTGTATTATGTGGTTGTACATTATGCTTTATTTTTTAAATTAAATAAATTTCATCATTTAATGCTGGTCAATCATTAACTGTTTTTTATTTATAAAGCTATGCATATGTATTAATAGGTTGTATCACTTTGATCTTATTTTGTTATTTGCATTAACGGTTTTATATTTATTTATTGTATTAATTAAAATTTTAGCGTTTAATGAAAAAAGAGATACTAAAATATTTAATGGGTTGTATAGATATATAGGTAATAATAGTTGTATGATGTAAGTTCATTTAGATACCAAAATTTTACTATTTAGATACATAAGTAATAATCCTCACCTTCATCTCCGTGTTAATGTGTGTTTCTTTCCCCTTTTGAATAACTTAGTAAGTGCGTCTAACTCTTTGTTTCACTTAATGAAAAAACTATTAAAACTAGTAGCTCTCTACTAAAAGCATTTTCAATGCACATGTTTACTAAAACGTTTTTATTATCAGGAAAATTCTTTAGAAATTTTTTACCATTATAAAGCATAGATTTTTAATAGGCTTTCCACAAAAGACTTTGTATTCTAAAAGTAGTTTGAATAAGAAGAATTTTGCATTTAATGATTCATTATTTTGCTTTATTTTATGTATTTATTTTCTTTTAAAAAGGCTTTGTTGAATGGGCTTTTTAATAAACAATGCCCACTGGGCAGAATTTAGCGTGTATTTAATACACAAAATTTTTTTTTAATTAACAAAAATGCATTAAATGCACATTAAACAAACTTGTAAAATATCATATTTGAACATGATTAAAGGTTTATTTAATTTTTATTTAATGCATTTTTTGGTAAATTACAAAAAAAGTTTGTGTGTATTAATTTCACGCTAAACTCTGTCCGATGTTTAGCAAAACCCTTATTGAAAAGTTATGTACCGAAATAAGTTTACATAATAGCTTTCTATAAGAAATAATTTATTAAAACAAAATTGTTGTAATTAATAAAAAAAGTCTTATTTGGTTTTAACAATTATAAATGTTCTAAAAGGCAAATTAAGTTGTTTAAGTAAAGCCACTTAATTTAGTAAATATTTAAAACCTATTTTCACCTTCTTTTTTTCAATCATTTATATCTTTTAAATTGTTAATAGTTAACGCAAACAATATAATATTAAGATGAGCATTTAGTTATCTTTATATACATATGCCTATGATATACTTATAAAGAAAAGAACGGCTAATTTTTTTTTGTTTCATCATATATACAATACGGAAATTAAACTAATTCTATTTTCCCTTTAGCCAAATAGATTTAGTTTACATTTGTATTTCTATTTTAGTCGCTTTTTGAAACCAGGCAATATTCATCTTGTAATCTTTTCCGATTCTTTTTACGAAAATTTGTTGATCAAATCAAGACTCTCTTTTAAAATATCATTGCATTTTTAATATGCTTTATACAGGCCATCTTTAGCAATGGATGCACTTTCAAATTGGTTGGCTAAATCTATAATCTCTGTATGCCAAACGCTATCGTTTTAATTAGTTAATCAACCAATGTTTTTATTTGATCAAAGGTGTGTGTGAATGATAGGTGTGTAAACACCCATCCTTTTTACCACTTAATTACAATAATAACCGAGCCAAAACGTGTATTTTATGTCATTTATGTCGAAATTATGTGTGGTTTGTGTTTTTGTTGTGATTTAGGACGAAAAGGTGAAAAGTGGAGAAAACACGGCTTTCACGGGCTTTTATCGAAGAAAAAGACAAAAGACGAGGTCGAAAGATCAAGAGTGCGAAAAGAACGGAAGTCCAAGACCACTTCTGAAGATTTATCGAAGAAAAAGTCAAAAGACGGAAGTTTACTTAAAGCCGAAGAACTCAAGTCTAATTTATTGAAGAATTACAAGACGAGTTCAAAGAAATCCCGGGCCAAAAGTCATTAAAGTCCAAGAGTTGAGAAGATTAAAAGGCTTAAGGACTAATGGTGCAATTAAGAGAAAGAAGAAAGAGGGATGAAGCTTCCTAAGCTCCTTCCTAATCTCCCTATAAATAGATTAGGTAGTTGTCATTTGATGTTGTTGGTGGCTTGACAACCCACACTTCCACCATTTTCATACCTTGTTATTTAATTTCTTGCACTTTAATTACTTGTTATGCACCTTTAATCCATTTAATTTTCAAGTAAGTTTTCATTTAATGTTCTTGAATCTTTACTTTTCTTGTTCAATCTCCTTCTACCTTTCTTGTTTGATTTGTTCTTCATCTTCATTGTTCATGTTCTTGAGTTTTTATGGTTTTGATCAAGTGGGTTTTGATTGATTTGGCCTTATTTGTTATTTTTGATGATTTGTTTTGATTGATTATTGTTAGTAGATGCTTTGTGGTTGTTTTGGTTTAATCTTTTGGTTAATCTTGTTTAGATTTGGTTAAATTCGTGACATGTGGTTCTTCACTGTTCTTCATGTTCTTATTGTTGCCCAGATTCCGAATCAACCGCTTTCTATGTTGTTCATGCGGAATATCTGAGTATTCCGAATAAAGCTCCTTCATCCGGAATATCTTAGTATTCCGAATAAAGCTCCTTCATCCGGAATATCTAGTATTCCGAATAAAGCTCCTTCATCCGAAATATCTAATATTCCGAATAAAGGACTTCATCCGGAATATCTAATATTCCGAATAAAGGACTTCATCCGGAATATCTTAGTATTCCGAATAAAGCTCCTTCATCCGGAATATCTAATATTCCGAATAAAGGACTTCATCCGGAATATCTATTATTCCGAATAAAGGTCTTTATTCCGCATCATTCTCTTTTTCCCTTTTTATTCCGGATCAAGCCTTATTCCGGATGAGCTGTTTATTCCGGATAAGCAATTATTCCGGATGAACATGTTTATTCCGGATGAAGGATTTATTCCGAATGAATTTTTCAGTTTTTATTTTTAAGCTTTATTTTTCTCGCCTTTTTCTTTATTTGTACTTTTACTTGCTTTCCTTTTAGTTTAATTTTAAGTTTGAGTTATTTACCTTTATTGCTTTTAATTTCTCGTCATTTACTTTTCGTCAAGTTTTAATCTTTCTTTGTTTCATCTTTTACCGTCTTTACTTTATTTTTATTGTTTCAAGTATTTATTTTCCGTTAGTTTTAAACAACGACCATTCCCTTTTTATTCCACCAAGAACAACTAATCTCTTGCACTCAACCAGTTATCAATTCGAAGAGATACCGAGAACACGAACTTTTCAACTAGCAAAATCCAAACATTAAAATGGCGCCGCTGCCGGCTCTTTTTGTGAGGATTTACGGTTTTTTGTGAGAGACGCGTTGGCTTTTGGGACCCGTTCACTTGTGAACGTTATTTTTTGTATCAAAAATTTTCAAAAATCCAAAAACATTTGAAAAATTTTAAAAAGCATTTCTTTCTCAAAGTTTTGCACCAAAAATATTCTTCTTGCTCATCTATTTTTCTTTATGGATTCTTATGTCCATTGCGTCGGGTGTGGGAGACGATTGTACGGGAACGACTCTTGTCAATGGTGTACATGTGAGCGGTGCGGAAACGATATCGACAATACACAATTCCTATTCGGATTTTGTCCTATGTGCAACTCGACTAATTCGTCCTTTTTGAACCCACCTCCTCCTGTTCCCCCGTGCATCTATTGTGGAAGCGATTCTCATTGGCATGTTTCGTGCCCGGTTCGATACCCGTATGGTCACGAGCAAGAACCGGGCTACAATTATGACAATGGTAATAGCTATCCACAAGAAGCACCCAGTTTCTCTCCATACCCATGGTGCTATATTTGTGGGGGCCTTCACGATGCTTCTTTTTGTGATCCGTCGCAAGTCTTTGAGAAAGTTCCGTGCTATCATCCTAGTGTCTATAACTTTGAGCCCCCACATCACACCCTCAATCATCAATCCTCTCAAATTAGTCTTGATCAACAACTCACTACTTTGAATGGCATTCTAGAAAGTATAGCTCAACTCCGAGCTGACTTGCATCCGGAAAAGCAACCTTTGCTTGATGTGGACGAAACCTTGAAACCACCGACACCTTTTTGAGCCAATTTAGTCGTTTTCCCTTCTTTTCTACACCAAAATGTTTAATTATAGCATGGGATAGAATTGGTGAAATTGAACATACTCGGGGAGATGAACAACAAAAGTTGCTGCATGAGCTTCTTAAAGATGTGGAGGTTATCAAGGAAGAGTTAGCCGACTACGTCACTCCTAACTGGACTCGTCCCATCTATTATGATGATGACGACGACGATGATGTCTACACTTTCAACCAATCTTCTGAAGTTGCTGCTCCTACTCTCGATGTTCCTATTGCGTCTAAGTATCTAGATTCGTTGAATGAGCTTAGTGATGTTGGTCTCGACAAATTATTGGATGATGAGGTTTGTGACTTACCTGCTATGGAGCCTGAGGACGACGTTGCTCTTATGGAAGAGGTCGATCCTAGTGATGACGATTCTTCTCTCCGCTATGAGAATTTCACTTTTGAAATTTCTCAATCTCCACCGGGAGATGCGGGTGATGACGATTTATTCTCTCCGGCTTACGAGAAGTTCACCGATGAACTTGATCTTGTGGATGAGGTGGAAGACGTGCTTCTTCGCGATAGATTACGGAAAGTGTACCTTCTTATTGCTCAAATTGAAGAGTTGACTTCTCCTTCTCTTTCCGAGTTTTTACCTCTATCTATTCCTCCCGTTGAAGATAATGACCCATTGCTGGAAGAAATCGATATCCACTCCATCCCTCCAGGTATTGATGATTATGACACGGAGGGGGACATTATTTTTTATAATTTGCTGCAGGAAGGTATTGTCCCAAGTCCCCCTCCCGAGCACCTTTCATCCACTCCGTTAGAGACCATCACGGAGGATGAGTGCTTTGACCCGGGAGGTCACATTGATTATGCTATGATTGATAACAATACGGCTTTGCCGCTTGCTCAGCATCCATTGTCTTTGGGGGAGGACAATGTGCTTACTTTACCCACCCCACCACCCGTGGACCTTGATTTCACATACTTTTCGTATGTTGAAAGGACCTTTCTCCCTTTCAAGACTTATCCCCCCGCCTCTCCTTTGTTGATGTCCTCCGGGAACGAGGACACGGTCTTTGATCTCGGTATTACATTCGAGGCTTCCCCATGGACCATTTAATTCGGGGACGAGTCAGGCTCGTGACTCGGTTAATATAAACAAGCGCTTTTTGGGAGGCAACCCAATTATCTATCTATTTTCACCATAAGTGTAGGGGGAGCCCCATGGTGTTTCTTATTTTCTTTCTTATCATGTGCAAGGATTAGATCTTCAAAGACACACTCTTGATGACTTTTAACGAACCGTGATTCCGTGTTCCCTTCTTCCCGGTTCTATCCTAAACTCTTTTGATTCACTGTTTTATATTTTCCAATATTAAAATAGGAATCTCTTTAGTAGTCCTTTCCTTAGCAAGATTTAAACAAAGTGCACAATGTCCTAAGTGTAGGGGAGTTTACTCCCACATGCTTAAACATTGAGGACAATGTTTATATTAAGTGTAGGGGGACTTCTATCGAAGTTAAGTGGCCTTTTCCTTGTATTTGTCCTCATTTTAACTAGAAAATTTGATTTTTCGACATGTTTCAAAATTTTTAATCTATTTTGGCCTATTAGTTTTTACCTTTGTATAGTTATTTTCTTTCTCTATTAGAATAAATTTTTAATAAAGTGGTTTTAGTTTTCAAACGTTGTGAATCTTTTGACTCAACCTGAGTTTACTTATCTAAGTTACTCTAGCTAGTATCCTTAACGTGTTTAAGTCAAGTTTTGCTAGGCTGTTATATAGAGAGCTATAAAACGCGAAAGTCTTAACTCTCACGGGTTAAGAACAAGAACTTTTCGCAAGTTCCTATAATTGATCCTAGAGAGTCGTTTATCAAGGGAACTTTAAAATGCGATTTCTAAACTTGAAAAAGTCTAAGAGTTTGCAAGATCCTATAGGCGACTCGAAAACCCAAAACTTTGATTTAAGAGGCTAAGCATCCACGAGTCTCATTCCTTGAGATTTTAAACTGTGGAGAACGAGAGATGATAGAGCCAATTATAAGTTTGGTATTCTTTCGTGAATTTATGTGAGTTAATTATAAGCCTATTCTCCCATCGCTTGCTAACAAATTTATCTGCAATAAATAAGGTTGTACGATTTGAAAAGTTACTTAGCTTCTAGCCCAAGATCGTTTAAAAGTTGCTCGGTATGGATTAGAGTTCATAGCCAAGGCATAACTTATTGAAGCGGGATGCGAAGATTGGCGAGTCCAAAAAGGCCCTAACAAGGCATGAGGGCTACATTTTGTTGCTAAAGATCCAAAGTGATGTGAAGAATCATTTATCAAAGATCAATATGAAGGATCGAGACACACGATGAAAAGCAAAAACTCCCCAAAAGTCATGGAGAAGTCTATCCAAAAAGGCCCTAACAAGGTATGAGGATAAATTAAGCCAAGTCCAAAAAGGAGGCGGATCGTTGTATATCAAAGTCCAAAATAAAGATTGGAGAAAAATGAAGAAGTCGTGGTCCAAGTATGATGAATCTCTCAAAACTTCAAGTAAAGAAATTACTATTATGAAGAGAAGGCCATTATTTCATGAACGTCTCTCAAGGTTTGAAGTATGAAGTCGCTGCCAAATATCGGTTCGAGAAAGGTCTCAAATCGCGAAGCGAGTTATGCCAAGATATGAACTTTATGAGGTCCCGAGAAGCAGTTTTAAAAGATTTTGTCATTTAGCTAACTATTGATTAAATCGTTCACTTTATTTTCTGACTAAATAACTATCGAAATAAGTCAAAAATGCATCCTCGTGATCATTCAAGACAACAATAAAATATAAGAGATACACCTAAGAATAAGGGAGTCTAAGTGAATAATTGGCCCACATGAGTTCGTGTTAGTTTGCTAACTTATAATAATAGTGGTCTCGTTTTTAAGCTTGGTTTGGAGAAAGTGAAAACTTGAGGATGATGATTATTCATGACATTTCCAAAACCCTAAGGTATGATTTTGATTTCTTTACTTGTTTTGTTATTTTCAATCTTTTTTAATAAAGGCCAATATGGATTGATTATGATGGGAAATGTAATCTTGCTTTGTAACTAATGCATTGCATGAGGACATTGCAATGGTTAAGTGTAGGGGATTTGATAGGTGTGTAAACACCCATCCTTTTTACCACTTAATTACAATAATAACCGAGCCAAAACGTGTATTTTATGTCATTTATGTCAGAATTATGCGTGGTTTGTGTTTTTGTTGTGATTTAGGACGAAAAGGTGAAAAGTGGAGAAAACACGGCTTTCACGGGCTTTTATCGAAGAAATAGACAAAAGACGAGGTCGAAAGATCAAGAGTACGAAAAGAACGGAAGTCCAAGACCAATTCTGAAGATTTATCGAAGAAAAAGTCAAAAGACGGAAGTTTACTTAAAGTCGAAGAACTCAAGTCTAATTTATTGAAGAATTACAAGACGAGTTCAAAGAAATCCCGGGCCAAAAGTCATTAAAGTCCAAGAGTTGAGAAGATTAAAAGGCATAAGGACTAATGGTGCAATTAAGAGAAAGAAGAAAGAGGGAGGAAGCTTCCTAAGCTCCTCCCTAATCTCCCTATAAATAGATTAGGTAGTTGTCATTTGATGTTGTTGGTGGCTTGACAACCAACTCTTCCACCATTTTCATACCTTGTTATTTAATTTCTTGCACTTTAATTACTTGTTATGCACCTTTAATCCATTTGATTTTCAAGTAAGTTTTCATTTAATGTTCTTGAATCTTTACTTTTCTTGTTCAATCTCCTTCTACCTTTCTTGTTTGATTTGTTCTTCATCTTCATTGTTCATGTTCTTGAGTTTTTATAGTTTTGATCAAGTGGGTTTTGATTGATTTGGCCTTATTTGTTAGTTTTGATGATTTGTTTTGATTGATTATTGTTAGTAGATGCTTTGTGGTTGTTTTGGTTTAATCTTTTGGTTAATCTTGTTTAGATTTGGTTAAATTCGTGACCTGTGGTTCTTCACTGTTCTTCATGTTCTTATAGTTGCCCAGATTCCGAATCAACCGCTTTCTATGTTGTTCATGCGGAATATCTGAGTATTCCGAATAAAGCTCCTTCATCCGGAATATCTTAGTATTCCGAATAAAGCTCCTTCATCCGGAATATCTAGTATTCCGAATAAAGCTCCTTCATCCGGAATATCTAATATTCCGAATAAAGGACTTCATCCGGAATATCTAATATTCCGAATAAAGGACTTTTTCCGGAATATCTTAGTATTCCGAATAAAGCTCCTTCATCCGGAATATCTAATATTCCGAATAAAGGACTTCATCCGGAATATCTATTATTCCGAATAAAGGTCTTTATTCCGCATCATTCTCTTTTTCCCTTTTTATTCCGGATCAAGCCTTATTCCGGATGAGTTGTTTATTCCGGATAAACAATTATTCCGGATGAACATGTTTATTCCGGATGAAAGATTTATTCCGGATGAATTTTTCAGTTTTTATTTTTGAGCTTTATTTTTCCCGCCTTTTTCTTTATTTGCACTTTTACTTGCTTTCCTTTTAGTTTAATTTTACGTTTGAGTTATTTACCTTTATTGCTTTTAATTTCTCGTCATTTACTTTTCGTCAAGTTTTAATCTTTCTTTGTTTCATCTTTTACCGTCTTTACTTTATTTTTATTGTTTCAAATATTTATTTTCCGTTAGTTTTAAACAACAACCATTCCCTTTTTATTCCACCAAGAACAACTAATCTCTTGCACTCAACCAGTTATCAATTCGAAGAGATACCGAGAACACGAACTTTTCAACTAGCAAAATCCAAACATTAGTGAACACGCCATATTGTTTGTTGATTTTGATTTTTGAATGAAGTTTGAATTTTGAAGATAAAATAGCGTAGTACTTATAGAGTTAAGGGTATATAATTTATTTTTTAATTAATTAAAAAATAATTATTTGATACTATGAGACTTAATAAGTGTGTAAACACTTATCCTTTTACCACTTAAAACAATGAAAAACGAGACCAAAACGTGTAACTAATATCGTAAATGTCGGAATTATGCGTGGTTTGTGTTTTTGTTGTGAAATAGGTACAAAAGATCAAAAGAAAAGAAAACACGGGATTTCACGGTCATTTATCAAAGAAAAGTCAAAGGACCAAAAAGTGCCAAAAGAATGAAGTTTGGAGGGTTAAAGATGAAGATTTGATGAAGATTTTACAAAAAGGGTCATTTTTGCCAATCTCCAAAGTTATTCACTAATAAACCACATTAAAGAGCACAAAATTACGAAGCCAACGGTACCGACCTCGCGTCGTAACTCCTTACGGTTTGTTTTCAATGAATTTTTCAAGTTTAATTAGTTTTTAAATTAAATTAATTAGTTTTTAATAAATAAATAAGTTTTTTAATATATTTCCGAAAATAAAAATATGAAAATAAAAAAAAGTTTTTTAATTAAAATAAAAATAAATTATTTTATTAATTTTATTATTATTTTTATTATTATTGATATTATTATTTTTTTTATTAATATAAATTGCCTGGTCAAACAAGTCAAACCTCAAGGGGTCATAGCTGAGAAAGGGTTAAAAGGTTCTTTTGGTGTAATATAATCAAATGAGTTGTCATCCTAGCTGGTTGCTTCTTGTCCCTTTAGTGTTGCAAACCAAACACCCCAAGTTCGATCCCTGGCTAGTGCATAATGTTTGGGGTTTTTTACCAGTGCTACGTGACACCACCTCAGTGGTCCACGTGGCCGACCCGAACCCGGTCCAGACCGGCTGACGTCATGCTGACGTCATCATCCACGTGGCGGCGACTGGCCAATGCCAGCGCGCCACGTGGCACTAACATGCTTAATTTCTGTGCAGGTACGATGATGACGTGGCGGTGGCTGGCCAATAGGAAAGTGACAGTGGCGATGGCTCCCACCTCAGTACGAGGATCAGAGGGTCAGACGTGGCAGACTAGCGGCCAATCATAGGCTGACACGTAGCGGCGGCGCTGCCATGTCAGTCCTAGGTAGCAGACAAGTCAGATTTGCAGTGGCGGCTGACCAATTATATTGAGACACGTGGCAGGCGATGATTACAAAGTTGGCAGGGGCGTGTGTTTGGCTATAATGAGCTCATGATCCCACATTCCACAGCTGTCAGCTTCTTGAAGCATAAAAAAAGAAGGAAATCAAGGCCAGCTGGCCATTTCTGTCGATGAAAACAAAGCAAAAGAGCATGGGAATGGACGAAAATACCCCTGCTCACAGCTATAATATATAAACTCCTCCCCTCTCATTTGTATGAATGTTAGCTTAGTTTTAAAAATTCATTTTCTCTCTAGTTTTCATATAGTCTCTTAGTTTTATTTTAAGCTTTGTAATTTTCTTTCAAGTTTTGTAATCCTTTTATTTTAACAAAATTCAAGTTTTAGTTTAATTGTTTATCTCATACTTTAATTCTCATTCTACCTTTCTTTTACTTTTAATTATAATCTATCTTATTATTTGAGATAAGTTTTTATAAATTTTTCCTAATAAGTTATATTTATATACAAGCTTTTTTCAAGCTTATTGTTGCCTTATTTTCGGAGATCTAGCTTATTGTTGGAGTAATTATTTAATTATCTTTTTAGCTTTTTAAATCTCATAAGTTCTAAGCTTAGGCTTACAACTTATTTATAAGCTAGCTTTTTATTTAAGTACTTTTAGTTTATATCTATTAGTTTTTTAGATCTATTAGTTTTAAGCTTTAAAAATTAAACATACTTTCATAAAACAAAAAAAATAGTTAGATCTATTAGTTTTTTTATATTAATTAATTTAGATCTATAAGTTTAGAGTTTAAAATTTAAAGTATTTTTATAAATCCTAAAAAATAGTTTAGATCTATTAGGTTTTTAAATAGATTAAGTAGATCTATAATTTTTAGCTTTTAAATTTATAATACTTTTATAAAACAAAAAAAATATTTTAGATCTATTATTTTAATTAATTCTCTTTATCATATAATAAGTATTGCTTATTATCCTAACCTTTTATGTTTTCTTTGATCCCGGCGTATCGATCTATTACTATTGGTAAATAGCTTATGGTTGATTAATTTGGTTCAAGTTTGATATGGTTGATTAATTTGGTTTGAGATTGATTTGGTTGGCCGTGTACTTTACGGGCCGGGATACGCTTAGTTTTGGTTTGATATTGGTTGGCGTGTACTTTACGGGCCGTATTTTGTTGATGTTGTTTGTTTAGAGTAGTTATCTTCAGACTACGAATACTAAAGTTCTCCTTTTTATTTTTCTAGCTTAATCGCTTTAGTTTTATTAATTAGATCGTTATAGTTTAAATTGTTTTTAATAAAATTATATTTTTCATAAAAAACCGGTTTAATCAGTTTTAGTTATTATTATTGTTTTAAAATATAGATTTAAAAGTTAAAAAATTAGATTTTGATAGGTGTGTAAACACCCATCCTTTTTACCACTTAACTATAATAATAACCAAGCCAAAACGTGTATTTTATGTCGTAAATGTCGGAATTATGCGTGGTTTGTGTTTTTGTTGTGATTTAGGACGAAAAGGTGAAAAGAGGAGAAAACACGGGCATTCACGGCTTTTATCGAAGAAAAAGACAAAAGACGAAGTCAAGAAATCAAGAGTGCAAAAAGAACGGAAGTCCAAGACCAATTCTGAAGATTTATCGAAGAAAAAGTCAAAAGACGGAAGTTTACTTAAAGCCGAAGAACTCAAGTCTTATTTATGAAGAAATTTCAAGACGAGTTTAAAGAAATCCCGAGACAAAGTCGTTAAAGTCGAAGAATTAAGAAGACAAGGACTTAACGATGAATAAAGAAAGAAGAAAGAGGGGAGGAAGCTTCCACTAAGCACCTCCCTAATCCCCTATAAATAGATTTCATTTCATTTCATTTCATTTTGTTGGGTAAGTGTGACAATTAGCTCTTCCATTTTAATTTTTGCACATTTAAATACATGTCATTTACTTAATTGTCAAATTTAATTACCTTGCACCTTTAATTTCAAGTAAGTTTCCTTTTATTGTTTATGAATCTTTATTTTATTTGTTAATCTCTCATCTTCCTTTCTTGTGTTGATTCAATCTTGTGTTTATGTTTATGTTCTTGGAGTTTTTATTAAATTGATTAAGTGGGTTTTGATTATTTTGATTATTATTGTTAGTGATTTTGATTTGGTTTGATTAGTATTTGTTAGTTGATCATTAGTGGTTGTTTTGATTTAATCTTTTGGGTTGATTTGATTAGTTATTGTCTAGATTCGTTTCTTTTTTGTCCCGTGTTCTTCGCTACTGTTTGTTTCCAGGTTATTCCGAACCAAGCCCAGATTATTCCAAATGAAGGGTGTGTTGTGATTATTCCGAATAAAGAACTTGATATTCCGGATAAGTGACATATTCCGGATCAGTTTGATATTCCGGATCAGAGCAACATTCCGAACCAAGGAATTTCTAGTTAATATTCCGGATCAGTGGATATTCTGAACCAAACATATATTCCGGATCAAGTCGTTTATTCGGAATAATAAATATTCCGGATCAAGGTGTTCTTTCGGAACATTCCAAACGAAGGGTTTGAGGATTTATTCCGAATCAACAGAATATTCCGAGTCAAGGAAAACATTCCGGATGAAGGGATATTCCGGATGAAGGGATACTCTGGATGAGCTTATTATTAAGAACGAAGACATCATTCCGAATCAATCATTCCAGATGAGTAGGTTATTCCGCATGAGTGATTTGATCTGATTATTCCGAACGAAACTTGGTTATTTCGGATCAAGGGTTTTGTAAAGTTATTCCGAACGAAGAAGAATTATTCCGGGTGAAGGTGACATTCCGAACGAGTAATTATTCCGAGTGAGGTATTTTTAGTTTAATTTAAGTTTATGTTTTTAAATTTTTAAGCTTTATTTTTCCTGCCTTTTTCCTTAGTCGCACTTTAAGTTTACTTGCCTTAGATTTATTTTAAGCTTTGCCTTAATTTAAGTTTTAGTTTAAATTTAAGTTGCCTTAGATAGTTTTAAGTTTGCATTATTTACTTTAAGTGCCATTTACTTTTTCGTCACGCTTTAAATTCTCGTCATTCATTGATTTTCACTTAGATTTAGATTTATTTTACCTGCTTTTACTTTTAAAGTCTTTGCATCTTTAATTTTACTACAATGACACAACATTTGTTTCCGCTAAAGACAGCTGAGTCGCACGTTAATCCATTTTTCAATTCTAAGAGACTGGAACAACGATATTTTCTTTCTGGCCAAAAGCCTTGTATCAAATGGCGCCGCTGCCGGGGATTTTCTTACTGGGTAAATCCATGTATTAAATGGCGCCGCTGCCGGCTCTTTTCGTAAAGATTAACGGTTTTCTGTGAGAGACGCGTTACTTTTTGGGATCCGTTCATTCGTGAGCGTTATTTTTCTTGCTTAAAAAAGTGTTAAAAATCCATAAAAATTAAAAAATTTCAAAAATCCAAAAAGATTTTATCTTTATAGTGTATATATATTCTCTTTGTGTTTGGTATTGTTTTCTTTTGCTTTTGCAGGTGTATGCGTACTAGATCTTCTACTTATCCAGAGCCCGAGACTCGTGAAGATTTAGCTATGGCAGGTGTAAACAACAACAATAATCCACCGCACCTCAATAATAACAACAACAATGTTCTTCCACAGCCCGATCTTCAGACAATGGAGGAGCTTTGTCAACCCACCATGTTTGGACGAGGAGGACCGATTGCGCCGATGCAAATCACGGCTCTGGAATTTTCGTTGAAGCATCACATGATACAACAAGTGCAAACTAATCCATTCCGCGGAATGCCTGATGATGATGCCAACAAACACCTCGACAAATTCATTACTATTACCCAAAGCATGAAGTTGCCCGGTGCTACAATGGTTGTTCTTCGCCTTCAACTCTTTCCACATACTTTATCACACCACGCCGAAAAATGGTTTGATCGTCTCCCGAAGAATTCCATTCATACTTGGATGACATGACTCAACGCTTTTTGTCGCGCTACTTTCCACCATCCATGGTCACGAGCCTTCGCAATCAAATCAACGGTTTCATGCAAGAACCCGATGAATCTCTCTTTGATGCTTGGGAAAGATATAATGTTTTGATCGATCGATGTCCAAACCACAACATGCTCCCTGTCACCTTAATTGATACTTTCTACAATGGTTTGACTTTTCGTGATCGTGATGCGATTAATGCAGCCGTCGGTGGCACATTTATGAAAAGAAGACCTGAGGAGTGTAGAGAGCTTATTGAGAACATGACTACTCATCATAAAAATTGGGATTCCTCCGCTTCTTCAAGGAACAACCCGAGATTCAATGTTTCTTCTACTTCAGCAAACCCCGACATGACCGAATTCACCCACATGATGGTTGAAATGAACAAAAATATCTTGCTCATCGCTTCAAACCAACAACAAGTTAAAGCGGTAGCTAATCCTTGTGAGACATGCGGCGGTCCTCACTCATACACTGATTGTCCTTCTACTCAAGGCAATCCGGAAAATGTGTATGCGGCTTATGGTAATTATTCACCGGAAAATTACCAAGCCCGACCTCAAGGGGATCGAAATTTGCTGAGTTACCGGTCCAACAACTATCTTTCACCCGGTTTTTCTCCTCAAAACCAAAACCCCAATAACAACTACAATAGAAGCAACCAAATCCCACCTCGAGCTTCTAATCCTTATCACCCACCCGCTCAACAAGCCCCACCCATTAATCAAGATGTTAAAGCCTTAATGAGAACCCAAGGAGAGCAAATTAAGAATCTGCAGAGCCAAATTATCAATTTGAAAGGGGATATCACCAAGCAAGGGAATGACATTAGATCCGAGCTTCGAAATGATATACAATCCTCCTTCAGCAATCAAACGAATGATTTGAAGAATATGCTGGCTAGTTTCTTACCCACCACTCAACCCTCTACTTCGAGTTCTCTACCTTCAAACACCGTCACCAACCCGAGAGCGAATGTGAGTGCTATTACTACCCGTAGTGGAGTTACTTTAGTAGGACCACCTATCCCGCCCCCAGTTACACCATTTACACCTCCTCCACCACCGTTTATCCCTACTACTCCCACACCTAGTATTAGTTCACCATCACCGTCTCCGCCTCGTCATGACGAAGTACCCAAGAAGAATCCTCCACCAACCCCACCTTCACCTTCTACACCTCCACCACCCAACCCCAACATTCCTTACCCTTCTCGACTCAACAAGGATAGAATTTTGACGAAGAATGACATTCACGTCTCCAACGTTTTGAAGACGCTTTCGAGAATGTGAATGATTTGAAAAATGAGTTGAAAAATGAGTTAGTAAATGAACTTAAGACTCATGCAAGCAAAATGGAGAGTAATGTGCAAAGGTTACAACAAAACCAACAAAAGATGGAACAAGGCCAACATGAGATAAACAAGAGATGCTTAAGGCGGATAAGAGGCAATCTATGTTTGAGGATAAAATTTCAAGTATGTTTGAGGCTATAATGTGTAAACCATCTTCTTCGAGTGGTCTTCCTAGTAATACCGTGTCTAATACTAAGGGAGAGATGAAAGTGATTACCACACGTATTGGTAAGACCTTTAAGGAACCGACTCCTCAACCAATTACTCCTACGGTGGAGGAAATTGAGGAAGAACCCGAGGTGGTGGTCGAAGAGGAGCATATCCTAATCCTACGAAGTGCCGCTCAAACCACACCTACGGTTGACCCTTTACCATCATTGGAACCCGAGCTTCCAAAGGCTATGCATATGCCCCAACCTACAACACCCTTGCCTTACCCATCGAGACTTCGTAGGGAGAAATTGCAAGAGTATGACAACTACCATTTTGAGCTTTTTATGAAAATGTTTTGTGACTTGCATTTTAACATAAGTTTTGCCGACGCTTTAGTCATGATGCCTCGATTTGCCGCCATCTTTAAGAGTATGTTAAACAACAAGGAGAAATTGCAACAATTGTCTAGTTGTTCATCGGTTTATCTTAACCGCATACCTCAAAAAGTCGGTGATCCCGGTAAATTTTAGATTCCATGTGCTATTCAAGATAAGGAAGAATGTTATGCCTTGGCCGCTCTTGGTGCTAGTATTAATTTGATGCCTCTTGCAATCTTCAAGTCGCTCAATCTTCCTAATCTTACTCCTTCACTAATGTCTATTGAGATGGCCGATCATTCCACTATTCCCGCATGTGGATTGGCCGAAGACGTTTTTGTGAAAGTGGGAAAGTTCTATAATCCGGTAGACTTCATCATAGTCGATATTCCCACAGATCCTCAAGTTCCTCTTATTTTAGGTCGTTTGTTTTTGGATACGTCAATGGCGTTGATTGATGTGCATGCTATATAAATCACCTTACGTTTCAACGACGAGGAACTTGTTTTAAACGCAACACAAAACTCTCAACTTTATCATGTTTATTCCGTCGCGACGATAAACCATACTGATATGATCGATGTCGTTTGTGAGGAATTTTCACAAGAATTTTTAGGTTTTGGTGATGAAGAAAATAGTGGCAATCCCACTATGCTCGATCCTATTCTTGATAATTCGACACCATCCTTCACTCTATTTGAAGGTGGTGGTTTTACGTTGTAAGAATTTGATGTTCCTCGTACTTGTAACGAAGACCTCAACAAAGATGAGGACTTCTCGATTATCAAGGATTTTCTTAACAATTTCCCATTTCCTCCGTCGGTGGAGGTTATGAGTATTGAACCTAAATCTTCAATCAAGGAACCACCAATCCTCAAGTTGAAAGATCTTCCACCTCATATTGAATACGTATTCTTGGAAGGAGACGATAAGTTGCCAGTTATTATTGCGAAAGATCTTTCGGATGATGAAAAAACCGCACTTATCGATGTCTTGAAGGACCACAAAGGGGCAATTGCGTGGAAATTATCCAACATTAAGAGGATCGACTCTAAATTTTGTACCCAAAAAATCGTAATGGAGTAAGACTACAAGCCCGCAATCCAATGTCAAAGGAGGGTGAACCCCAAAATTCACGACGTCATCAAAAAGGAGGTCCTTAAACTCCTTGACGCGGGAATGATATACCCTATTTCCGATAGCCCTTGGGTGAGTCCCATTCATTGTGTCCCTAAAAAGGGAGGAATGGCTGTTGTGCCAAACGATGACAACGAGTTAATTCCAACTCGATTCGTGACCGGTTGGAGGGTGTGTATTGACTATCGTAAGTTGAATGACGCCACTCATAAAGACCATTTTCCCTTACCCTTCATGGATAAAATGTTGGAGCATCTTGCGGGAAACGATTTCTATTGCTTTTTAGATGGTTTTTCCGGTTACTTCCAAATCCCCATCGATCCTCGTGATCAAGAAAAAACTACGTTTACGTGTCCATATGGAACGTTTGCCTATCATACAATGCCATTCGGACTTTGCAATGCACCAGGAACTTTTCAACGGTGTATGATGGCTATTTTTCATGACATGATCGAGAAGACGATGGAAGTCTTTATGGATGACTTTTCTGTGTTTGGTAGTTCGTTCACTTCGTCTTTAGGAAATTTGAAACATATGTTGAAATGTTGTGAGGAAACCAACCTTGTGCTCAATTGGGAAAAATGTCATTTTATGGTTAAGGAAAGGAATCGTCTTAGGGAACAAGGTTTCGAAAGCGGGGATTGAGGTAGACAAAGCTAAGGTAGACGTCATCGCCAAATTACCCTATCTCAAAACCGTTAAGGGAGTTAGGAGTTTCCTAGGCCACGCAGGCTTTTATCTTCGATTCATCAAGGATTTTTCAAAGATTTCTCGACCCACTACACACCTTCTCGAAAAAGATGCTCTTTTTGTCTTTAGCGAAGCTTGTGTACGAGCCTTCAAAATCCTTAAGAGGAAACTTACCGAAGCTCCCATTCTTGTTGCTCCCAATTGGAACCTCCCCTTTGAACTAATGTGTGATGCAAGTGATTACGCTATTGGGGCCGTTTTGGGGCAACGACATGAAAATAACTTCTTGCCTATCCACTATGCTAGGAAGACAATGACCGAGGCTCAACTTAAGTACAATACAACGGAAAAGGAATTCCTTGCCGTGGTGTATGCATTTGAGAAATGTCGACCTTACCTCATCTTGACTAAATGCATAGTGTATACGAATCATTCGGCAATCAAGTTCCTATTTGCTAAGCAACATGCAAAGCCAAGATTGCTTTGTTGGATTCTCCTCCTACAAGAATTTGATGTCACAATCCTTGACAAAGAAAGAGCCGAGAATCTAGCGGCCGATCATCTTTCTCGCTTAGAATATCCTCACCAAAGTGTGTACGAGAACAAGGAAATCATCGAAACGTTTCCTCTCGAGACACTTGGTGTAGTGAATTCTAAGAAAGATTCGTACACCCCATGGTTTGCGGACATCGCAAATTACCATGCGGGCAACTTCATCATTAAGGGTATGACGACTCAACAAAAACGAAAATTCTTTGGTGACGTCAAGTTCTACTTTTTCAATGACCCTTACCTATTTCAGACTTGTGCGGATCAAATTATTCAACGTTGTGTTTTTGGCACCGAAGCTTCTAATATCCTTAGAGCTTGTCACGAGGGACCAACGGGTGGTCACCATGTTGTTAGTCTCACGGCGAAGAAGGCCTTTGATGCTGATTTCTTTTGGCCTACTATTTACCGAGATGCACATGCACTTGTCAAGTCATGTGACTCATGCGAACGTCAAGTCACAGCCTCACAAAACGATGAAATGACACAAAATATCATCCAAGTGTGTGAGATCTTTGACGTTTGGGGAATTGATTTATGGGGCCGTTCCCATCATCTCGTGGTAATAAGTATATCCTTGTCGTCGTTGACTACCTATCCAAGTGGGTGGAAGCTAAGGCTTTGCCCATGAACGATGATCGTGTGGTAGTTAAGTTTTTAAAGCAATTGTTTTCTCGGTTTGGAACCCCTCGTGCTATCATATGCGATCGTAGAACCCATTTTTGCAATGACCAATTTGAAAGAGTTTTAAAGAAATATGGGGTTGCACATCGGCTTTCTACGGCTTATCACCCACAAACGAGTGGGCAATTTGAGGTTTCAAACCGAGCGTTGAAGAGGATCTTGGAGAGATCGATAGGAGAGAACCGATAATCGTGGTCGGATAAGTTAGACGATGCTTTATGGGCCTTTCGTACCGCTCATAAGACACCCATTGGGTGCACTCCTTACAAGATTGTGTATGGGAAGAATTCTCACTTGCCAATTGAACTCGAACACAAAGCTTATTGGGCCCTAAAGCATTGTAATGATGACTTTGAGACCGCGGGAAAACACCAAAAAATGCAACTTAATGAATTGGATGAATTAAGGGATATTGCTTATGAAAATTCATTGATTTATAAAGAGAAAACCAAAAATTTTCATGATTCTAAAATAAAAAAACCGGGTTTTTAACATTGGAGATCAAGTGTTGCTTTTTAACTCAAGATTGAAAATCTTTTCTAGAAAGTTGAAATACCGTTGGTCCAGACCATTCACCATTACCCAAGTGTTTCCTTATGGGACCATCGAGCTAGCTCAAAATAATGGCCCTAACTCCAAGGTGAATGGCCATTGGTTGAAGCACTACTTTGGTGGGGAAGTTCCTTCTTTGAACTACCTCGACCAAGTCACCTTCCCCAATGATAATTAATATTGAGGGGATCGAGTCGAGCTCATGACTCGGTAATAAAAAACGAGGTGCCTCGTGGGGGAGTCCATGCTTATCCATGTACATATTATCGCTTTCTAATGTAGCTTACGTGAGGGGATTTGTGCCCTTCCAACCTTAGTTCCGTAGTTTTTTGTGATATGTGGTTTTTAGATGATCATTATCATCACGATTGGAGCCTCTTGTGTTCATTTTACGTGAGCACTCGATCGTTGCTTTGAAGAATTTCTCGATATCCATATGATATATCCTTAATTGTTCTAACCTTAGGTTTTTAGCACACTTCAAAAACGGTTATTGATTTCCTTGCTAGATTAGGCATTCGACTTCGTCTCTAGTATGGGGGTATTTCACCCTTAGACTCGAAACATTGAGGACAATGTGTAAGTTTAGTATGGGGGGGGGGGGGGTGAATAGATACTTACCTTGCTAAGCCTTCACGCTTTCCAAAGTTCATGTTTTTGTTTATCGTTTTGTTGCAAAATAAGGCTAAAAATGGCCAAATTTTAAAAATTTTCTCATGTTTCATAAGTGTTTGAAGACACGAATGTAGATTTTCCAATGGCGCGAAGAAGAGTAATTTTTGACTCGACCGTGCGTGTTGAGCACTTAGCTTCGATTCCTTAACTTTATATTAGGCTAAGTCTCTTAAATGAGGACGAGAAATGATAGAGTTAATTATAAGTTACTATGCTAAACGTAGAGTACTCGTATTCTTTCAAAAACTCATGTGTTCTCGTTATTTGCTTATTCTTCCTTCACTTGTAAATATATTTTGCTAATAAGTATTGGCTTAGCGGTTTAGTCTTGATTGTTGGTTTCTAGTCTTTTCTAGTAGCTTCCATGTAATTAAATTGGGAAAACATTAAGGTATCGCCAGCGTCACGGTTTTGAAGTATTGGCAACCCAAATAATCGAAATCTTCACCTAATAATAAGATTTCAAGTGCTCACCTAAATCTGGCAAAAATTTGAAGCTCACAAGGCCGAAAAATCTTTCCAAAAATTGAAAGTGAATCAAGCCTTAATCTTTGAAGCTTTAAAGATCCAAAATTCGCTTTTGCGTGAGGATATACGTCTTTGGCCATAATAAACACCTCATGGCGAGGTTAAATAAAAGGCAAGGCAAGAACGAAGTCATAATAAAAGCTCCATGGCGGAGTTGAATAAAGGATGGAGGTAAACCTATGATAATAAGGCCCATCCTTTAGGGGGCGTATAAAAGTCTTGGTAATAAGTCTCATGTTCAAAAGCGTTATAAATCCGTGTTTATCGATCCTTCTTGTTGACTTAATTTTTTGACATCGTTGTCTATTGGGGGGGGGGGGGGGGTTATTAATTCAAGGGTCTTGGTTACACCGTTATGACTCTATTTTTGGACCTTAATCTCTATCATCGCATAAGTAAAAAATGTATCCTCGTGAACATTCAAGACAAAAATAAAATATAAGAGATACCAAATAGGATTAAGGGAGTCTAAGTACGTGATTAGGGCATATGAGTAGTGTTAGCATTACTAACTTATAATGACAATGATCTCTTACACGCTTGGCATCGAATTGGGTGAAAATCAAGGACGACGAAGTTATTTCTAACGAAGCATTCACGTGTTCTTATTCTATGAACCTAAAAGTCCAAATTTTGCGATGAAAATCATACATTATGTCTAAAACACAAGTAGTAGTAGTGTAGTAAGTTTATGATTCAATAAAAGTGCATAAAAATGAATTTTGCAGGTGCTACGATACTTTATTCTAGCATTGCGTGAGGGCACGACAATGGTTTAGTATGGGGGAGTGATGAGACTGCTTTTATACATAGTCTGATCGTCCAAAACGGGCTTAAAATGGTTAAAATATCATAAAATATGCCAAATATATGCTTGTGTTTGTTCAATGTGTATTTTAGGTACGGATATTGAGAAAATAGCAAAAGATCACAAAAAACAAGCAAAAACGAACACGGGAAACGAAGCCGCATAATGAACCGGGCCCTAGAGTTGATTTTCCAAGAAAAGTCCTTGAAGAATTGAAGATTGTACAAGAACGGTCCTTCATTATAGAATAATTTACAATTTAAACACTTGTATATTCATAATTACAAGCTTGGTCCCTAAAGTTTGTCAAAATTACAAAGAGGACCCTCAACTTTGAAGAATTGGCTAGAATGGTCCCTCAAATTTGAAGACTTGTCACTTTAGTCCTCCATGAAGACAAAGAAACAAGTGAAGACCTTGAAGATTGAAGACATGTCAAGTTTGGTCCTTTAAATATCATTAAATGGCAAAACAAGTCCTTGATTACACTTTGCAAAACCTTTTGTGGCCAAAGTCTAAAAAACGAAACTTGTCTTACAAAGGAAATTCGTTTGTTATATGTTTAAACACCAAATAAAACAAACAAAGGAAATGAAGGACCAAAGCTATGAAGACATAAAACTTACCTTAACCAACCACATTCTGCCACCTCACCCCACACCCACCACAACCAATCAAAACCCACCATTTCGCCACATCACATCCCACTTATACCAGATTTAAACTAATTATATTAATTAGTTTGAATTAGGCGGTTAACACATTTTCAAACTTAAAACAAGATCAAAACCTCACTATTCATACGAAGAACAAATTTGGGTTTTTCTAAACTATGTGGAATTAACACTTAATCTCCTCCAGAACAAAGATTAAGGGACTACTAATCACAACCCAACTCCTAAATCCCTTGCCACCGCATCAACCATGTCACATGAACCACCCTGCTACTCACCTTTGGGGAACAGGACAAAAAATTGGCAGAAAATCAACGAACCAAAAACCCGGTTCTATCATAAGCTCATTAGGACCCATTGGATCAATTTCCATCTTCTTTACAGCTCCACAAACAGCCAAATGTTCACACATGCTCAACAATTTTCAAACTTTCAAGGGAAAAATTGGAAGACCATATACTAGGGTTTCATGTTTTATTTTCAGCTTTCTAGAACCATTGTAGCCCATATAAGGCATTAGGACTCATACATTGTCTCTTACTCTTGGTTTTTTTTTGGTCACATTTCTGTAAAGCCTATGTTCAATGGAATGAAATAGTGTTTAAATTTGTTGACAAAATCCAAGTGCCACTCTTTATAACTTATTGTTATTGTTATTATTATATGTTTGTGAAATTGAAGTTTAAAAGTTTGGTTTTAAGGATTGTGCAAGTTATTGCAAAAGTTTTCCAAAATCTGATTTTTTCCTAAGTCTTAGGTCAAACACTTGAACTTTTGGATCATAAGTGATCATAACACCCTGATAAGATACTTATCAAGGTGTAGTTAGCTTGTGGTTTGGGAGGATTTAAGGAGTGGGGAACAAGCTTGGAAAGAATCTTGTTCATTTTTCATATTTTTTTCATATAATCTGTTTGTTTCTCACCTTATTGTTCTTAGCAGCTAATTGGAAGCTTGTGCCTTGTTTAGCTAGGAACATAAGCTATAAATCCGTGAGTGTGGATGTACATTCATGAGGTTTGAGATTTATTCCCTAAAAATCTGTCGAAAATTGGTTCTAAGTGATTTTGTGATTCTACTGTTGTATGAGGTGTTCTTGTGGCTTGAATCTTGGCCTTACTACATGATATTGTTGGTATGATGCTTGATTAGGCTTGGGTAAACCTGTTAAACACATTTGCTTGTTTAAATTTTGATTTAAAAATTTTAAAGGGTGTTTGGGTCTATTTTTTTAGGTTTTGAATGTTAGTTTGAGTAGGTGTTAAGGTTTGTTTTGAGTTTGTATCTAATATATAAGGAGCTGAGTGCTGGTATTTGCAAGTCTTGCGTTTTAAAAATCAAAATCTAATTTGTGCTATATCTTGCTTGTTTTTGCCTATTTTGACTTGAAAATTTGTGGACACATAATGTGTATGCTTATCTAGGGTTAACAAATGGTAAAACATAGTTTGTGGAATCTGATTAATTGATTTGAGGGTTTAAAGTTCAAGGATTGGTCAAGTATATCGGTAAAAAAGGATTGTGTTTGTTCATTGTTTATCAATAACATTCATAAGCTTGAAATCAGCTCAAATCTTTAAACCAGTGCTTGAAACCAGTTTATTTATGCTTCATTAAGTTTATTTCAGCTGTTGTATAAGTTTGGTTCAATTTGGTTGGCTTAATCTTGCTTAATCTGCTTTTATATCACCAGATCTACTTATACCATGTTTGTGCCAGGTCTGTATGCTGTTTGATTAAACTGTACTAATTGGCTGGGTGTTTTCGTGATTTGTTGCTTGTTATTGACTTCTTATAACCCACTGGTTATAAGGGTGCCTTGTTTGTCCATTAAATCCAAGTAAATCACACTAAAAACAAGATTCATGAAAGTCAAACAGTGGGAATCCTTTCCCACTGCTACTAGCCACTGCTAGTGTTAATTTGTGAACAGCTTATCAATAAGCTATAATAGCTTATTTTATTGTGCAACAACTTTTTTTGGGTAATCAATCTTCCTTATTTGACCCATTTGACTAATCTGGAGCATTTGAGCTTTTGACTTTTAGGTTTGACTAGAAAATTAATTGACTTTTCTTTTTCAAAACAACTTATTGCTTATTCCAGCTTATTCAGAGTGCTTATTTGATATCTTTTTTATTATTTTGCTTAATTAAGTCATTACAAAGCTTTTGCAACTTGAATCAGCCTTTGAAGTGGTCTAGAACTCGAAAACGACTATTTTGTCGTTTGTGTAGAGAGCTTTTGCTTATTTCAGGCTTATTTCTTGGGCTTATTAAAAAATTCTTTTTACAAACAGCTTTATAAAGTCAAGAGAAGGATGTGTGTCAAATTTCAGCTTATGGCATTAGCGTATGGCTTAATGGGCAAAAAGCCCATTAAGAATAAGCTATTTGCTTATTAAGCTGTGATAAGCTCACTTTCAGCTTTTGGGCCTTTAGAGTTTTGTGTTAAAATTTAATTTTAAGCTAGACTATAACTTTTCACCTTATTTGGTTAACTTTTTGCTTATTGGGCCAAAAAGCCCATTAAGCTTAGACTATTTGTAGTTTTTGCCCATTTGGAGGCCCATTAGGGGTATTTTTGTAATTTCAAGTTCATTTTCTGTTTAATTAGGTTAAATTAAACTAGTTTGCAAGTTTTTAGAATTTTTTATAATTTTGGATTTTTTTAATATTTTATTATTAAAAATTGTTTTTAGGATTTTTGCAACTTTTTCATTTTTCTTAGGTTAAATACATTAAGTTAGGATTTCTAAAATTTTTAGATTAATTTTCTTGTCATTTAATTAATTTCCAGGATTATTTTAATATATTAATGGTTTTTAATAATTTTTAAATAGTTTTAATTAGTTTTAAATTTTTCAAAAATAGATTTTAGTTTAATTAAGTTATTTTAGAGGTTTAGAATATGAAAAATCTCATTTTGGGCTTTTTGTTAATTGTTTTTATTTTTTGGGCTTTAATTAGCATTAAAAATTATTATTTTAGAGGTTTAGAATATGAAAAATCTCATTTTGGGCTTTTTGTTAATTGTTTTTATTTTTTGGGCTTTAATTAGCATTAAAAATTATTACCAAAGGTCAATCATTCAAACCTAGAACAGCACTTATAGTATTTTGTATCGTTACTTTACCTCGTCCCTTCAATTGGGGTGGTACATAGTACTCTCATCAAGATTCGTTCTTAATGACTTCTGAGCAAATCTCTAGAAATTCAATGCGAAGCGAGGATCTTGATAGAGATGATCGATACAGGCACACCATGTTTACACAACTCCTTTAAATACAAAAGAGTCAATTTCTTCATCAAGAATCTATCATTAACAGGAATGATATTAGCAGATTTGGTTAGTCTGTCGACGATTACCCAAATCGAATCAAATTCAGATGATGACCTTTGCAATAATTAGACGTTTACTAATGTATGAGGCGATGTCTGCCTTCATGATTTGCCATTAGTACAACTTCTTCAGATAAAGATACATTAAATCTGGAATAACAGGAATAGAATACTTATACTTACAAGACTCCAATATAACTATATCTTAAAATCTCTATATTTAGACGATCACAAGTGGCCTTTTATACATTTAACGCTATCGGCTTCTTAATTCTAATGGTTCACATTAGCCGCGAACCCCTTTTATTATTTATATTATCCTTTTTTTTACAACAGCGTTCATTTTTATGTTGTTCGACAATTTATTTTGCACCTTCACTATTAAGGAACATGTCCTAATTGATTCTTTATCATTTCTATATTATGTGTCGATATCTACATTCACCTTTCCTGATGATATAATTATCATGACCAAAATTCAATCAGAATTTCTTTCTTTCTTCATATTTTATAAGTCTTAATTTTACCTCATCTATCATTTTTATCAGTTTTACTCAATCCGGTGTCTAAAGCGTCGATAACTATTGCTAGTAATTAAATAATAAATATTCAATTTTTATGAAACGTAAACATAAAGATTTTAAATTTCTTAGTCCGTCCCATTATATGAAAATGTTCAATATAATTTTTAATTTAATTAACACGATTTTTGTTGATTTATCAAAAATAATTAGTAGGATTCGTAAATGTTCGAAAAATCTTTGTTTATATTTTGGTCAAAATTTTCTTAGTTGAAAAGCGTAAATTATCATTTCAAATTTCAAGTCATGGTTTAAATGGTTTCCTCAATCCTTCTTAAGTTGTCTTAATATATACACAAACATTTAACCCTAAACAGGAGTTTAGTTAAATGTTTTGGTTATAAGGGAATGATTCCTTAAATATTTTTTCGATAAAACATTTTTCAAAACACATTTGCACTTTCTTTTTGGTAAAATCCAAAGTCTTAAAAGGGCTCTAAACTTTTGAAGAGTCATTATAGATTCCATTATCTTTTAATCACACGGTCAATTTAATATAAAGGATTAAGTCTTAAATCATATGTTAATTATTCAAGGTACAGGTTTTCATTGTTCGGCCAATTCAGGGCAATCTATAAATAATTATTAACTTCTTCTTATTCTTATAAACAAACAAATAGTCCTTAATAATCACAAGCATAAATTTATCAAATTACGGCCTACACACGTGATTCATCAAATTTATGAATGCGACATGTGTATTAGTCAATCCAAACGACATCACGTGAAACTCATAATGTTCATTACAAGTACCGGATGTAGTGATTGGAATAGATAATCTTCTTCGCAGATGCGAAGTTGATGATAACCATGGCATGGATCAAATCTTCAAAACATACGCTAGAACCTTGTAAATGATCGAACAGATCTTCCATTTCGAGTCATGGATATCATTTTCGATTGTCAATTTACTCAGTTCACAGTAATCTATAAATATAAGGAATGATAACACCATAGCTCTTCATGATGACGAGCTCGGTAGAATAAAATCTTTCTCTGACAACTCTCTCAGTTGTACGGTAATTCCTTTTAATTCAGATGGTGCTGACGTACAGTGCACAAGCCACATGTGCAGCACCGGGAATATAATCAATACCAATTTCAACTTGCCTTAATGGCAAAAGTTTAGGTAATTCACCAATAAATACCTCCTAAAGTTTTAGATAACAGAAACATCTTTTAATAAATTTAGTTTAAGTTCTTTCTAGATTATAATATCTATGACTATTTCACAATCATTCACAATATAATTTCAAGTCTGAATGCAGGATACGGTCATCCTTCAAGAATTATTTAGATCACTTTTGATGATCAACATCTAATCATTTAGGGGAATTCTACTCGAGTTCCCATCAATTAAGACAATGTCGTCATGTCAAAATCAATCAATCCATTCTACTGGCACTATCAACTTTCCAGTTGCATTGCCATCGATAAGATGTGAACTTCTCAAAAGACTAATAATAACTCATGATCTTTCACAAGTTCAAGGATATCTGGATACATAACTAACCTTAAAAGAGTAAGGTCAACGCATAATCTACTCGATAGAATTTCAATTCAGGTAAAGACGAAAACATTTAACGAATATGAATATATCCCATGTTTTCATAATTTGAGTACGCATTCGAAAGCTCCTCGGATCGTTACCCAGGTCATTCAAATGAAATCAATTCAAAAGAAATGAGAGGTGCGTCGATACATCCAGTCGGGTATCAACACTCGGCAATCAATACTTTTCCTAAGAATCTCACTACGGGAGAATTGGACAAGGAAGAATTGTCAATTGTCAAATAAGACAATTTCCATAGATGAATAAATTCGACTCAGAAGAATAGATGCTACAGGCACATATGTAGGTGTCCCTAACACTATGTCCCTATTTTTCACTTCTTGTAGATCTCATAAAATTTTAATCTTTCACAATCTTTAAAGAAAATGTAGTGTTTATTAATTAGTATTATGGTGACTACTAATCAATCTTGCATGGTCCATTCCAAATTGTATGTAGGCGCGCAACTATATACAATTTCAAGATTAACGATGCAATACTCAGTTCGTCAAAACTTTGTCATCATGTTTATAATAAAAACATTTTCATGCTTAATTCTTAAATAAGAATCGAAAATATATTTACAAAGGTTTTCTTTGTTATGGAAATAATTAAGTTTCCAAAGCGTCTCATAAACAACTTCATTTTGATATTAATCACTTATAAATCTCACTTTGAATAGTCCTTATTGTGATGAAAATTAATTTTTCTCAAAGGATACCGTTTTAACTTTATAAAAACAATGTGTGATCTGCAAAAGAGTGATGAAGAGTTGTTCACCAAGAACTTAACTACAATATGATAGGAAATGAGCTTTAGCCAAATAATCATGAGGTTCATGACCTCGATGGCGCTCAAAAAGAATAATCCACAACGTAACCCAAATCGAGATGAGTACTTGTTCAATGGTTGCATCACTAATGCGAACATTAGGATGAAGCAAGAAAAGATAGATAACATCGATACATGTAGGATTTAGCAACCAAAGGTAGTCATTTCATTAATCACAAACAAGTCAAAATTGTACCGTAACACATTACGTGTCACTATTTCATACAATTCTCAAAACTCATCCTACCAACTGATATCTTAGTTAAGTTAGGGATTTTTAAAAGATACCACAAGGAATACTAACCTACAAGGGTCATTAGGTGTCCCACCTGTCCCGGAAGATCCATCGGTCCCAATTTAGAAGAAGATTTCTTCAATTTATTTCTTGGACACTGGGCATCCTCATTAGTAGACAATGGCCTAGCAACAATACTTAACACGAATCAACAATCAATTAAAACCTTATAATTCAATCACAAGACTCGACAACTTCCTCTTAACCATTTCTTATTCCATTCGGGTTAAATTTTACTTTATTCAAGTTTCAATAAACTTATACTGAATGGGATATCCTACCTCATTCTTCAATACTTTCAATCTTATTCTTCAGCCTTGTAAAGGCAATAAAAGCTCAATATGATCAACACTTAATTTCCAATCCTATAGCTCTTTCATCAATAATTATCAAATGAGTTACTAGTATGAAATGACTTGATCATTCAACTAGACTTCTCGGAAAGGTACTAGTGGCATGAGGCTTTTGGGTAATGGTTCCAATTACAGCCTCAAGTGCAACATTCACCCTTTCGATTTCGATTTAAGAATTGGATGACAACGAATCAGATGACATCTTTCTAGGTGGTAATGTTTTGTCAAACTCCACTCTATATGGAAAGATCGTCATGACATCGATATCAGATTTAATCTCGCCAATTCTTCTTCAATATCGCAATCAACTAATATCTACATTTCTACGAATATCAATCATTTGTTGGGATCATAAATATCCACAACTTGGTTTAGATCTAGGATAGCTAGAATTCCTACGAGAATAGCTTCGACTAATTTACTAGGGGATTAAGGGTTCCTTGTGACAATCGACGTCGTATAAATACCTCGTATAAATATCAAAATAATCATCAAACAATCATGTAATAAAATTACATCATATATATATATATAATCCAAGTTATATATATATATATATTAAAATAACACTTCTCAGTCTGGCCTTGTCGGTAACTCGGGAATTTTTCGGCACCGTTATAGTCAAAAGATTTTTAGACATTTTGAGAAAAATGTTTATAGTTAAAAGATTTTGAAATGTTTTATTCAAAACCTTGGTTTTAAAAATCTTTCGTTCTCTATAACGAGAGCTCTGGTACCAAACTGTAACACCCCCAAATTTATACAAGTCAATACAGCGGAAGACTAGTTGGTGTTACGGGATAGCACATTACTCACATCATAGACAACGCATAAAAATCGCGTCGTTTAATAATAAAGCATTTCCATTCATAAATATCAAAGGTACATAGGTCCCAAGTCATTATATTTAATACAAAGTTTTACAAAGTATTTGAATGGAAAATATTGTTTAAGTGCGGGCCATGAATTCTTGTCGTCTTCCCGAGAATTACCTTCAAGTACCTGAGATAAAACATGTTAAAAGAAAAGGTCAGCGATAACGCCAAGTGAATTCATAGAGTTTAATAAATTACATCAATATAACTTTGGTATAAAATTATTACCAAAAATCATTTCGTACAAATCATTGTAATAGGCCATAAAATAGCCAAAATCATTTTATACAAATCTTTATCAAAATCATAATATAGGCATTTGCCTTAAAAATCATTATACGAGCCAATGTCGTAAAAACATCATACAATACGTTTTACAACGTTGTATAGATTAAATAAAAACCGTTATATGAATATGGTTATGAAAACCAAAACACGAACATAATATCAATAGTATGACCCTGTATTGCTAGTCAGGCAATACATCGTAATTCGGTGCGTCTAGTAGTATTTCGTTAACTGGATTATTATAAGCCGCATGACATTGTTACCTTACTAAACCAAACAACGGGTAGCTAACCCGATACCCAATTTGCCCATCTAAATTAGCGTGTCGTCACAAAGGTCACGCTATGGAAATCTTCTCATACATAAATTCGCTTACCAATCAATGTGGCACGACGGGGATCAACCGTCAAGGCGCGAACTCGGGTGATCGTCCCCAAATAGTACTATTATATGCATAAGCGTCTACCAAATCCCGGTAGTTCACAATTCATGCTAATGGGACTTTTAGTGACATAACCTAACTTTAATAATCCATTTAATTTCATCTATCGGGTCCTTTAATCATTTATCGGGTCATACAATCGGGTCATACAATCATTCGGGTCCAAATCCATAAACAAACAATCGGGACAAATGGTGTCCTATTTTATAACTAACATGTTATCTCCCTCGCGGGTTTATAAAACATTACATAAAAACATTTAAAAGAGTGCGAGGCTATGAACTCACGTTGATGTGGGAAGGCGGGTTATCGGCAATTCGGACGTACGGTACATGCTTCAATCACGGAAACCTAGACAAATAATACTCGTCTTAGACTCATGTCCAATGACTTTATAAAAATAACAATTATGTATACATATGATGATTTTATATATATGATGATCAAGTGGGTTTACATATTCTCATTTACTCATTTTTGTGTTATGTGTCGATAACTTTTATATTAGTTTTCTAGTTTTACCTATTTAAGTGTTTTAGGTCCAATAAGCCTATTATAAGTTTATTAACTTGTATTAATCCATTTCATACTTGTATTATCAGTATTTATACTTTACATGTTGGGCCCAAATGGGTTAAGCCCAATAAATAAGTTTATAAGTGTTTTAGTCCATTTTGTTGTTTTATTAGTCCAATAACGTTAATTTAGCCCGTTAATGTCCGTATGTTATATAGTTCGGGTTTTATCGGTTTTTACTTGTTATACATGTTTTTTTTTTTGGGTAAAAGGGAAATTTTCTCCCCGGTAAAATATATTAATCACCCAAAAAAAAAAAAAAAAAAAAAAAAAAAAAAAAAAAAAAAATATATTAATCACCCAAAACATTAAGTACAATGGAACACGGCAGAGATGCCGTGTTAACCTCAAAGAAAACTTGAACTACCCGATTATATGACATGCCATATAATCAATACATAAAATAAGCTAAAACACCTATAGGAAAGAACCATCTATAGGAGCATGAACAAAATGAACCCTCCATAAAGAAACTAGCTAATCAACTGAGCCGATAACCTCCATTTCTGCACCAAAGCTGAGACGCTCCGAGAATGTCTCCAACGGCAGGACATGAGCTTGAGCCGAATAGAATTTTCAATAACCTCAACAACCTGGGCAACCGTCCTCTTAGAATTCTTAAAGAGTCGATTATTTCTCTCCTGCCATAGAAAATAAGTTGTCGCAGCCAACACAAGCTTCACTACAACACTTCGGGTAGATTTCTGGTGAGCAATCGGAAGTAAAGCATGTACCACATCTTCTATAGCAACCATGGAAAAAGGAAAATCAGCAACTCTTCTAATTGTGTTCCACACTTGAGTAGAAAACGAACACTCGAAAAATAAGTGCTCATGCGAATCATGCGTCGTCTCGCAAAGAGCACATCTCAACGTAGACAAATCAACATTATCCCAATCCCTCATTCGATCTTGGGTCTTCAGCCTACGCTTAATAATCAACCATAACATAAATGCATGCCGTGGTATACACCCTGAAAACCAAACAACGTGATACCATGCAACCTTAATCTCCCGGGGTCTTAACAAATTCCACACAGCGAGCGTAGAGAACGGTTTCGGATTCCCGTCTACATCTCTCCATTCCAGAATATCAGCATTTCCTTCACGTAAAACTGGAACGGCAATATTGAGTAACAAAGGGTACTTATGCACCCATTCATTAGGCCAATTGAACTGCCCCTCAGCAATAAGATCCCGAACCTTAGTCTGTTTATTAAATCCCGATCGAAAGATGTCCCGACTAGATATAATATTAGCAAGAGGACTAAGCGAACACCAAGAATCATACCCAGCCAAAGTAGAATTACCATCCCCAATTTTATGCCATATTGAGTAACGAAGCAACGGTCTCAATTGTAGGATTTTACGCCAAGCCCATGTCATGTTTCCACGAATAGGAACATCCCAAAAACTTCGATTCTTTAGCTTATACATATGCACCCATCTCACCCACAAAGAGTCCTTATTCGAAACAAGTTTCCAAACATGAGACACCATAAGAGCTTGATTAAATGGAGAAAGACGACGTATACCAAGACCACCTTCTTTCTTCGGTAAACAAACCATATCCCAAGCAACTTTAGACTTCCCAACACCCGCCCCACCTTGAGACCATAAGAAACATCTCATATGCTGCTCAATATTCGCAAGGATTCTCGCGGGCAGAATAAAAACCGCAGCCCAGAATACATGAAGAGAACCCAAAACCGACTGAATAAGTTGCAAACGACCTGCACGGGAAAGAGCTTTATTCTGCCAGCCATCAATTCGAAGTTGGATTTTATCAACCAACTCCTTACAGTCCCCATACATAAGCCTCGACGAGATCAAAGGCACACCGAGATGTTTTACCGGCAATTTACCTTCCTCAAAAGGCAGCAGTTGGAGAATAGCAGTTTTCACTGGGTTCGTGATGTTACAAAAATAAATAGTGCTTTTAGGTAAACTCGGAGATAAACCAGACATATTCTTGAACTCCTCAAGGCACTCTTTAATCACCTTAGCCGAATTAACATCCCCGTAAGTGAATAGGAATAGATCATCTGCAAAACATAAATTCACCAATTCTAATCTTTCACAATATCGATGATAAGAAAATCTATCCACTTCTCTAACTCGTCTTCGAAGCATAAGAGTTAAAATCTCCATAACAAGAGTGAATAAATATGGAGAAAGAGGGTCTCCTTGACGTAAGCCCCGCTTCCCCTTGAAATGACCATGAAACATGCCATTAAGACTAATCGAGAATGAAGTCGTTGAAACACATTCCATAATCCACCCAATAAATCTTGCATGAAAACCAAATCCAATCAAAACCTCCTTAAGAAACGACCAATTAACTGTATCGTACGCCTTTTGAATGTCCACCTTGAAAGCACATCTAGGCGGACCAAGATTCAAGTGATAATTATGCATGATTTCTTGAGTAAGGAGGATATTATCGGCAATACTTCTACCCGGGACAAACGCCGACTGATTCGGACTAATCACCTCTTTAAGACTATTCTTCGTTCTATTAGCAAGTATTTTGGTTATACACTTGAACAGAACATTGCAACACGAGATTGGTCTAAAATCCGTTACCCGAGTAGGATTACTTACCTTTGGAATAAGAGTAAGTACGGTATGATTCACTTCCTTAAGGAGTTTCCCATTAACAAAAAATTCCCGAATAGCTAGAATAACATCATGACCAATAATATCCCACACCCCTTTAAAAAAGCCCGCAGTATAGCCATCAGGACCCGGAGACTTATCATTTCCCATAGAGAAGATAGCATCTTTAATTTCACCATCAGAAACATGATTAATCATATCAACAGCCAATCCCGCATCAATACGATTAACAAATAAATCTTGGTCATTTAAAGCCATCACCTCCTCCTGCTGCCCTAAGAAACCTTCATAATATTGCACAAAAGCATCAGCAACACGATCATTAGCAAAAATTTCCCCTGTAGCATTCATAATAACATCAATTCTATTTCGCTGCGTTCTATTCTTCACAACTCTATGAAAGAAAGCAGAGTTATTATCACCATCCCTAAGCCAATTAATTTTCGCCTTTTGACGCAAAAAACGTTCCTCCATAAGACTAGCATGGTTAAAGGCTTGCAAGTATAACATCTGCTCCTCCCTAAGAACTTCATTAAACGGTTCTCTGTCAAGATCCCGCTGAACCAAGTCAAGCTCATGCCTAAGGCGCTTCACATTTTCATGCAAATTCCCCTGATCATAAAAAAGACGACGAAGAGGCTTTTTAAGACCTTTTAACTTTCGCACCAACATGAACATATGGAATCCGCTCCCGGTCATAGTCCATCCAGCATTAATAGTGTCCTTAAAATGCTCATGCATCACCAAGCTATTAGGAAATTTAAAAGGTCGAGGTTTCTTCCTTACATCAGTAGGAATACATAACACACCAGGGGTATGATCCGAGATGCGGTATGGTTTAAATATAGCATGGCAGCCCACAAACAAATCTAGACAAACCTCATTAGCCATAATCCGATCAAGTTTTTTCATCAAACCGTCACTACCATGAGGCTTCTGCGTCCAAGTATAGTTCAACCCAGTATATTGCACATCCTTGACCTCCAACCTGTTAACACACTCACGAAATTCTCGCATAGAGAGATCAATATTAGAAGATCCCGTAACCACATCAATAAGATTGAGAGCTGCGTTAAAATCTCCCAGCAAACACCATGGCCGTTGTCGAACATAAACCTGAAAATTAGCAAGATCATTCCAAAGTTCACGCCGATGAGTATACAGGTTATGGGCATAAACAAAAGAACAAAATAATTCTTTTTTATCATGTTTTAACCACAACCGCGTGTGAATCACTTGGGCAGACTGAGTAATCACACTAACATCCACATCATTCCTATTCCATCCCAGAATAATCCGAGACCCCTTATTACACCAAACAGCATTAGAAGTCCAATCCCACTGCCGAAATAAATATGAACAAAGCTGCGTCAATTTAGAATCAGTAACATGCGATTCAAGGACTGCACATACAGAAAGATTATTATCATCAATCACTTGTCGAACCTCCTTTTGTTTTAGGGAGAAGTTCAGACCCCTTATGTTCCATGCAGCAATGTTAAACATTAATCACCGAATTAACAGGAGTGCTTGCTCCTTTATTTGAACTTTGCTAAGAATTCTCCATGACTAAATGTTCATCAATGTCCTCGTCGTCACTGTCATCATTAACAAAACCATCCCCTAAATGATCTTTGCCTTCCTCATCAGATAACACACCAAAAGAGTTCTTTAAAACCACCTCTTTTTCAGGTGGCTTAGCCACCCCGTCCTTCGTTTTTGACCCTTCCCCCTTATCACGTGCAAATTTTAGTTTTAACTCAGATCGAGGTATAAAAACACCCTGAGATTGTTTATTCTTACCTTTATTTGTTTTCTTGTTCTTATGCTTTTTTGTAGTAACCTTAGTGAATCCATCTTGTGACTCAGTAAGATCCACTCCCTGATCAGCAGTATTCGGAACCGGTTTCTTAGGACATTGATCATAAGCATGGCCAAACACTTTGCACTCCTCACACATTGGTGGCTTCCATTCATATTCTACATTCATACAAACCCTAGAGTGCCCCCCTCCCTCAAGATGTGGAACAGCCATAGTAACTTTAGTTTTGAGCTCCTTGTCTGCTGCAATCTCGATAAGAGCCCGTGCATAACCCATTCGACCCCATTCTTCCATACACATAGTGTTAGTAAAATCATCAAGCATGATTGGTGATCCAATTTGTGACCCAATAAGACTCAGACCATCCGCGTTTTACGCCACTACAGGCACCTTGTGTATCTTAACCCATACCGGAAGTTTAGTCACAGCATCCCTAGAGAGAACCAAATCTGGAGTCCACTTATTAAGAATTAGAGGCTGATTCCTTATCATCCATGGACCTTTTTCAATAACTTGCTCTAACCCCGCTCTAGTCGTAAACTTGAAGAAGAAAACACCATCATCATCCCTCATGACCTTCTGAAGACCAAACTTAGCCCACGTGTTCATGACATAGTTCTTAACAAGAGGGAATGCAACTGATTTCCCAACAAAAAACCCCACAAGTGAGTTGTTAAATTTATTCTGGGAAGCCTTAACATTCTCAAATGGTAATACAAAGTCAGTATCCTCCACTGAATCATCATTAAACAATTGGCGAAATAACACTTTGGTGTTCACCTTCTCAGCCGCTACCATATCTGCAAACGATTTCACACCCGAAACAGTAACCGGTTCCCCTTCATTCTGTACTTCCTGGATCTGCTGATCAACAATCTCTCTATCTACCTAAACTTCCTTCAAAACATTAGAGGAGCCATTAGGGTTACTGCTAATCATACCTGGCTGGACGGTCAACCCACGCATCGGTTTTCTTGCACCCAACAAAGATTGCAATAGCTTTGATCCACCCGCATGCCCCTCTGGAAAGGCTTTATTCGAATTATCCATCTCTCAAACCAAACAAATACAAAAAACTAAGTAGTCACAAACGAAACCCTAATTAGGGCTACCACGAATAAACAAATAATTTATCCAACATCCATCATGATTGCGCATAAAATAATAAAAAACCCTACTATAGCAAAAAACAAGCCCTAGATGCACAAAAAATAAAACCCTAAAATCCACGTCGAATTAATTAAAGATAATATCACAATCACAAATCCAATATTACTATCCCCGGTTTATGCACCGATCACAGTAACAATAGGGAGGGATAAATCCCAAGCCTACCAAACTCACGAGTGTATAGCGAACAAGATAAACAATATACGGATCAGACAATGGTATACACTTTAATCAATGAATGATGAATTAACAAGGTTAAATCAGAAGTGGAGTCGAAAAGGATAAAGAATTTCGCCCATAGAGAGAGAATTAGGGTTTTTTGAGTTTTTTCTATTACCAATCCACTACTTGTTATATATCAGTATATAAGTTTTATAAAGTTCACATTAGACGGGTCCAACCGTCTAAGTTTTATTTAGCAAAAACGTTAATTTTACGGTAATAGCCGGAAAAGTCGTAAAAATCATGTTTATAGTTTTAAAACTTATAAAACTTATCAAATTACCATTTTCATAAAATGTATCATTTATTTATCATTGTACATATTCATATAAAGGTATTATATGAGTTAGTGGGTTTTAATTTACATTTTATACTATTTTTATTTGAGTGCTTATATAATACTATTATACTTTAATTTACAAAATCTGATTTTTATTTTCATGTTCACCAAAACTGCCATATCTAGAGTTCTATATGGAGATAGAAGCTCAAATGTTTATGACATAAACTACATGATATTTTCTCCATTTAACTCTTCTATAGCTACTGCTGAATCAGCCTCTAAGTATTTTCTAAAAATCGTCCAAAACAGTGAACTCAGATTTGTACTTTAAACTTGTTTTGATCATATCTCACTCATTACAATGATTCCATTGCATGGCCAACTCTCACATGTGTACAAGACGTATTACTTACTGTAAATGGATTCTAATTCATCATTTTATCAGTCTAACATGTGGTTAGTTACTGTTTTTATACAGCCTACCATTTAAACAAGATTTACCCATTTTACATGTAGTTTGTCCATCTTTTTACCCATGTTTATCCAATATATCAACACCAAATCCCCACATAACATTTTTAATCATCATTCATCATCATATACATATACATAAGTAAAAGAAATACAAGATTACATAATCAAAATAACAAGAGGATGAGAAGAACTATCTTTATACCACCATGATGATGTAGGTTGTGATCAAAACATGGATTTGGATGGAGAAACTTGTGATGAACCAAGACCATCTTCAAGACCACCATTCTCATGAACACCTTGTGGCAAATCAGCCCCAAGACATCAACAAAACTTCTCCTTGGATGTTAAAACTTGCACCAATCTTCATCTCTTTGAATGGAGGTTAACATATGTTAATTATAACAAATGTTTATGGTTAAATTTGATCAAAGTGAGGTGTTTATGGGGAGTATGGGATGGCAAGCTAGAGAGAGGAAGAGAGAGTTTTGGTTGATTTGCATGTATGTAATGAAGGTAGTAGTTTTTGGTAGCTAGTTTTGATGGAAGAATGGCTTACATTGTAAGCTAGAATGACAAGTGTAAGCTTAGCTTACAACTTGACACCAAATGTGGTGTGGTGGTGTTGTGTGGGACGGTTATAGTGGGGGTGGGGCAAGTGTCCCACTTGTCTCATCCCCATTTATTTACGGGTACTCCTCGATTCTAGTTTCCTCGATTTACGTGCACTCGGGTCGTTTTACGAAAAACGTTTTTATAAATTGTGAATCAACGGCATAAAACGAATCTAATAAAAATTGTCTCATCAAAAACGGAGTTCGAAAACGTAAATACGTAATCCTAAGGTTTCCGATTTAGTCGTAAAGGATGTTAAATTAAAATCGTAAGTCCTAATCTCTTCTCGTAAATTTGTGAGTTTATGAACCAACTCAAATTTAAAACTCCAAAATAATATTCATGGATAAATTTATTTTCTGAAATGTCGGACTGTCACCAAAGACGGTGTATGTAAACGTAAGCACGTAACGTAGAACCCCCCGGTTTAGACGTAGTCGATGCTACTTCAAGACGTAAATCTAAATTACTTCCCAAAAATAAGCGAGTTCATAATATAACATTAAAATAATGTTTTTAAATAATATCTGAGAATAAAATATCAACCATAAATTGACGGATATTTACACGTTTTCATTGGATAAACAAACCAACGCCACTTCAACACGTGCCAAAAACTCAAAGAGTTTGAAGAAAAGAGATGAGATGTAGAAGGGTGGGACAAATGGTAAGACAAACTTTTGAGCTACTCGAGGTATACTCACACCAATCAAATGAAAGTATTTTCCATCTATTGCATCGGTGGAAGACCGAGATTTCCCTTTATAAGCAATTCCGGGATCGAATATCTCGTCCTCGGTGGAGAAAAGGAAGGGAACATAAGGGACTTCCCCATACTAAATCCACACAAAGCATCATCAAAAGGAGTAGACGAGCTTGTAGTACTCAAAACACGAGGTGATGACGGAGTTAGAAATGTATAAAAATCTTTTAAATCCAATTCAAATCTTTTCCTTTTTCATCTTTTGAAAACTCCTTATGAAAACCCGATTTGATTATGTCAAAAATATTTGGTGTTTCAAAAATGATGTTAGGCACACTAAAAATTCTCACATTTAATTTGCTTTTTGGTGGTGGTAAGTTCTCAAAACGTTTATCAATAAATAAAACCGCCCCCTCGGGGTCAACATATTCATCATCCGAAGAATCTTCCGTGATTGGAGACGTAGGTTCAACACTCTTAACCTCCATCGGCGGAGGGGATAGAAAATCGTTTTTATCGACAACTCCTAAAACTCTTTTTGAAAATACTTTGCAAATGTTTTTGATTGAATCAACATGGTTCAAAGACACGATGGAATAAACATGAGAAAGCGTAGAGTTTTGAATTGCATTTATGACGAGTTCCTCCTCATTGAAACGTAGAGTGATTTTCCTAGCATGAACATCAATAAGCGCTCTCGACGTATCCAAAAATGATCGACCTAAAATAAGAGGAAATTTAGGATCAATGGGAATGTCTACAACGATAAAGTCCACGGGATAGTAAAACTTTCCAACTTTCACGAAAACGTCTTCGGCAACTCCACAAGCAAGAATCGTAGAATGATCAGCCATCTTGATTGACATTCTTGAAGGAGTGAGATTAGGAAGATTGGGCGACTTAAAAATCTTAAGAGGCATCAAATTTATACTAGCATCAAGATCGGCCTAGGCCTAGCATTCTCCCATATCTTCGATAGCACATGGGATTAAAAATTTACCGGGATCACCGACTTTTTGAGGTATGCGGCTAAGAAAAACCAAAAAACAACTAGACGACTTTTGAAATTTCTCTTTGTTATTCAACATACTTTTGAAGTTTGCGGCAAATCGAGGCATCATGACTAAAGCGTCGGCAAAAATTATGTTAAAATGCAAGTCACGAAACATTTTCATAAAAAGTTCAAATTGATAATTGTTACGTTCTTGTGCTTTTTCCTTGTTTCGTCTTGATGGGTAAGGTAAGGGTGGTGTGGGTTGAGGCATAGGCATCGGCCTTGGAATCTCAGGTTCCACTATTGGTATTGGTTCAACCGTAGGTGTGGTTTGAGTGGGACTTTGTGGGATTGAGATATGCTCCTTTTCGACCACCACCTCGGGCTCTTTCTCTATTTCCTTCTCCGTAGAAGTACTTGGACGAGAAATGGGTTCTTTGAAAGTTTTACCACTACGAGTAGTAATAACCTTAAATTCTCCTTTCGAGTTTACAATGGTATCACTAGGAAGACCACCCGATGAAGAGGGTTTACACATGATAGCTTCAAACATTTTTCCCATTTGATCTTCAAATTTTGATTTCCTAGCATCCGCTTTTAACAACTCTTGCTTAATCTCGTTTTGACCTTGCACCATTTTTTGTTGATTTTGTTGGAGACGTTGAACATTTCCTTCCATTTTATTAGCATGAGTTTTTAGTTCATTAGCAAGTTCGTTTTTAAGCTCGTTTTTCAACTCGGATCTTAAGCTAATCATCTCACGTTGCATGTTATCAAACTTAGAATCGTTTGCTTTTGCATAATCCAAAAATTCTCCATTAAGATTTTTAGTGTGAGCATTTTGAAAACCTTGTGTCGTGTTTTGAAAATCACGGTTTTGGTTTTGGTTTGAAATTTTCCCATTTCCACTTTTGTAATTACCCTTGTTAAAGTTACGTTGATTCCCTTGATAAGCACCATTTTGATTGTTATTTCAATAGTTGTTAGCATTTTGATTTTGTGGATCTTGATTTGGGCGGGAACCTTGACCGTTTTTTTATAAGTTTCCGTGGCTACATAAGAACTCGAAGTGTTACTAATAACTGATTTTTGGTTAGTTTATAAAAAGGTTTGTTGCAAGATCTTTGTTCGTGTTGCTCGTACCCAATTGATATATGTCGTTGTTTCGTTCTCGGTATCTTCTCGAATCGATCACGGCTAAAAGTGGAATTGTTGTAATTGGTGACTAAAAAGGGGGAGCTTTGGTCTATATCTACTAAAACGATAAGTGCGAGAAGTAATAAAATTAAACTAAAAGCAATTACTGAAAATAAACTTGAATTAAAATTAAACAGTAAAATACCTAAACCTGGAAAAACAGTTGATGCGGAATAATGGCTTGATCCGGAATATTAGGGAAATTTGGCTTATTCGGAATAAATCAACTCATGCGGAATAACCAAAATAAACTGCTTCATTCGGAATATTTGTTGACCCGGAATATTTGCTTCATGCGGAATAAATCAGCTCATGCGGAATAATCATAAAAACTGCTTCATTCGGAATATGTGTTGATCCGGAATGTTTGATTCATGCGGAATATGGCCTTCATGCGGAATAACTTCTGATCCGGAATAATGTGGTTGATGCGGAATGTTAACTGATCCGGAATAAATTCTATCCGGAATAAATTCTATCCGGAATAAATGGCCTTCATGCGGAATAATCCTTGATCCGGAATAATGAGCTTATGCGGAATAATGTGCTTATGCGGAATAACTGACTTGATGCGAAATGTTTTAGAAGAAACCTTTATCCGGAATAACTACTCATCTGGAATATTGAGTATTCCGGATGAACAAGTTGATTCGGAATAAGTGAAAGAGATGAGCTGATCCGGAATATAAGATATTCCGAACCAAAGGACTTGATCCGGAATAAAATCCCAAAACCTTGATCCGGAATAATGGATATTCCGAATAAACATTAAAATCTAAAAACCTTGATCCGGAATAAGGAGTTGATCCGGAATCTGGGCAGGAACAGTAATAATAACGAAGAATAGGGGATTACTTATCACACGAATCTAAACCAAAATCCACCAAGTTTTTAATCAAAACTTAAACCAATTTAACCACTAATCATTTACCTATGGTAAACATCAATCCAAAACAACAAAAACATAAAACCCACTTACTTTTGAAGATCAAAACCAATAAAATAAAACTTAAGAACTTTGAATCAACAAGAAAAGGAAGAACAAGATGATAGAAAGATTAAATGTAAACTTGTATTGATGATTAAGATTAAAACAATCAAAATGAAAAGATTAAACTTACAATATTGTGGAAGAAATCAAAGAAAATGAAAACCACCTCCTTAAGGGAGTTGGTTCCTACGAACTAGGAAAGAAAATAACAGAAAAAACTAGTGGAAAATGTGAATGGAAGGAGTATATATAGTGCTTGGCTTGGTTTGGTGAGTGGGCTTTCTCCCTTTCTATTTGTCTTCTCGTCTTTTCAGAAAAGTTGACGTTTTCGATTTCGATTCGGGATTTGTCGACGAATAAATTCAACTCGTCTTTTAATTTCTTCATTTAATAGACTTGAGTTTCTTCGACATATGTAAATCTTCCATCTTTGGTCCTTTTCTTCGATAAATCTTCAAATAGGCTCATTGACTTCAAATCTTTTGCATCTCTTGGACTATAGACTTTGTCATTTCGTCTTTTTCTTCGATAAAACCCGTGCGATCCCGTGTTTTCTTCAATATTTATCCGGTTTGCTCTGAAAACACAACAAACACACAAACCACGCATAATTCCAAACAAATGACACTAAATACGCGTTTTGGTCTTGTTTTAGCAAGAAATAAGTGGTAAAAGGATGGGTGTTTTCACACCTATCAGTTACCATCCGCGGTAATGCACTCGGAAAAATCATGAGCTCCACCACACGACATACAACTCTTTCCGACCACCTTTACCGATGCGGAATTCAAAGCATCTTGTGCTTTCTAATGAGTCATAAGAGTCGAAAACCTATCGAAAAACCGATTTTCCTCATTTGCTTCATCTTGCAAGGCACTCATGTTACGAGACGACGATGACGAACCCATAGTGGCAACACTCGGTGTGTTACGAAGGTTATAAACCTTAGATCTATTCTCGATAATCTTTAAAGCCTCATCGATCGTTTTGCACGGCATTCAAATAATCTCGTTCATGATCATTAAGCCCATTATAAAAAGTGTCAATTTGGTGCAATTCGGAAAAATCATGGTGTGGACATTCATGTAAAAATTTCTTTATATCTTTCCCAAGCCATAGAAAAACTCTCATTAGACCTTTGAGTAAATCGTAAAATCTCGTTTTTCAAATGTGTCGTCTTAGATGGTGGAAAAAATTGATTCACAAACTCAGAAACGAGATCACCCCATGTCAAAATCGAATTTATAGGTTCTTTCTCAAGACATATCATGGCGGATCCATCCAACGAGTATGGAAACAACATCATCTTAATGACATCATGGGGTACATCCTTAAACTTGCTTGTCGCGATGAGACGATTGAATTGCCTAATGTGATAATGTGGGTTGTTTTTTTCGTGTCCGCGAAACTTGTTGGCTTGAAGCATAGACATTAAACCCGTCTTGATCTCGAAGTTCTCTGCAAGGATGGCGGGAATCACAATGGCCTCTCCAAAACCCTTGGTGGGTGCTTGAAGCAACTCCATCATAGTACGATTAGCCATGGTGGCTTCTTGTTCTACAATAGGTTCCTCACTTGGAGATTCTTCACTTGAAGGTATTGGTGTGTTTTCCTTTAGATTACGACATTTACGTGCACGTCTTGCTTGACTACGAGTTTGCATAAACGTCACGTACAACGTGGGGATGATCAAAGAATATTCTTTTTGGTGTTTTTAACCTTTTCAATAATCTTTTGTGTTTTTGATTGTTTTTACTATTTTTGGATTTTGGTGATGTATTACGTAGACAAAAATCTACAAATCTCTCTTCAAATCAAATCTCTTGATTAAAGGAGCCTCAAGTTATGAAAACGATCACGTGAAGTGAATGCCTTCGATGACTTTAGAATGTTGGTGGAACACCAAAACGTTCAAGAGGGTTTAATCAATAGAAACCAAGAAAATATATATGATATGTAGATAATACTTTGGTTGGCAAACCCTCGATTAGCACTTTTTATCTAAACACGCACAAGCAAGCGGAGAAACGAGACAGAGCGAAGCACTTAAGAGCCTTTTTCTTTAGGGTGTATTTTATAACACCCGCCTTATACCCACCTTATAGTTTGTGTTCTTCAAAATTAAGCTTCACGAAAGTCATTATCTATTTTGCCTTTTTTTCTTTGTTTGAGATTCGAATACAATGATCGAGTGATGAAATCCCGAATCAAGGTTGTGTTTTCACACTTTTGAAGTACTTGTGAATTTATTGTTTTACGTATACAATATAGTAATAATATTCACACAAAAACGAAAAACCAATAATACGTATTAGTAGAGTGCTACTAATACAATTATATATTATGGCTAATATAAAAACAACAATTGTTCAAATCAAAACACAACACGCCTCCCCGGCAGCGGCGCCAAGAATGATAATTGTATATTTATACGTCTTTTAGGAAAAAGAGTGTAATTAGGGTAAGTACGACGGTTTAGGAAAACCGTGCACAAATGACCCAATGTGGAGAGTTCGTTCTCAAGGAGGCTAGTGTGTTGTGTAAAGAGATGATTAATATTTGTGATTATGATCATGAAGAAAGAAAATAGAAAAGGATGACGGTTATGAATAAAATTACACTAAGACGAAAGTCGTGCACGTAAAACCGTAAAATATGACTAAATTTAAAAATTAACCTAAAAATTCCTAAAAAATTACAATAAATCCAAAAAAATTTAATTAGAGTTTAAAAAAAATAAAAAATCACTCAACCCTTTCATTTAATCAAATATTAATTTTTTAATGCTAATTAAGGCCCAAAAAATCAATTTAATTCACAAAAAGCCCAAAATGAGATTTTTCACTCTGTAAACCTCTAAAATAACTTAACTAAATTAAAAAATATTTTTGAAAAATTTAAAATTAATTAAAACTATTTAAAAATTATTAAATACTATAAAAGTATTAAAATAATTCTAAAAATTAATTAAATGACAAGAAAATTAATCTAAAAGTTTTAAAGTTCCTAACTTAATGTATTTAAGCTAAGAAAAATGAAAAACTTGCAAAAATATTAAAAACAAATTTTAATAATAAAATAATATTAAAAATCCAAAATTTATAAAAAAATCTAAAAAGCTACAAACTAGCTTATTTTAATCTAATTAAATAGAAAATGAACTTGGAATTACCAAAATACCCCTAATGGACCTCCAAATGGGCCAAAATGAAAAACAGTCCACCTAATTGGCTTTTTGACCCAATAAGCAAAAAGTTGTCAAAATAAGCCCAAAATCACCTATTTGACTCAAAGATCAATTTTAAGAACAAATGTCTAAAGGCACAAAGCTGAAAGTGAGCTTATCACAACTTAAAGTCAACAACTTATTCTTAATGGGCTTTTTGGCCCATTAAGCCATAAGTTAATGCCATAAGCTCTAATTTGACACACAAGCTTCTTTTGGGATACTAAAAAGATCTGTAAAAAGAAATTTTGAATAAGCCTAAGAAATAAGCCTGAAATAAGCAAAAGCTCTCTACACAAAACGACAAAATAGTTGTTTTCGAGTTATAGGACACTTCAAAAGCTGATTCAACTTGCAAAAGGTTTTAAATAACTTAATTAAGCTTAATCAACAAAAAGTTTTATATTAAGCACACTCAATAAGCTAAAATAAGCAATAAGTTGTTTTTGAAAAAGACAAAATAGTCGTTCTCTAGTCAAAAGCTAAAACCAAAAGTTGTAAACTTCAAAACTGATTAATAAGCTCAAAATATTAAGATCTATCACAAAAAATAAGTTGTTGCACATTAGAATAAGCTAGAATGACTTATGAATAAGTTGTTGACCAATTTGCAATAGCAGTGGCTAGCAGCAGGGGAAAGGAGTTCCCACTGCTTTGACTATTTTACTTTGCTTTTTAGAGAGATTCACTTGATAATTTTGGACAATAAGGGCACTCCTACAACCAGTGAGTTGTAGGGAGTCACAATCAAGCAGAAAAACATAAAATCACTCAGCCAAATGATACAGTTTAATCAATTAGTCTACAGACATAGACAGGTTATAAGCAGATCTGGTGATATAAGCTAATGTTTAAGCTAGTATAAGCTAACCACAAACCACCAAATGCATACACAAGCTCAATACAACTTAGTGACACACAACTTAAATCATTTCATTCACTGATTTCAAGTTTTGAACAAGATTCAAACATAAACAGTTACTGATGAACAAAGAACAAACAAGAACAATGTTTGTTGAACTACTTGACACCAAATCCAGAATCAAAGCCTCAGATCTATTACTCAGGTTGCAATAACTATGATTTAACACTTGTTAGCCCTAGATTAACATGCAAACTAGGTGTGCACAAGATTTCAAGTCACAACAGCCTAGAACAAACTCAATAAGCCAAGATTTCAGATTTTATGTTTCAAAGCACAAAACTAGTAAATAACAGCATAGAAACTCCTTAATAACAGATATAAACTCAAACAATACAACAACCCCTACTCAAACTCATGCAAACTTGAACCAACAGATAATTCTAAACACCCTTTATACTTTTAAATCCAATTTTAAACAAGTAAAAGTATTCTCAAGACTGAATCAAGCCCAAATAAGCATCATAACATCCAACATATGAACTAAGAACCAATTGTATGCATAGAAACACACATACACCAGTATAACACAGAAATCACTTAGAACTAAGATTTTATCATATTTTGGAGAAAATATGACAAACCTAATGAATGTACATCCACACTTACGAATTTGAGAGCTTATGTGGTAGCTTAACAACCACAAGCTTCCAACAAGCTGCTAAGAACACCAAGGTCAGAACAAAACAGATTATATGAACAAAAATGGAAAATGACCAAGATCTTTTCAAGCTTGAAACCCACCCTTAGATACTTCCCAAACCACAAGCCTCACAACACCTTGATAAACTCTTTATCAGGGTGCTATGATCAACTTATAGCCCAAAAAGTTCAAGTGTTTGAACAAGAACTTAGAAGAAATCAGGTTTTTGATAAACTTTCAAAATCTTGCACAATCTTTAAAATCAAACCAAGAGACTTCAAACTCACAAACATATAACAATAACAACAGAATATAAAGGTTGAAACTTGGAATTCGTCACAAAATCAAACACTTTTTTCATTCACTTGAAAACAAGGATTTACATATTTTTGACCAAAGAAAACTAAGAACAAAAACAAATGTTGTAGTCCTAATGCCTTATATAGGCTACAAACTATCTAGAAATGCTGAAATTAAGTGAAACCATAGCACATAAAGTTCTAGAAGTGTCCTTGAGGTGTTTGAAAATTTGAACTCATGTGAAGTTATCTTGGACGTTTGCGGAGGTGTAAGGGGGTGGAAATTGATCCAAAGGCTCAAAGGAATGCTTAGGAATGAAGCTGAATGATGTGTGTTGATTTTCTGCAAGGTTTTGGCATTTTCCCCAAAAACGTGTGCATGGGGTTCATCATGTAAGTCCTGTGATGATGTGGCAGGTGGTTTAAGGTTTGGGTTCTGGTTAGTGATAGGTAAATCATAAATCTGGAGGGTTTTGGGGTTTAATTCCAAGTATTAAACAAACCTCTAATTTTGTTCTTTGTTGAATAGTGAAGGTTTTGATCTTGATTAGGATTTGAATATGTGTTAGGCGCCTGTTTTAATTAACTAATAAAATTAGTTAATAATCAGTTGTGAGTGGGAAGCTGAGGTAGAGGGATAGTGAGTGGTGATTGGCTGTGGGGAGATAGTAGGACGCGTGGCATGCGACCACTGGTCTAGGTATCTTTGCTGTCTTGGTAGTTAATACCCTCAATCTTCTTTCTTCCTTTCATTTGTGTTTGAAACTTGCATAATCCGAATTCCTTTTAGATACAAGTTTCATTCTTTGATTTTGGCCACAAAACATTTGCAAAAGTTTATCAAGGGACTTGTTTTTCCAATTCATGATATTTGAAGGACTGATTTTGGCATTTTCTTCATTCTTCAAGGTCTTGACTTGTATGGTTGACTTTTTGGAGGACTAAAAATGACAAGTCTTCATAAATGAGGGACTATTCTTGCCAATTCTTCAAAGTTAAGGGTCCTTTTTGTAATTTTGACAAACTTTAAGGACCAAACTTGTAGTTATGAATATACAAGGGTTTAAAGTGTCAATTCTTCAATATTGGAGGACCCTTCTTGTACAATCTTCTATTCTTCAAGGGTTTTTCTTGGAAAATCAACTCTAGGGTTTGGTTCATTATGCGGCTTCATTTCCCGTGTTTGTTTTTGCTTGTTTCTTGTGATCTTTTGCCATTTTCTCAATATCCGTATCTAAAATACACATGGAACAAACACAAGCATATATTTGGTATATTTTATGATATTTTATGCATTTTAAGCCCGTTTGGACGATGAGACTATGTATAAAAGCAGTCTCATCAATGGGTCATAAACCTTATCACAATTAAGATACGAATGTGGCCCACCACATGTTTCACAAGTCACATTAAGGGCATTCACGTATGCAACGGGTGTGTTTTGAACGTGTAAGGCAAGTTTTGTCACAATTGAAGTAAGTGTTTGGATTTGATTGTTAGTCTCACTATTACTAGCACTAGCCATTGTAGCCCTTACACTCTTAGTTTGAACTTTTTCCTTTTTTTCAATTTTCCAAGCATCATTCATTGATTTAACAAAAATATTTTCCCCCGAAGCACTATTTAGTGAGTCTTGGTCATTCAAAGTTAATCCATTGTAAAAAGTATTAATTTGATGAACTTTAGTAAAACCATGTTGAGGACACTTTCTCAAAATCTCCTTATATCTATCCCAAGACTCACTAAAAGTTTCCCTATATTTTTGCTCAAAAGTGATGATGTCATTCCTTAAAGCGGTGGTCCGTGATGGTGGAAAGAAGTAGTTGATAAATTTCGTCTTGAGTCACCTCATTGTACTTGACGGTATTTGCTAATTGTATGAATCTTTTGATATGAGCGTGAGGATCATCATTAGTACGTCCCAAAAATGGTGTAGCGGAAACCATTTGAATAAAACCCGTTTTTAGTTCAAAATTATTTGCTCCAATATCCGGCACCACAATCGCGTCATCATTTCCCTCAACGTGAGATTGTAAAATCTCAATCATTGGTCGATTATCCGTTGCCATCGTATTGTTCAAAGCTCGACTCTCGGGATCGGCTTGATTGACGGTCTTTTTGTTCTTCTTCTTCTTTTTGAAGAATTAGAAGTATTTGGTACACAACTCGGTATGTGTGCACACGCGCGAGTGTGCATACAACTAAACTCGAGGAATGAGGTAGGATACCTCGGTCGACTTTTAGAGGAAAGGGATTATCCCTCTCGAGGTTCAATATCAAAAAGCTACAAAAAATATATATGTAATACTACTTGGGCGGCAAAACCCTCGATTAACCTTCCTTCTCAAAATACTTACAAGTGAACGGGGGGAATGAGGTGGCGCGAAGCACTTAAGTACCTAGCTTTCCTTAGACGGCCTTTTATAGCACGTCGCCTTTCTATTCACCTTAAAGTTCGTATTTTTCGAACTTAACGAAAGTATTTATCTATTTTTGCCTTTATTTTTGTTTGAACGATACACGTATAAGGAACCGGAACGCCTCCAAATACGGGGTATTGCAAGCAATACTTATGGAATATTGTGTATTAAGGTTCTTATACGTAATATCTATAGTAAAAGAAAAATCTTTTTGTATTTTTTAAGAAAAATATATTCACAATAAAAACAATAGAAATCGAAATAAGAAAAATAATAATATGTAATATATTTTTGGTGTAATACTTTAGCAAAAGTATTAATTTTTGGATTTTTTATTTTTTTGGTGCAAATATTAGGAAAGAATTTGCTTTTGATGATTTTTAAATTTTTTTTTGTATTTTTATCTTTTTGTTTTTTTTATGTTTTTTATTTTTTTAACAAGAAAAATAACGTTCAAAAGTGAACGGATCCTAAAATCCAAATCTTCTCACGAAAATTCGTCAATCGTAGCGAGCGAAGCGGCAGCGGCGCCAATTTAATAACCTTTTTAGTATATATCGTTTTTCCTCGACTCGACTCGAATTGATTCACAACACACAAGATTTAATTGTTTTTGGTTAATAATAATTGCTTGGTATCTATTGTCTAATTAAACTAAAAATGGGGAAAAATATGTAGGCTAAGGAATATATAAAAATAAAAGCGCAATTAATTCACGTAAAATTATTCTAAAATGAAATATAAAATTAAACTACAAATTTAGATCTAGATGCAACAAAATAAACTATAATTAAAAATAATAATAAATCTAAATGCGAAATTAATCTAATGCAAGCACGTAATATCAAGTAATAGTGACGAAAAATGAAATCACAAAGATAAACTTAAAAATAAGCATAAAGCTTCAACCTTTTAAGCTTAATAATATTTTTAGATGATAAAGCTACAAGCTTTATATACTAATAAGCTTAATAATCACAAAAAGGTGTAAACTTTTTACTAATAATGAGCTTATCTAAATGAAATCTGATACATGGATTTACCCAGTAAGAAAATCCCCGGCAGCGGCGCCATTTGATACAAGGCTTTTGGCCAGAAAGAAAATATCGTTGTTCCAGTCTCTTCGAATTGAAAAATGGATTAACGTGCGACTCAGCTGTCTTTGGTGGAAACAAATGTTGTGTCGTTGTAGTAAAATTAAAGATGCAAAGACTTTAAAAGTAAAAGCAGGTAAAATAAATCTAAATCTAAGTGAAAATCAATGAATGACGAGAATTTAAAGCGTGACGAAAAAGTAAATGGCACTTAAAGTAAATAACGCAAACTTAAAACTATCTAAGGAAAACTTAAATTTAAACTAAAACTTAAACTAAGGCAAAGCTTAAAATAAATCTAAGGCAAGTAAACTTAAAGTGCGACTAAGGAAAAAGGCAGAAAAATAAATCTTAAAAATTTAAAAACATAAACTTAAATTAAACTAAAAATACCTCACTCGGAATAATTACTCGTTCGGAATGTCACCTTCACCCGGAATAATTCTTCTTCGTTCGGAATAACTTGACAAAACCCTTGATCCGGAATAACCAAGCTTCGTTCGGAATAACTAGATCAAATCACTCATGCGGAATAACCTACTCATCCGGAATGATTGATTCGAAATGATGTCTTCGTTCGGAATAATAAGCTCATCCGGAATATACCTTCATCCGGATATCCCTCATCCGGAATGTTTTCCTTGACTCGGAATATTCTGCTGATTCGGAATAAATCCTCAAACCCTTCGTTCGGAATGTTCCGAATGAACACCTTGATCCAGAATATTTATTATTTCGAATAAACGACTTGATCCGGAATATATGTTTGGTTCGGAATATCCACTGATCCGGAATATTAACTAGAAATTCCTTGGTTCGGAATGTTGCTCTGATCCGGAATATCAAACTGATCCGGAATATGTCACTTATCCGGAATATCAAGTTCTTTATTCGGAATAATCACAACACACCCTTCATTCGGAATAATCTGGGCTTGGTTCGGAATAACCTGGAAACAAACAGTAGCGAAGAACACGGGACAAAAAAGAAACGAATCTAGACAATAACTAATCAAATCAACTCAAAAGATTAAATCAAAACAACCACTAATGATCAACTAACAAATACTAATCAAACCAAATCAAAATCACTAACAATAATAATCAAAATAATCAAAACCTACTTAATCAATTTAATAAAAACTCCAAGAACATAAACATAAACACAAGATTGAATCAACACAAGAAAGGAAGATGAGAGATTAACAAATAAAATAAAGATTCATAAACAATAAAAGGAAACTTACTTGAAATTAAAGGTGCAAGGTAATTAAATTTGACAATTAAGTAAATGACATGTATTTAAATGTGCAAAAATTAAAATGGAAGAGCTAATTGTCACACTTAGACAACAAAATGAAATGAAATGAAATGAAATCTATTTATAGGGGATTAGGGAGGTGCTTAGTGGAAGCTTCCTCCCCTCTTTCTTCTTTCTTTATTTATCGTTAAGTCCTTGTCTTCTTAATTCTTCGACTTTAACGACTTTGTCTCGGGATTTCTTTAAACTCGTCTTGAAATTTCTTCATAAATAAGACTTGAGTTCTTCGGCTTTAAGTAAACTTCCGTCTTTTGACTTTTTCTTCGATAAATCTTTAGAATTGGTCATGGACTTCCGTTCTTTTTGCACTCTTGATTTCTTGACTTCGTCTTTTGTCTTTTTCTTCGATAAAAGCCCGTGAATGCCCGTGTTTTCTCCCTTTTTCACATTTTCGTCCTAAATCACAACAAAAACACAAACACGCATAATTCCGACATTTACAACATAAAATACACGTTTTGGCTCGGTTATTATTGTAGTTAAGTGGTAAAAAGGATGGGTGTTTACACACCTATCAAATCCCCTACACTTGACTATTGCAATGTCCTAATGCAATGCATTAGTTACAAAGCACGTTTTACATTTTCCATCATAATCAATTCATGTTAGCCTTTATTAAAGAGATAGAAAATTATAAACATTCAAAGAAAGAAAGTAAGTAAAGAAATAAAAAACATACCTTAGGGTTATGGAAATGTCATGAATGATCATCATCCTCAAGTTTTCACATTCTCCAAACCAAGCTTAAAAACGAGATCATTGTTATTATAAGTTAGCAAACTAACACGAACTCATGTTGGACAATTATTTACTTAGACTCCCTTATTCCTAGGTGTATCTCTTATATTTTATTATTGTCTTGAATGACCACGAGGATGCATTGTTGACTTATTTCGATAGTTATTTAGGCTGAAAATAAAGTGGGATGATTTAATCAATAGTTAGCTAAAGGACAAAATCTTTTAAAACTGCTTCTCGGGACCTCAAAAAGTTCATATCTTGGCATAACTCGCTTCGCGATTTGAGACCTTTCTCGGACCGATATTTGGCAGCGACTTCATACTTCAAATCTTGAGAGACGTTCATGAAATAATGGCCTTCTCTTCATAATAGGAATTTCTTCACTTGAAGTTTTGAGAGATTCTTCATACTTAGACCACGACTTCTTCATTTTTCTCCAATCTTTATTTGGGATTTTGATATACAACGATCCGCCTCCTTTTTGGACTTGGATCTATTTATCCTCATACCTTGTTAGGGCCTTTTTGGATATACTTCTCCATGATCTTTACGGGAGTATTTGCTTTTCGTCGTGTGTCTCGATCCTTCATATTGATTTTCGATAAATGATTCTTCACATCACTTTGGATCTTTAGCAACAAAATGTAGCCCTCATGCCTTGTTAGGGCCTTTTCGGACTCGCCAATCTTCGCATCCCGCTTCAATAAGTTATGCCTTGGCTATGAACTTTAATCCATACCGACCAACTTTTAAACGATCTTGGGCTAGAAGCTAAGTAACTTTTCAAATCGTACAACCTTATTTATTGCAGATAAAATTTATTAGCAGGCGATGGGAGAATAGGCTTATAATTAACTCACATAAATTCACGAAAGGATACCAAACTTATAATTGACTCTATCATCTCTCGTTCTCCACAATTTAAAATCTGAAGGAATGAGACTCGTAGATGATTAGCCTATTAAATCAAAGTTTTGGGTTTTCGAGTCGCCTATAGGATCTTGCATCTTCTTAGACTCTTTCAAGTTTAGAAAACGCATTTTAAAGTTCCCTTGATAAACGACTCTCTAGGATCTATTATAGGAACTTGCGAAAAGTTCTTGTTCTTAACCCGTAAGAGTTAAGACTTTCGCGTTTTATAGATCCCTATATAAAAGCCTAGCAAAACTTGACTTAAACACGTTAAGGATACTAGCTAGAGTAAACTTAGATAAGTAAACTCGGGTTGAGTCAAAAGATTCACAACGATGAAAATTAAAACCACTTTATTAAAATTTATTCTAGTAAAGAAAGAAAATAACTATACAAAGATAAAACTAATAGGCCAAAATAGATCAAAAATTTTGAAAAATGTCGAAAAATTGATTTTCTGGTTAAAATGAGGACAAATACAAGGAAAATGCCACTTAACTTCGATAGAAGTCCCCCCTACACTTGATATAAACATTGTCCTTAATGTTTAGGCATGTGGGAGTAAACTCCCCTACACTTAGGACATTGTGCACTTTGTTTAAATCTTGCTAAGGAAAAGACAACTAACGAGATTCCTATTTTAATATTGAGAAATATAAAATAGTGAATCAAAAGAGTTTAGGATAGAACCGGGAAGACGGAACACGGAATCACGGGTCGTCAAAAATCTTCAAGAGTGGATCATTGAGTGCTCGAATCCCTGAATATGAGAGGAGAGGAAATAGCAAACACCAACGGGTCTCCCCTACACTTAGGATAAAGATAGCTAAAAGATAGATACATGGGTTGCCTCCCAATAAGCACTTGATTTTTGTTCACCGAGTCGTGAGCCTGACTCGACCTTGATTAGCATAGGAAGAAGTATGAAACACATCCACCGGGATCAAAGGCATGGTTTTCATCCATCAAATATCACAAGCTTAAGGCAAGCCAAAGAAGAATAGGCAAGGTTCCCTTAAGCAAAGATGGAGCACGGTGGTTGCAAGGGTGAAGAGGTGTAAGCATATCTTCATAAGTACCAAAGATTTTTCCTTTTATTTCATCAGATGGATACTGAGATGGTTGAAGAATTTCGATACCGGGGTCGAACACCTTTTCCTTTAGGGGAAAATAGCACTCAGGCTCAGCAGAATTTGAAGAAGATCCGCGAAGAAAATGCACAACCTCGTCCTCAGAAGGTAGATAAAGATGTGTCAAAACATACGTGCTGCGGATGTTGGTGTCGTCCGGTTGCTTCTCCTTTGAAAGAATTTTCTTCAAATCCGAAGTAGGATTAAGACCATAATCATCAAAGTCTAAAGGAGGGGCATCACTCTCATGAGGGAAGTAAGTATTGAGAAAAGTAGAAAAGTCTTCCTCAAATGAGTAGTCATCCAAAGTAGGATTAAGCATGGTTGACGGAGGATCTTCATCATGAGAAGAATCACTCGAAAGAGTATCAGCCTCATCAAAATCATCATAAGTGGGCATGTCGGGATACTCGGAAGTAAAATCATCATAATCATCTCCATCGGAGCTAGAATCATCATCATACGCATCATAGATCGGTGGAGAATCATATATGGGTGAAGGTTCCAAATTGGAGAGAGAATCATCCACATCATCTTGAAACAGTGGATTATCAATGCAAGAATCGAATAGAGGATTGTTGTAGACGACAAAATCATCAAGCACATTAATCATATTCGCGGATTCTCTTCCATAGGTTTTGCTTGTAAGCTTCCCCATTTCAAAAACTTGTGCATCATCCCCGACTCTTAAGATGAGTTCACATTTATCCACATCTATTAAAGCTCTATCGGTTCTCAAAAATGGGCGTCCAAGTATTAACGGAATACGAGGGTCCATTTCATAATCAACAACGACAAAGTCGACCGGAAAAGTGAATGTGCCAACTTTAATGAACACATCTTCGGCAATACCAACGGGGTAAGCGAGAGTGCGATTGGCTAGCTCAAGAGTCATTTTGGTGGGTGTAAGGTCGGGCAATGATAACTTTTTCCAAACACTTAAAGGCATCAAATTTATACTTGCCCCAAGATCGGCTAAGGCAGTAAATTTGTCGGTTTGGTTAAAAGTACAAGGTAGGACAAAACGACCGGGATCTCCAAGTTTTTCCGGAAGTTCTTTAAGAAGGATTGCAGAGCAATTTCATTCAAGCGAGTATTAACAAAATCGACCATCTTCTCCTTCTTACTAAGCAATTCTTTTTTTGGGTAAAAGGGAAATTTTCTCCCCGGTAAAATATATTAATCACCCAAAATATTAAGTACAATGGAACACGGCAGAGGTACCGTGTTAACCTCAAAGAAGACTTGAACTACCCGATTATATGACATGCCATATAATCAATACATAAAATAAGCTAAAACACCTATAGGAAAGAACCATCTATAGGAGCATGAACACAATGAACCCTCCATAAAGAAACTAGCTAATCAACTGAGCCAATAACCTCCATTTCTGCACCAAATGTCTCCAACGGCAGGACATGAGCTTGAGCCGAATAGAATTTTCAATAACCTCAACAACCTGGGCAACCGTCCTCTTAGAATTCTTAAAGAGTCGATTATTTCTCTCCTGCCATAAAAAATAAGTTGTCGCAGCCAACACAAGCTTCGCTACAACACTTCGGGTAGATTTCTGGTGAGCAATCAGAAGTAAAGCATGTACCACATCTTCTATAGCAACCATGGAAAAAGGAAATTCAGCAACTCTTCTAATTGTGTTCCACACTTGAGTAGAAAACGAACATTCGAAAAATAAGTGCTCATGCGAATCATGCGTCGTCTCACAAAGAGCACATCTTAACGTAGCTAAATCAACATTATCCCAATCCCTCATTCGATCTTGGGTCTTCAGCCTACGCTTAATAATCAACCATAACGTAAATGCATGCCGTGGTATACACCCTGAAAACCAAACAACGTGATACCATGCAACCTTAATCTCCCGGGGTCGTAACAAATTCCACATAGCGAGCGTAGAGAACGGTTTCGGATTCCCGTCTACATCTCTCCATTCCAGAATATCAGTATTTCCTTCACGTAAAACTGGAACAGCAATATTGAGTAACAAAGGATACTTATGCACCCATTCATTAGGCCAATTGAACTGCCCCTCAGCAATAAGATCCCGATCCTTAGTCTGTTTATTAAATCCCGATCGAAAGATGTCCCGACTAGATATAATATTAGCAAGAGGACTAAGCGAACACCAAGAATCATACCAAGCCAAAGTAGAATTACCATCACCAATTTTATGCCATATTGAGTAACGAAGCAACGGTCTCAATTGTAGAATTTTACGCCAAGCCTATGTCATGTTTCCACGAATAGGAACATCCCAAAAACTTCGATTCTTTAGCTTATACATATGCACCCATCACACCCACAAAGAGTCCTTATTCGAAACAAGTTTCCAAACATGAGACACCATAAGAGCTTGATTAAATGGAGAAAGACGACGTATACTAAGACCACCTTCTTTCTTCGGTAAACAAACCATATCCCAAGAAACTTTAGACTTCCCAACACCCGACCCACCTTGAGACCATAAGAAACATCTCATATGCTGCTCAATATTCGCAAGCTTCTCGCGGGCAGAATAAAAACCGCAGCCCAGAATACATGAAGAGAACCCAAAACCGACTTAATAAGTTGCAAACGACCTGCACCAGAAAGAGCTTTATTCTGCCAGCCATCAATTCGAAGTTGGATTTTATCAACCAACTCCTTACAGTCCCCATACATAAGCCTCGACGAGATCAAAGGCACACCAAGATGTTTTACCGGCAGTTTACCTTCCTCAAAAGGCAGCAGTTGGAGAATAGCATTTTTCACTGGGTTCGTGATGTTGCAAAAATAAATAGTGCTTTTAGGTAAACTCGGAGATAAACCAGACATATTCTTGAACTCCTCAAGGCACTCTTTAATCACCTTAGCCGAATTAACATCCCCGTAAGTGAATAGGAATAGATCATCTGCAAAACATAAATTCACCAATTCTAATCTTTCACAATATCGATGATAAGAAAATCTATCCACTTCTCTAACTCGTCTACGAAGCATCAGAGTTAAAATCTCCATAACAAGAGTGAATAAATATGGAGAAAGAGGGTCTCCTTGACGTAAGCCCCGCTTCCCCTTGAAATGACCATGAAACATGCCATTAAGACTAATCGAGAATGAAGTCGTTGAAACACATTCCATAATCCACCCAATAAATCTTGCATGAAAACCAAATCCAATCAAAACCTCCTTAAGAAACGACCAATTAACTGTATCGTACGCCTTTTGAATGTCCACCTTGAAAGCACATCTAGGCGGACCACGATTTAAGTGATAATTATGCATGATTTCTTGAGTAAGGAGGATATTATCGGCAATACTTCTACCCGGGACAAACGCCGACTGATTCGGGCTAATCACCTCTTTAAGACTATCCTTCATTCTATTAGCAAGTATTTTGGTTATACACTTGAACAGAACATTGCAACATGAGATTGGTCTAAAATCCGTTACCCGAGTAGGATTACTTACCTTTGGAATAAGAGCAAGTACGGTATGATTCACTTCCTTAAGGAGTTTCCCATTGACAAAAAATTCCCGAATAGCCAGAATAACATCATGACCAATAATATCCCACGCCCCTTTAAAAAAGCCCGCAGTATTGCCATCAGGACCCGGAGACTTATCATTTCCCATAGAGAAGATAGCATCTTTAATTTCACCATCAGAAACATGATTAATCATATCAACAGCCAAACCCGCATCAATACGATTAACAAATAAATCTTGGTCATTTAAAGCCATCACCTCCTGCTGGCTGCCCTAAGAAACCTTCATAATATTGCACAAAAGCATCAGCAACACGATCATTAGCAAAAATTTCCCCTGTAGCATTCATAATAACATCAATTCTATTTCGCTGCGTTCTATTCTTCACAACTCTATGAAAGAAAGCAGAGTTATTATCACCATCCCTAAGCCAATTAATTTTCGCCTTTTGACGCAAAAAACGTTCCTCCATAAGACTAGCATGGTTAAAGGCTTGCAAGTATAACATCTGCTCCTCCCTAAGAACTTCTAAACGGTTCTCTGTCAAGATCCCGCTGTACTAAATCAAGCTCATGCCTAAGGCGCTTCACATTTTCATGCAAATTCCCCTGATCATAAAAAAGACGACGAAGAGGCTTTTTAAGACCTTTTAACTTTCGCACCAACGTGAACATATGGAATCCGCTCCTAGTCATAGTCCATCCAGCATTAACAGTGTCCTTAAAATGCTCATGCATCACCAAGCTATTAGGAAATTTAAAAGGTCGAGGTCTCTTCCTTACATCAGTAGGAATACATAACACACCAGGGGTATGATCCGAGATGCGGTATGGTTTAAATATAGCATGGCAGCCCACAAACAAATCCAGACAAACCTCATTAGCCATAATCCGATCAAGCTTTTTCATCAAACCGTCACTACCATGAGGCTTCTGCGTCCAAGTATAGTTCAACCCAGTATATTGCACATCCCTTGACCTCCAACCTGTTAACACACTCACGAAATTCTCGCATAGAAAGATCAATATTAGAAGATCCCGTAACCACATCAATGAGATTGAGAGCTGCGTTAAAATCTCCCAGCAAACACCATGTCCCTTGTCGAACATAAACCTGAAATTTAGCAAGATCATTCCAAAGTTCACGCCGATGAGTATACAGGTTATGGGCATAAACAAAATAACAAAATAATTCTTTTTTTATCATGTTTTAACCACAACCGCGTGTGAATCACTTGGGCAGACTGAGTAATCACATTAACATCCACATCATTCCTATTCCATCCCAGAATAATCCGAGACCCCTTATTACACCAAACAGCATTAGAAGTCCAATCCCACTGCCGAAATAAATATGAACAAAGCTGCGTCAATTTAGAATCAGTAACATGCGATTCAAGGACTGCACATACAGAAAGATTATTATCATCAATCACTTGTCGAAACTCCTTTTGTTTAAGGGAGAAGTTCAGACCCCTTATATTCCATGCAGCAATGTTAAACATTGATCACCGAATTAACAGGAGTGCTTGCTCCTTTATTTGAACTTTGCTGAGAATTCTCCATGACTAAATGTTCATCAATGTCCTCGTCGTCACTGTCATCATTAACAAAACCATCCCCTAAGTGATCTTTGTCTTCCTCATCAGATAGCACACCAAAAGAGTTCTTTAAAATCACCTCTTTTTCAGGTGGCTTAGCCACCACGTCCTTCGTTTTTGACCCTTCCCCTTTATCACGCGCAAATTTTAGTTTTAACTCAGACCGAAGTATAAAAACACCCTGAGATTGTTTATTCTTACCTTTATTCGTCTTCTTGTTCTTATGCTTTTTTGTAGTAACCTTAGTGAATCCATCTTGTGACTCAGTAAGATCCACTCCCTGGTCAGCCGTATTAGGAACCGGTTTCTTAGGACATTGATCATAAGCATGGCCAAACACTTTGCACTCCTCACACATTGGTGGCTTCCATTCATATTCTACATTCATACAAACCCTAGAGTGCCCCCCTCCCTCAAGATGTGGAACAGCCATAGTAACTTTAGTTTTGAGCTCCTTGTCTGCTGCAATCTCAATAAGAGCCCGTGTATAACCCATTCGACCCCATTCTTCCATACACATAGTGTTAGTAAAAGCATCAAGCATGATTGGTGATCCAATTTGTGACCCAATAAGACTCAGACCATCCGCGTTGTACGCCACTACAGGCACCTTGTGTATCTTAACCCATACCGGAAGTTTAGTCACAGCATCCCTAGAGAGAACCAAATCTGGAGTCCACTTATTAAGAATTAGAGGCTGATTCCTTATCATCCATGGACCTTTTTCAATAACTTGCTCTAACCCCCGCTCTAGTCGTAAACTTAAAGAAGAAAACACCATCATCATCCCTCATGACCTTCTGAAGACCAAACTTAGCCCACGTGTTCATGACATAGATCTTAACAAGAGGGAATGCAACTGATTTCCCAATAAAGAACCCCACAAGGGAGTTGTTAAATTTATTCTGGGCAGCCTTAACATTCTCAAATGGTAATACAAAGTCAGTATCCTCCACTGAATCATCATTAAACAATTTGCGAAATAACACTTTGGTGTTCACCTTCTCAGCCGCCACCATATCTGCAAACGATTTCGCACCCGAAACAGTAACCGGTTCCCCTTCATTTTGTACATCCTGGATCTGCTGATCAACAATCTATCTATCTACCTGAACTTCCTTCAAAACATTAGAGGAGCCATTAGGGTTACTGCTAATCATACCTGGCTGGACGGTCCAACCCACGCATCGGTTTTCTTGCACACAACAAAGATTGCAATAGCTTTGATCCACCCGCATGCCCCTCTGGAAAGGCTTTATTCGAATTATCCATCTCTCAAACCAAACAAATACAAAAAACTAAGCAGTCACAGACGAAATCCTAATTAGGGCTACCACAAATAAACAAATAATTTATCCAACATCCATCATGATTGCGCATAAAATAATAAAAAAACCCTACTATAGCAAAAAACAAGCCCTAGATGCACAAAAAATAAAACCCTAAAATCCACGTCGAATTAATTAAAGATAATATCACAATCACAAATCCAATATTACTATCCCCGGTTTATGCACCGATCACAGTAACAATAGGGAGGGATAAATCCCAAGCCTACCAAACTCACGAGTGTATAGCAAACAAGATAAACAATATACGGATCAGACAATGGTATACACTTTAATCAATGAATGATGAATTAACAAGGTTAAATCAGAAGTGCAGTCGAAAAGGATAAAGAATTTCGCCCATAGAGAGAGAATTAGGGTTTGGGATAGTGGAATTTAACTTTTTAAATTAGATATAAAAAAAAAAAAATTGTTTATCTTTTTCGCTATACACTCGTGAGTTTGGTAGGCTTAGGATTTATCCCTCCCTATTGTTACTGTGATCGGTGCATAAACCGGGGATAGTAATATTGGATTTGTGATTGTGATATTATCTTTAATTAATTCGACGTGGATTTTAGGGTTTTATTTTTCGTGCATCTAGGGCTTGTTTTTTGCTATAGTAGGGTTTTTTATTATTTTATGCGCAATCATGATGGATGTTGGATAAATTATTTTTTTATTTGTGGTAGCCCTAATTAGGGTTTCGTCTGTGACTGCTTAGTTTTTTGTATTTGTTTGGTTTGAGAGATGGATAATTCGAATAAAGCCTTTCCAGAGGGGAATGCGGGTGGATCAAAGCTATTGCAATCTTTGTTGTGTGCAAGAAAATCGATGCGTGGGTTGACCGTCCAGCCAGGTATGATTAGCAGTAACCCTAATGGCTCCTCTAATGTTTTGAAGGAAGTTCAGGTAGATAGAGAGATTGTTGATCAGCAGATCCAGGATGTACAAAATGAAGGGGAACCGGTTACTGTTTCTGGTGTGAAATCGTTTGCAGATATGGTGGCGGCTGAGAAGGTGAACACCAAAGTGTTATTTCGCCAATTGTTTAATGATGATTCAGTGGAGGATACTGACTTTGTATTACCATTTGAGAATGTTAAGGCTGCCCAGAATAAATTTAACAACTCCCTTGTGGGGTTCTTTGTTGGGAAATCAGTTGCATTCCCTCTTGTTAAGAACTATGTCATGAACATGTGGGCTAAGTTTGGTCTTCAGAAGGTCATGAGGGATGATGATGGTGTTTTCTTCTTCAAGTTTACGACTAGAGCGGGGTTAGAGCAAGTTATTGAAAAAGGTCCATGGATGATAAGGAATCAGCCTCTAATTCTTAATAAGTGGACTCCAGATTTGGTTCTCTCTAGGGATGCTGTGACTAAACTTCCGGTATGGGTTAAGATACACAAGGTGCCTGTAGTGGCGTACAACGCGGATGGTCTGAGTCTTATTGGGTCACAAATTGGATCACCAATCATGCTTGATGCTTTTACTAACACTATGTGTATGGAAGAATGGGGTCGAATGGGTTATGCACGGGCTCTTATTGAGATTGCAGCAGACAAGGAGCTCAAAACTAAAGTTACTATGGCTGTTCCACATCTTGAGGGAGGGGGGCACTCTAGGGTTTGTATGAATGTAGAATATGAATGGAAGCCACCAATGTGTGAGGAGTGCAAAGTGTTTGGCCATGCTTATGATCAATGTCCTAAGAAACCGGTTCCTAATACGGCTGACCAGGGAGTGGATCTTACTGAGTCACAAGATGGATTCACTAAGGTTACTACAAAAAAGCATAAGAACAAGAAGACGAATAAAGGTAAGAATAAACAATCTCAGGGTGTTTTTATACCTCGGTCTGAGTTAAAACTAAAATTTGCGCGTGATAAAGGGGAAGGGTCAAAAACGAAGGACGTGGTGGCTAAGCCACCTGAAAAAGAGGTGATTTTAAAGAACTCTTTTGGTGTGCTATCTGATGAGGAAGACAAAGATCACTTAGGGGATGGTTTTGTTAATGATGACAGTGACGACGAGGACATTGATGAACATTTAGTCATGGAGAATTCTCAGCAAAGTTCAAATAAAGGAGCAAGCACTCCTGTTAATTCGGTGATCAATGTTTAACATTGCTGCATGGAATATAAGGGGTCTGAACTTCTCCCTTAAACAAAAGGAGGTTCGACAAGTGATTGATGATAATAATCTTTCTGTATGTGCAGTCCTTGAATCGCATGTTACTGATTCTAAATTGACGCAGCTTTGTTCATATTTATTTCGGCAGTGGGATTGGACTTCTAATGCTGTTTGGTGTAATAAGGGGTCTCAGATTATTCTGGGATGGAATAGGAATGATGTGGATGTTAGTGTGATTACTCAGTCTGCCCAAGTGATTCACACGCGGTTGTGGTTAAAACATGATAAAAAAGAATTATTTTGTTCTTTTGTTTATGCCCATAACCTGTATACTCATCGGCGTGAACTTTGGAATGATCTTGCTAAATTTCAGGTTTATGTTCGACAACGGCCATGGTGTTTGCTGGGAGATTTTAACACAGCTCTCAATCTCATTGATGTGGTTACGGGATCTTCTAATATTGATCTTTCTATGCGAGAATTTCGTGAGTGTGTTAACAGGTTGGAGGTCAAGGATGTGCAATATACTGGGTTGAACTATACTTGGACGCAGAAGCCTCATGGTAGTGACGGTTTGATGAAAAAGCTTGATCGGATTATGGCTAATGAGGTTTGTCTGGATTTGTTTGTGGGCTGCCATGCTATATTTAAACCATACCGCATCTCGGATCATACCCCTGGTGTGTTATGTATTCCTACTGATGTAAGGAAGAGACCTCGACCTTTTAAATTTCCTAATAGCTTGGTGATGCATGAGCATTTAAGGACACTGTTAATGCTGGATGGACTATGACTGGGAGCGGATTCCATATGTTCACGTTGGTGCGAAAGTTAAAAGGTCTTAAAAAGCCTCTTCGTCGTCTTTTTTATGATCAGGGGAATTTGCATGAAAATGTGAAGCGCCTTAGGCATGAGCTTGATTTAGTACAGCGGGATCTTGACAGAGAACCGTTTAATGAAGTTCTTAGGGAGGATCAGATGTTATACTTGCAAGCCTTTAACCATGCTAGTCTTATGGAGGAACGTTTTTTGCGTCAAAAGGCGAAAATTAATTGGCTTAGGGATGGTGATAATAACTCTGCTTTCTTTCATAGAGTTGTGAAGAATAGAACGCAGCGAAATAGAATTGATGTTATTATGAATGCTACAGGGGAAATTTTTGCTAATGATCGTGTTGCTGATGCTTTTGTGCAATATTATGAAGGTTTCTTAGGGCAGCAGGAGGAGGTGATGGCTTTAAATGACCAAGATTTATTTGTTAATCGTATTGATGCGGGTTTGGCTGTTGATATGATTAATCATGTTTCTGATGGTGAAATTAATGATGCTATCTTCTCTATGGGAAATGATAAGTCTCCGGGTCCTGATGGCTATACTGCGGGCTTTTTTAAAGGGGCGTGGGATATTATTGGTCATGATGTTATTCTGGCTATTCGGGAATTTTTTGTCAATGGGAAACTCCTTAAGGAAGTGAATCATACCGTACTTGCTCTTATTCCAAAGGTAAGTAAACCTACTCGGGTAACGGATTTTAGACCAATCTCATGTTGCAATGTTCTGTTCAAGTGTATAACCAAAATACTTTCTAATAGAATGAAGGATAGTCTTAAAGAGGTGATTAGCCCGAATCAGTCGGCGTTTGTCCCGGGTAGAAGTATTGCCGATAATATCCTCCTTACTCAAGAAATCATGCATAATTATCACTTGAATCGTGGTCCGCCTAGATGTGCTTTCAAGGTGGACATTCAAAAGGCGTACGATACAGTTAATTGGTCGTTTCTTAAGGAGGTTTTGATTTGATTTGGTTTTCATGCAAGATTTATTGGGTGGATTATGGAATGTGTTTCAACGACTTCATTCTCGATTAGTCTTAATGGCATGTTTCATGGTCATTTCAAGGGGAAGCGGGGCTTACGTCAAGGAGACCCTCTTTCTCCATATTTATTCACTCTGGTTATGGAGATTTTAACTCTGATGCTTCGTAGACGAGTTAGAGAAGTGGATAGATTTTCTTATCATCGATATTGTGAAAGATTAGAATTGGTGAATTTATGTTTTGCAGATGATCTATTCCTATTCACTTACGGGGATGTTAATTCGGCTAAGGTGATTAAAGAGTGCCTTGAGGAGTTCAAGAATATGTCTGGTTTATCTCCGAGTTTACCTAAAAGCACTATTTATTTTTGCAACATCACGAACCCAGTGAAAAATGCTATTCTCCAACTGCTGCCTTTTGAGGAAGGTAAACTGCCGGTAAAACATCTTGGTGTGCCTTTGATCTTGTCGAGGCTTATGTATGGGGACTGTAAGGAGTTGGTTGATAAAATCCAACTTCGAATTGATGGCTGGCAGAATAAAGCTCTTTCTCGTGCAGGTCGTTTGCAACTTATTAAGTCGGTTTTGGGTTCTCTTCATGTATTCTGGGCTGCGGTTTTTATTCTGCCCGCGAGAATCCTTGCGAATATTGAGCAGCATATGAGATGTTTCTTATGGTCTCAAGGTGGGTCGGGTGTTGGGAAGTCTAAAGTTGCTTGGGATATGGTTTGTTTACCGAAGAAAGAAGGTGGTCTTGGTATACGTCGTCTTTCTCCATTTAATCAAGCTCTTATGGTGTCTCATGTTTGGAAACTTGTTTCGAATAAGGACTCTTTGTGGGTGAGATGGGTGCATATGTATAAGCTAAAGAATCGAAGTTTTTGGGATGTTCCTATTCGTGGAAACATGACATGGGCTTGGCGTAAAATTCTACAATTGAGACCGTTGCTTCGTTACTCAATATGGCATAAAATTGGTGATGGTAATTCTACTTTGGCTTGGTATGATTCTTGGTGTTCGCTTAGTCCTCTTGCTAATATTATATCTAGTCGGGACATCTTTCGATCGGGATTTAATAAACAGATTAAGGTTCGGGATCTTATTGCTGAGGGGCAGTTCAATTGGCCTAATGAATGGGTGCATAAGTACCCTTTGTTACTCAATATTGCTGTTCCAGTTTTACGTGAAGGAAATACTGATATTCTGGAATGGAGAGATGTAGACGGGAATCCGAAACCGTTCTCTACGCTCGCTGTGTGGAATTTGTTAAGACCCCGGGAGATTAAGGTTGCATGGTATCACGTTGTTTGGTTTTCAGGGTGTATACCACGGCATGCATTTACGTTATGGTTGATTATTAAGCGTAGGCTGAAGACCCAAGATCGAATGAGGGATTGGGATAATGTTGATTTAGCTACGTTAAGATGTGCTCTTTGTGAGACGACGCATGATTCGCATGAGCACTTATTTTTCGAATGTTCGTTTTCTTCTCAAGTGTGGAACACAATTAGAAGAGTTGCTGAATTTCCTTTTTCCATGGTTGCTATAGAAGATGTGGTACATGCTTTACTTCCGATTGCTCACCAGAAATCTACCCGAAGTGTTGTAGCGAAGCTTGTGTTGGCTGCGACAACTTATTTTTTATGGCAGGAGAGAAATAATCGACTCTTTAAGAATTCTAAGAGGACGGTTGCCCAGGTTGTTGAGGTTATTGAAAATTCTATTCGGCTCAAGCTCATGTCCTGCCGTTGGAGACATTCTCGGAGCGTCTCAGCTTTGGTGCAGAAATGGAGGTTATCGGCTCAGTTGATTAGCTAGTTTCTTTATGGAGGGTTCATTTTGTTCATGCTCCTATAGATGGTTCTTTCCTATAGGTGTTTTAGCTTATTTTATGTATTGATTATATGGCATGTCATATAATCGGGTAGTTCAAGTCTTCTTTGAGGTTAACACGGTATCTCTGCCGTGTTCCATTGTACTTAATGTTTTGGGTGATTAATATATTTTACCGGGGAGAAAATTTCCCTTTTACCCAAAAAAAAGAATTGCTTAGTAAGAAGGAGAAGATGGTCGATTTTGTTAATACTCGCTTGAATGAAATTGCTCTGCAATCCTTCTTAAAGAACTTCCGGAAAAACTTGGAGATCCCGGTCGTTTTGTCCTACCTTGTAATTTTAACCAAACCGACAAATTTACTGCCTTAGCCGATCTCGGGGCAAGTATAAATTTGATGCCTTTAAGTGTTTGGAAAAAGTTATCATTGCCCGACCATACACCCACCAAAATGACTCTTGAGCTAGCCAATCGCACTCTCGCTTACCCCGTTGGTATTGCCGAAGATGTGTTCATTAAAGTTGGCACATTCACTTTTCCGGTCGACTTTGTCGTTGTTGATTATGAAATGGACCCTCGTATTCCGTTAATACTTGGACGCCCATTTTTGAGAACCGGTAGAGCTTTAATAGATGTGGATAAATGTGAACTCATCTTAAGAGTCGGGGATGATGCACAAGTTTTTGAAATGGGGAAGCTTACAAGCAAAACCTATGGAAGAGAATCCGCGAATATGATTAATGTGCTTGATGATTTTGTCGTCTACAACAATCCTCTATTCGATTCTTGCATTGATAATCCACCGTTTCAAGATGATGTGGATGATTCTCTCTCCAATTTGGAACCTTCACCCATATATGATTCTCCACCGATCTATGATGCGTATGATGATGATTCTAGCTCCGATGGAGATGATTATGATGATTTTACTTCCGAGTATCCCGACATGCCCACTTATGATGATTTTGATAAGGCCGATACTCTTTCGAGTGATTCTTCTAATGATGAAGATCCTCCGCCAACCATGCTTAATCCTACTGTGGATGACTACTCATTTGAGGAAGACTTTTCTACTTTTCTCAATACTTACTTCCCTCATGAGAGTGATGCCCCTCCTTTAGACTTTGATGATTATGGTCTTAATCCTACTTCGGATTTGAAGAAAATTCTTTCAAAGGAGAAGCAACCGGACGACACCAACATCCGCAGCACGTATGTTTTGACACATCTTTATCCACCTTCTGAGGACGAGGTTGTGCATTTTCTTCGCGGATCTTCTTCAAATTCCGCTGAGCCTGAGTGCTATTTTCCCCTAAAGGAAAAGGTGTTCGACCCCGGTATCGAAATTCTTCAACCATCTCAGTATCCATCTGATGAAATAAAAGGAAAAATCTTTGGTACTTATGAAGATATGCTTACACCTCTTCACCCTTGCAACCACTGTGCTCCATCTTTGCTTAAGGGAACCTTGCCTATTCTTCTTTGGCTTGCCTTAAGCTTGTGCTATTTGATGGATGAAAACCATGTCTTTGATCCCGGTGGATGTGTTTCATACTTCTTCCTATGCTAATCAAGGTCGAGTCAGGCTCACGACTCGGTGAACAAAAATCAAGTGCTTATTGGGAGGCAACCCATGTATCTATCTTTTAGCTATCTTTATCCTAAGTGTAGGGGAGACCCGTTGGTGTTTGCTATTTCCTCTCCTCTCATATTCAGGGATTCGAGCGCTCAATGATCCACTCTTGAAGATTTTTGACGACCCGTGATTCCGTGTTCCGTCTTCCCGGTTCTATCCTAAACTCTTTTGATTCACTATTTTATATTTCTCAATATTAAAATAGGAATCTCGTTAGTTGTCTTTTCCTTAGCAAGATTTAAACAAAGTGCACAATGTCCTAAGTGTAGGGGAGTTTACTCCCACATGCCTAAACATTAAGGACAATGTTTATATCAAGTGTAGGGGGACTTCTATCGAAGTTAAGTGGCATTTTCCTTGTATTTGTCCTCATTTTAACCAGAAAATCAATTTTTCGACATTTTTCAAAATTTTTGATCTATTTTGGCCTATTAGTTTTATCTTTGTATAGTTATTTTCTTTCTTTACTAGAATAAATTTTAATAAAGTGGTTTTAATTTTCATCGTTGTGAATCTTTTGACTCAACCCGAGTTTACTTATCTAAGTTTACTCTAGCTAGTATCCTTAACGTGTTTAAGTCAAGTTTTGCTAGGCTTTTATATAGGGAGCTATAAAACGCGAAAGTCTTAACTCTTACGGGTTAAGAACAAGAACTTTTCGCAAGTTCCTATAATTGATCCTAGAGAACGTTTATCAAGGGAACTTTAAAATGCGTTTTCTAAACTTGAAAGAGTCTAAGAAGATGCAAGATCCTATAGGCGACTCGAAAACCCAAAACTTTGATTTAACAGGCTAATCATCTACGAGTCTCATTCCTTCAGATTTTAAATTGTGGAGAACGAGAGATGATAGAGTCAATTATAAGTTTGGTATCCTTTCGTGAATTTATGTGAGTTAATTATAAGCCTATTCTCCCATCGCCTGCTAAAAAATTTTATCTGCAATAAATAAGGTTGTACGATTTGAAAAGTTACTTAGCTTCTAGCCCAAGATCGTTTAAAAGTTGGTCGGTATGGATTAAAGTTCATAGCCAAGGCATAACTTATTGAAGCGGGATGCGAAGATTGGCGAGTCCGAAAAGGCCCTAACAAGGCATGAGGGCTACATTTTGTTGCTAAAGATCCAAAGTGATGTGAAGAATCATTTATCGAAAATCAATATGAAGGATCGAGACACACAACGAAAAGCAAATACTCCCGTAAAGATCATGGAGAAGTATATCCAAAAAGGCCCTAACAAGGTATGAGGATAAATAGATCCAAGTCCAAAAAGGAGGCGGATCGTTGTATATCAAAATCCCAAATAAAGATTGGAGAAAAGTGAAGAAGTCGTGGTCTAAGTATGAAGAATCTCTCAAAACTTCAAGTGAAGAAATTCCTATTATGAAGAGAAGGCCATTATTTCATGAACGTCTCTCAAGATTTGAAGTATGAAGTCGCTGCCAAATATCGGTCCGAGAAAGGTCTCAAATCGCGAAGCGAGTTATGCCAAGATATGAACTTTTTGAGGTCCCGAGAAGTAGTTTTAAAAGATTTTGTCCTTTAGCTAACTATTGATTAAATCATCCCACTTTATTTTCAGCCTAAATAACTATCGAAATAAGTCAACAATGCATCCTCGTGGTCATTCAAAACAATAATAAAATATAAGAGATACACCTAGGAATAAGGGAGTCTAAGTAAATAATTGTCCAACATGAGTTCGTGTTAGTTTGCTAACTTATAATAACAATGATCTCGTTTTTAAGCTTGGTTTAGAGAATGTGAAAACTTGAGGATGATGATCATTCATGACATTTCCATAACCCTAAGGTATGTTTTTGATTTCTTTACTTACTTTCTTTCTTTGAATGTTTATAATTTTCTATCTCTTTAATAAAGGCTAACATGAATTGATTATGATGGAAAATGTAAAACGTGCTTTGTAACTAATGCATTGCATTAGGACATTGCAATAGTCAAGTGTAGGGGATTTGATAGGTGTGTAAACACCCATCCTTTTTACCACTTAACTACAATAATAACCAAGCCAAAACGTGTATTTTATGTCGTAAATGTCGGAATTATGCGTGTTTGTGTTTTTGTTGTGATTTAGGACGAAAATGTGAAAAAGGGAGAAAACACGGGCATTCACGGGCTTTTATCGAAGAAAAAGACAAAAGACGGAGTCAAGAAATCAAGAGTGCAAAAAGAACGGAAGTCCATGACCAATTCTAAAGATTTATCGAAGAAAAAGTCAAAAGACGGAAGTTTACTTAAAGCCGAAGAACTCAAGTCTTATTTATGAAGAAATTTCAAGACGAGTTTAAAGAAATCCCGAGACAAAGTCGTTAAAGTCGAAGAATTAAGAAGACAAGGACTTAACGATAAATAAAGAAAGAAGAAAGAGGAGAGGAAGCTTCCACTAAGCACCTCCCTAATCCCCTATAAATAGATTTCATTTCATTTCATTTCATTTTGTTGTCTAAGTGTGACAATTAGCTCTTCCATTTTAATTTTTGCACATTTAAATACATGTCATTTACTTAATTGTCAAATTTAATTACCTTGCACCTTTAATTTCAAGTAAGTTTCCTTTTATTGTTTATGAATCTTTATTTTATTTGTTAATCTCTCATCTTCCTTTCTTGTGTTGATTCAATCTTGTGTTTATGTTTATGTTCTTGGAGTTTTTATTAAATTGATTAAGTAGGTTTTGATTATTTTGATTATTATTGTTAGTGATTTTGATTTGGTTTGATTAGTATTTGTTAGTTGATCATTAGTGGTTGTTTTGATTTAATCTTTTGGGTTGATTTGATTAGTTATTGTCTAGATTCGTTTCTTTTTTGTCCCGTGTTCTTCGCTACTGTTTGTTTCCAGGTTATTCCGAACCAAGCCCAGATTATTCCGAATGAAGGGTGTGTTGTGATTATTCCGAATAAAGAACTTGATATTCCGGATAAGTGACATATTCCGGATCAGTTTGATATTCCGGATCAGAGCAACATTCCGAACCAAGGAATTTCTAGTTAATATTCCGGATCAGTGGATATTCCGAACCAAACATATATTCCGGATCAAGTCGTTTATTCGAAATAATAAATATTCTGGATCAAGGTGTTCATTCGGAACATTCCGAACGAAGGGTTTGAGGATTTATTCCGAATCAGCAGAATATTCCGAGTCAAGGAAAACATTCCGGATGAGGGATATTCCGGATGAAGGGATATTCCGGATGAGCTTATTATTCCGAACGAAGACATCATTCCGAATCAATCATTCCGGATGAGTAGGTTATTCCGCATGAGTGATTTTGATCTAGTTATTCCGAACGAAGCTTGGTTATTCCGGATCAAGGGTTTTGTCAAGTTATTCCGAACGAAGAAGAATTATTCCGGGTGAAGGTGACATTCCGAACGAGTAATTATTCCGAGTGAGGTATTTTTAGTTTAATTTAAGTTTATGTTTTTAAAATTTTAAGCTTTATTTTTCTGCCTTTTTCCTTAGTCGCACTTTAAGTTTACTTGCCTTAGATTTATTTTAAGCTTTGCCTTAGTTTAAGTTTTAGTTTAAATTTAAGTTTTCCTTAGATAGTTTTAAGTTTGCGTTATTTACTTTAAGTGCCATTTACTTTTTCGTCACGCTTTAAATTCTCGTCATTCATTGATTTTCACTTAGATTTAGATTTATTTTACCTGCTTTTACTTTTAAAGTCTTTGCATCTTTAATTTTACTACAACGACACAACATTTGTTTCCACCAAAGACAGCTGAGTCGCACGTTAATCCATTTTTCAATTCGAAGAGACTGGAACAACGATATTTTCTTTCTGGCCAAAAGCCTTGTATCAAATGGCGCCGCTGCCGGGGATTTTCTTACTGGGTAAATCCATGTATCAGATTTCATTTAGATAAGCTCATTATTAGTAAAAAGTTTACACCTTTTTGTGATTATTAAGCTTATTAGTATATAAAGCTTGTAGCTTTATCATCTAAAAATATTATTAAGCTTAAAAGGTTGAAGCTTTATGCTTATTTTTAAGTTTATCTTTGTGATTTCATTTTTCGTCACTATTACTTGATATTACGTGCTTGCATTAGATTAATTTCGCATTTAGATTTATTATTATTTTTAATTATAGTTTATTTTGTTGCATCTAGATCTAAATTTGTAGTTTAATTTTATATTTCATTTTAGAATAATTTTACGTGAATTAATTGCGCTTTTATTTTTATATATTCCTTAGCCTACATTTTTTTTAAGCCAAAAACCCTAATTCTCTCTCTGAACATGGTGATTTTTAAAAATCTTTTTGCTTAATTTTTTGAATTTGCGCACCTTCATTCCCTTAATAACGTTGTATCACTTTTGATTTTAATCAGTTCTTGTTTTGGATTTGACGATTTGTCTTATTCCTTAATAAGGATTGTTAAGTCGGTGGGTGATTATATTTTATTTAGGTCGACAAGGCTTCGCAGTCTTTTGTATCAAGATTTTAATCGGTCAGTAGGGTTTCGTGTTGATTTATATTATTTTAATCGCGGTCGCTATAATGGAAGCATCATAGGAGTTTCTCATTGGTTGGATTGTTTTGGTTTTTTATTGCTGGTAGTTTTTGGTGCCCTAGTTTTTTAGGGTTTTATTTATTGATAGCTGTAAGAGAGATGGGGGAAGAGAGTTCGGGTACGATTAAATCTTCTATTGGAATGTTTGCTAATCGTTTGAAGAATATTGATGGTAAGGTCGGTCGTGAAGGGGTTGTGCGTAGCGCAGTCCGTAATGTTCATGCAAAGGTGAGTGTTTTGAACGTACCACTTAACGATATTGCTGAGGTAGTGTGCACTACGGTGCGTCAACCGAGGGCGGATGCAAAGGTTGGCAACACGGAGCCTAATTCTTGTCAAGTGGACACGTTACCCATCCATGATATTACTGAGGAAGTGTGCACTACGGTGCGTCAACCGAGGGCGGATGCAAAGGTTGACAACACGAATCCTAGTGAATATCAGGCGAGCACTACGGTGCATCAATCGAGGGCTGATGCCAAGGTTGATAGTTATACGCCGATGTGGGAGACTATCACTCGTAATGATAGTGGATTTATTGAGAATGGTGTTGATGATAATGGCAATTCCCCCAAACCGTCTGGATGGGAGGATGTTCGACCACAAATGAATGTTGACACTGGTGTTAAATCTTTTGCTGATGTGCTAGGTACGAATAACTCCTGTTCAGTTAAGAAAGCTAACTTTAGGGTTCTGTTTAATACTGAAAAGGTTGATGATTCAGATTTCGTTCTTCCTGTGGAGAATGTGATACAAGCTCAGAGTCGATTTAACAATTCTCTAGTTGGTTTTTTTGTGGGAAAGTCGGTAGCGTTTCCTCTTGTCAAAAACTACGTGGACAATGTTTGGAGTAAGTATGGTCTTCAGAAAGTTATGAGAGATGATGATGGTGTGTTTTTCTTTAAATTCACATCTCAATCAGGTCTTGAACAAGTGCTAGAAAAAGGTCCGTGGATGATTCGGAATCAGCCATTGCTTATTACTAAATGGGTACCTAATATGGTCTTGGATAAAAATGCAGTTACTAAAGTTCCGATATGGGTTAAGATTCATAAGGTTCCGGTAGTGGCTTATTCTGCGGACGGCCTTAGTCTTATTGGTTCTCAAATAGGTAAGCCAATTATGTTAGATGCGTTCACCAATTCGATGTGTGAAGAAGCGTGGGGGCGTATTGGGTATGCTCGTGCTTTAATAGAGGTTTCTTCGGATAAACCCATAAAGGAAAATGTCATTATGGCTGTTCCATTGGTGGAAAATGAAGGGTACATGAAAGTTAGTATGAAGCTAGAGTATGAATGGAAGCCGCCTACTTGTTCGGAATGTTGTGTCTTTGGTCATACGTGTGACAACTGTCCTAAAAGACCTGTGGCTACTGATATTAACCCATCTAGTGTTGCTGAAGTGCAAGAGGGATTTACAGTTGTTACACATAAGAAGAAAAAGCATAAGAATAAGGAAGCGGTTCCTAGGCAGTTTGAAGGAGTGAAGTTTAATAAACCTAAGACAACTTTGGTTTGGAATGTGAAACCACAGCAAAATAAGAAGACTACTGATCCTAGTACTTCACGTCAACCTGACGATTCCTCTCGACAGAAGGACCTTCATAAGGACATCTCGGTGTCTAATTCATTTGGAGCTTTAAATTATGAGAATACTGATTATGATGGTGTATCCGGCAAGAGTCCGAATGTGGCTAATGAAGAGGTTGTTATTAATGCTAGTGATTCTGATGATGAAGTTGATGAGCATATTGTTTGTGATAAGCCGCCATCAGCTAAGGTAACTTCTCCAGGGGCAAGCACTCCTAATATGGAAGTTTCCTCATGATCAATATCGCTTCTTGGAATATACGGGGCCTTAATTTCTCCCCAAAACAAAATGAAGTTAAACATGCTATCTTTGAAAACAAACTGTCTATATGTGGTGTGCTTGAGTCCCATGCCAATGATTCTAACCTTCATCGTTTGTGCTCATTTATTTTTCCTCATTAGGATTGGACTTCTAATGGTGCTCACTGTTCTAAGGGTACTCGTATCATTCTTGGTTGGAACAGAAATGACGTTGATGTTGTTGTGTTGCATCAAGATGACCAGGTCATTCATGTGCGTGTTTGGCTCAAAGCTGATAGGAAGGAAGTGTTTTGCTCTTTTATTTATGCTCATAACTTCTATATTCATAGGCGTGCTCTGTGGAAAGGGTTATGTGTCCATAATGCTTATGTTAATAATCGGCCGTGGTGTCTTCTTGGTGATTTTAATGCTACCCTTTTCTTAGAAGACTCTTCTGCGGGCCGATCTACTGTTAACATTTCCATGCGCGAGTTTAAAGAGTGTGTTTCTGAGATTAATGTTTTTGATCTACAACATACTGGTCTTCATTATACCTGGAATCAAAAGCCGAAAGGAGTGATTGGTCTCCTTCGTAAACTGGACAGAATCATGGTGAATCAAGAATTTAATGATGTTTATATGGGTGCCTATGCGCTCTTTAAACCTTATCGCTGTTCTGATCATGCGCCATCAGTTCTTGCTCTTCCATCGAATGTTCTTTAGAAACCGAAGCCTTTTAAATTTTCAAATGTTATTACTGCTGATCCGAGGTTTTTGTCTACTGTTAGTCACATTTGGAGTAGGACAGTGAGTGGTTTTCAGATGTATCGGGTCGTTATGAAGCTTAGAGCTCTTAAGAAACCTTGTCGTAAGTTGTTATATGATAAAGGTAATTTACACCAAAATGTTATAGCTATGAGAGCGGAAATGGATCATGTTCAGAGTTTGCTGGATTTGGATCCTTTCAATGGTGAGCTTAGGGAACGTGAGGCTGCTTGTGTTTGTGCTTTTAATGAGGCTGCCCTTTTGGAGGAGAAGTTTCTTAAGCAGAAGGCGAAAGTGGACTGGCTTCAGGAAGGTGATTCTAACTCTATTTTTTTTCATAAAGCTGTGCGTACTCGTATTAGCCGTAGCAGAATTGATACTGTTACTAGTGGAGATGGTAATATTTATGAAAATGATAAAGTGGCCGAGGCGTTTGTTGATCACTATGAGACTTTTCTTGGCCAAAGTGAACCTACTTAGGAGTTCATTACTGATCAATTGTTCAAAACTCGGCTTGAGCAGTTAGATGCGTTGCATATGGTTCGGGATGTAACTAGATCTGAGATTAAAGAAGCTTTATTCTCTATGGGAAACGACAAATCTCCAGGCCCGGATGGTTTCACAGCGGCTTTTTTCAAGAGCTCTTGGGATATTGTGTCGGATGATATTGTTGCTGCTATTCAAGAGTTTTTTCGGAATGGCAAGCTTCTTCGAGAACTTAATCACACGATCATTGCCCTTATTCCTAAAGTTAATTCTCCTACCCGTGTCAATGACTATCGGCCTATTTCTTGCTGTAATGTGCTTTTTAAGTGCATTAGTAAGATTATCGCTAATAGAATCAAGTGTTGTTTAACTTCGTTGATCAGCCCTAATCAGTCCGCGTTTGTGCCTGGTCGTAGTATCTCTGATAATATTTTGCTTACGCAGGAGCTTATGCATGGCTATCACCTAAATAGGGGTCCCCCTCGATGTGCTTTTAAAGTTGATATTCAAAAAGCCTATGACACTGTTGATTGGGAATTCCTTCGTAACACGCTCATTGGGTTTGGTTTTCATGATCGTATGGTAAAGTGGATTATGGAGTGTGTTGCTACTACTTCATTTTCTATCAGTGTTAATGGTTCGCTCTATGGTCATTTTAAAGGGAAGAGAGGCCTTCGTCAAGGTGATCCGCTATCTCCCTATCTTTTTACTTTAGTTATGGAGGTTCTTACTCTCATGATTCAGCGAAGGGTTCATGATATGGGTAGTTTTACGTTTCATAGATATTGCTCTAAATTAGAGTTAATTAATCTATGTTTTGCTGATGATTTGTTTCTCTTTGCCCACGGGGATGTAAGTTCTGCTCATATTTTTAAGGATTCTTTAGATGAGTTTAAAGGTGCTTCTGGTCTTACTCCGAGTTTACCAAAAAGTACAGCTTTTTTCTGTAATGTCACTAATAGTACGAAACTGGCTATCCTTCATGTTCTTCCTTTTGAGGATGGTAAGTTACCGGTTAAATACCTTGGTGTTCCGCTAATCTCTTCTAGGTTGATGGTTAGTGATTGCAATCAGCTTATTGAGAAGATCCAAAATCGTATTCAAGGTTGGAATAATAAAGCTTTATCTATCGGGGGTAGGATCCAACTTATTCAATATGTGCTAGGATCTCTACATGTTTTTTGGGCTTCGGTTTTTATTATTCCCTCACAGGTGTTACGGAAAATAGAACAACTTATGCGAGGTTTTATTTGGAGCCAAGGTGCTAATAAAAAGGGTAAAGCAAAGGTCGCATGGGATACAGTGTGTCTTCCTAAAGAAGAAGGAGGTCTACGGATTCGTCGTCTTGAATTCTTTAATTCTGCCCTAATGGTCTCTCATATATGGAAGCTGCTCACGTTGAAGGACTCTTTATGGGTGAAATGGATACATGCGTATAAGCTCAAGGGCCGTAGTTTTTGGCAAGTTCCTCTTCGGTCTTATGTTACTTGGGGATGGCGCAAGATATTACAACTTCGTCCGATTATTCGTGAGTTTTTTGGTCTAAGCTTGGAAATGGTATGCATACTTCTGTTTGGTATGATAGGTGGTGTTTGGAAGGTCCGTTAGCTTCTCGTATTTCTGCCCGTGACATGGCTCGCACAGGTTTGGCTATTAATTCAATTGTTAAAGCTGCTGTTTCTCATGGAGCGTGGTGTTGGCCAGCTGATCTTGTGGTTAAATATCCTTTCCTTGGCTCGATTCCTGTTCCTGTCCTTAATGACGGGACGAATGATATTATTCAATGGCGTGATACTTCAGGTACGGTTCAAGTTTTTTCTGTTAATCAAGTCTGGTCTTCTATTCGTCCAAGGGATGCTCAGGTCGATTGGTTTAATGTGGTCTGGTTTGGATCGTGCATTCCGCGCCATGCTGTGCATTTATGGCTTATTATTAAGAAACGTCTTCAAACTCAGGATCGAGTGCGAGTTTCTGAAGTTAATGATTCTGTATCGGAGGTGTGTTCGCTGTGTGAGCTTCAAAGTGACTCGCATGAACATTTGTTTTTCCAATGTGGTTTCTCATCTTCTGTTTGGAGTCATATGAAGCAGTTTGCGGATATGTCTGCTGCGGCTGATGAGGTTTATTCCATTATTGACGATTTAATTCCGATTGCTAGAAGACGTTCGTCTCGAAGTATTATTGCTAAGGTGGTTGTTGCTGCTACTACGTATTATTTATGGCAAGAACGGAATTGGAGGTTGTTTAAGAAGGTTAAGAGATCTCCGAAACAGATTATTGATTGTATCAAGAGTGTGGTTCGGTTAAAGCTCCTATCATGTAAAATGAAGAGATCTCATGATGGTATTAGACTTGCAAAGATGTGGGATATCCCGGATACCATTTTTAGATGAGTTGGATGTCTTGTTTTTTTGCTTATGTAATATTAGATGGTTTTTCCCTATAGGTGTTATAGGGTTTGTAGTTTCCTTTTAATTATCATATGGCATGTCATGTGATAATGGTCGTTCAAGCGTTTGTGCTTGAGGTTAATGTGGTATCTTAGCCACATTCCATTGTGATGTAACTGTTTTTTGGTGTAATATATTTTACCGGGAAGAAGTCCCTTTACCCAAAAAAAAAAAGCCTACATATTTTTCCCCATTTTATAGTTTAATTAGACAATAGATACCAAGCAATTATTATTAACCAAAAACAATTAAATCTTGTGTGTTGTGAATCAATTCGAGTCGAGTCGAGGAAAAACGATATATACTAAAAAGGTTATTAAATTGGCGCCGCTGCCGCTTCGCTCGCTACGATTGACGAATTTTCGTGAGAAGATTTGGATTTTAGGATCCGTTCACTTTTGAACGTTATTTTTCTTGTTAAAAAAATAAAAAACATAAAAAAACAAAAAGATAAAAATACAAAAAAAAATTTAAAAATCATCAAAAGCAAATTCTTTCCTAATATTTGCACCAAAAAAATAAAAAATCCAAAAATTAATACTTTTGCTAAAGTATTACACCAAAAATATATTACATATTATTATTTTTCTTATTTCGATTTCTATTGTTTTTATTGTGAATATATTTTTCTTAAAAAATACAATAAGATTTTTCTTTTACTATAGATATTACGTATAAGAACCTTAATACACAATATTCCATAAGTATTGCTTGCAATACCCCGTATTTGGAGGCGTTCCGGTTCCTTATACGTGTATCGTTCAAACAAAAATAAAGGCAAAAATAGATAAATACTTTCGTTAAGTTCGAAAAATACGAACTTTAAGGTGAATAGAAAGGCGACGTGCTATAAAAGGCCGTCTAAGGAAAGCTAGGTACTTAAGTGCTTCGCGCCACCTCATTCCCCCCGTTCACTTGTAAGTATTTTGAGAAGGAAGGTTAATCGAGGGTTTTGCCGCCCAAGTAGTATTACATATATATTTTTTGTAGCTTTTTGATATTGAACCTCGAGAGGGATAATCCCTTTCCTCTAAAAGTCGACCGAGGTATCCTACCTCATTCCTCGAGTTTAGTTGTATGCACACTCGCGCGTGTGCACACATACCGAGTTGTGTACCAAATACTTCTAATTCTTCAAAAAGAAGAAGAAGAACAAAAAGACCGTCAATCAAGCCGATCCCGAGAGTCGAGCTTTGAACAATACGATGGCAACGGATAATCGACCAATGATTGAGATTTTACAATCCCACGTTGAGGGAAATGATGACGCGATTGTGGTGCCGGATATTGGAGCAAATAATTTTGAACTAAAAACGGGTTTTATTCAAATGGTTTCCGCTACACAATTTTTGGGACGTACTAATGATGATCCTCACGCTCATATCAAAAGATTCATACAATTAGCAAATACCGTCAAGTACAATGAGGTGACTCAAGATGAAATTTATCAACTACTTCTTTCCACCATCACGGACCACCGCTTTAAGGAATGACATCATCACTTTTGAGAAAAAATATAGGGAAACTTTTAGTGAGTCTTGGGATAGATATAAGGAGATTTTGAGAAAGTGTCCTCAACATGGTTTTACTAAAGTTCATCAAATTAATACTTTTTACAATGGATTAACTTTGAATGACCAAGACTCACTAAATAGTGCTTCGGGGGAAAATATTTTGGTTAAATCAATGAATGATGCTTGGAAAATTGAAAAAAAGGAAAAAGTTCAAACTAAGAGTGTAAGGGCTACAATGGCTAGTGCTAGTAATAGTGAGACTACCAATCAAATTCAAACACTTACTTCAATTGTGACAAAACTTGCCTTACACGTTCAAAACACACCCGTTGCACACGTGAATGCCCTTAATGTGACTTGTGAAACATGTGGTGGGCCACATTCGTATCTTAATTGTGATAAGGTTTATGACCCATTGATGAGACTGCTTTTATACATAGTCTCATCGTCCAAAACGGGCTTAAAATGCATAAAATATCATAAAATATGCCAAATATATGCTTGTGTTTGTTCCATGTGTATTTTAGATACGGATATTGAGAAAATGGCAAAAGATCACAAGAAACAAGCAAAAACAAACACGGGAAATGAAGCCGCATAATGAACCAAACCCTAGAGTTGATTTTCCAAGAAAAACCCTTGAAGAATAGAAGATTGTACAAGAAGGGTCCTCCAATATTGAAGAATTGACACTTTAAACCCTTGTATATTCATAACTACAAGTTTGGTCCTTAAAGTTTGTCAAAATTACAAAAAGGACCCTTAACTTTGAAGAATTGGCAAGAATAGTCCCTCATTTATGAAGACTTGCCATTTTTAGTCCTCCAAAAAGTCAACCATACAAGTCAAGACCTTGAAGAATGAAGAAAATGCCAAAATCAGTCCTTCAAATATCATGAATTGGCAAAACAAGTCCCTTGATAAACTTTTGCAAATGTTTTGTGGCCAAAATCAAAGAATGAAACTTGTATCTAAAAGGAATTCGGATTATGCAAGTTTCAAACACAAATGAAAGGAAGAAAGAAGATTGAGGGTATTAACTACCAAGACAGCAAAGATACCTAGACCAGTGGTCGCATGCCACGCGCCCTACTATCTCCCCACAGCCAATCACCACTCACTATCCCTCTACCTCAGCTTCCCACTCACAACTGATTATTAACTAATTTTATTAGTTAATTAAAACAGGCGCCTAACACATATTCAAATCCTAATCAAGATCAAAACCTTCACTATTCAACAAAGAACAAAATTAGAGGTTTGTTTAATACTTGGAATTAAACCCCAAAACCCTCCAGATTTATGATTTACCTATCACTAACTAGAACCCAAACCTTAAACCACTTGCCACATCATCACATGACTTACATGATGAACCCCATGCACACGTTTTTGGGGAAAATGCCAAAACCTTGCAGAAAATCAACACACATCATTCAGCTTCATTCCTAAGCATTCCTTTGAGCCTTTGGATCAATTTCCACCCCCTTACACCTCCGCAAACGTCCAAGATAACTTCACATGAGTTCAAATTTTCAAACACCTCAAGGACACTTCTGGAACTTTATGTGCTAGGGTTTCACTTAATTTCAGCATTTCTAGATAGTTTGTAACCTATATAAGGCATTAGGACTACAACATTTGTTTTTGTTCTTAGTTTTCTTTGGTCAAAAATATGTAAATCCTTGTTTTCAAGTGAATGAAAAAAGTGTTTGATTTTGTGACGAATTCCAAGTTTCAACCTTTATATTCTGTTGTTATTGTTATATGTTTGTGAGTTTGAAGTCTCTTGGTTTGATTTTAAATATTGTGCAAGATTTTGAAAGTTTATCAAAAACCTGATTTCTTCTAAGTTCTTGTTCAAACACTTGAACTTTTTGGGCTATAAGTTGATCATAGCACCCTGATAAAGAGTTTATCAAGGTGTTGTGAGGCTTGTGGTTTGGGAAGTATCTAAGGGTGGGTTTCAAGCTTGAAAAGATCTTGGTCATTTTCCATTTTTGTTCATATAATCTGTTTTGTTCTGACCTTGGTGTTCTTAGCAGCTTGTTGGAAGCTTGTGGTTGTTAAGTTACCACATAAGCTCTCAAATTCGTGAGTGTGGATGTACATTCATTAGGTTTGTCATATTTTCTCCAAAATCTGATAAAATCTTGGTTCTAAGTGATTTCTGTGTTATACTGGTGTATGTGTGTTTCTATGCATACAATTGGTTCTTAGTTCATATGTTGGATGTTATGATGCTTATTTGGGCTTGATTCAGTCTTGAGAATACTTTTACTTGTTTAAAATTGGATTTAAAAAGTATAAAGGGTGTTTAGAATTATCTGTTGGTTCAAGTTCGCATGAGTTTGAGTAGGGGTTGTTGTATTGTTTGAGTTTATATCTGTTATTAAGGAGTTTGTATGCTGTTATTTACAAGTTTTGTGCTTTGAAACATAAAATCTGAAATCTTGGCTTATTGAGTTTGTTCTAGGCTGTTGTGACTTGAAATCTTGTGCACACCTAGTTTGCATGTTAATCTAGGGCTAACAAGTGTTAAATCATAGTTATTGCAACCTGAGTAATAGATCTGAGGCTTTGATTCTGGATTTGGTGTCAAGTAGTTCAACAAACATTGTTCTTGTTTGTTCTTTGTTCATCAGTAACTGTTTATGTTTGAATCTTGTTCAAAACTTGAAATCAGTGAATGAAATGATTTAAGTTGTGTGTCACTAAGTTGTATTGAGCTTGTGTATGCATTTGGTGGTTTGTGGTTAGCTTATACTAGCTTAAACATTAGCTTATATCACCAGATCTGCTTATAACCTGTCTATGTCTGTAGACTAATTGATTAAACTGTATCATTTGGCTGAGTGATTTTATGTTTTTCTGCTTGATTGTGACTCCCTACAACTCACTGGTTGTAGGAGTGCCCTTATTGTCCAAAATTATCAAGTGAATCTCTCTAAAAAGCAAAGTAAAATAGTCAAAGCAGTGGGAACTCCTTTCCCCTGCTGCTAGCCACTGCTATTGCAAATTGGTCAACAACTTATTCATAAGTCATTCTAGCTTATTCTAATGTGCAACAACTTATTTTTTGTGATAGATCTTAATATTTTGAGCTTATTAATCAGTTTTGAAGTTTACAACTTTTGGTTTTAGCTTTTGACTAGAGAACGACTATTTTGTCTTTTTCAAAAACAACTTATTGCTTATTTTAGCTTATTGAGTGTGCTTAATATAAAACTTTTTGTTGATTAAGCTTAATTAAGTTATTTAAAACCTTTTGCAAGTTGAATCAGCTTTTGAAGTGGCCTATAACTCGAAAACAACTATTTTGTCGTTTTGTGTAGAGAGCTTTTGCTTATTTCAGGCTTATTTCTTAGGCTTATTCAAAATTTCTTTTTACAGATCTTTTTAGTATCCCAAAAGAAGCTTGTGTGTCAAATTAGAGCTTATGGCATTAACTTATGGCTTAATGGGCCAAAAAGCCCATTAAGAATAAGTTGTTGACTTTAAGCTATGATAAGCTCACTTTCAGCTTTTGTGCCTTTAGACATTTGTTCTTAAAATTGATCTTTGAGTCAAATAGGTGATTTTGGGCTTATTTTGACAACTTTTTGCTTATTGGGTCAAAAAGCCAATTAGGTGGACTGTTTTTCATTTTGGCCCATTTGGAGGTCCATTAGGGGTATTTTGGTAATTCCAAGTTCATTTTCTATTTAATTAGATTAAAATAAGCTAGTTTGTAGCTTTTTAGATTTTTTTTATAAATTCTGGATTTTTAATATTATTTTATTATTAAAATTTGTTTTTAATATTTTTGCAAGTTTTTCATTTTTCTTAGCTTAAATACATTAAGTTAGGAACTTTAAAACTTTTAGATTAATTTTCTTGTCATTTAATTAATTTTTAGAATTATTTTAATACTTTTATAGTATTTAATCATTTTTAAATAGTTTTAATTAATTTTAAATTTTTCAAAAATATTTTTTAATTTAGTTAAGTTATTTTAGAGGTTTACAGAGTGAAAAATCTCATTTTGGGCTTTTTGTGAATTAAATTGATTTTTTGGGCCTTAATTAGCATTAAAAAATTAATATTTGATTAAATAAAAGGGTTGAGTGATTTTTTATTTTTTGTAAACTCTAATTACATTTTTTTGGATTTATTGTAATTTTTTAGGAATTTTTAGGTTAATTTTTAAATTTAGTCATATTTTACGGTTTTACGTGCACGACTTTCGTCTTAGTGTAATTTTATTCATAACCGTCATCCTTTTCTATTTTCTTTCTTCATGATCATAATCACAAATATTAATCATCTCTTTACACAACACACTAGCCTCCTTGAGAACGAACTCTCCACATTGGGTCATTTGTGCACGGTTTTCCTAAACCGTCGTACTTACCCTAATTACGCTCTTTTTCCTAAAAGACGTATAAATATACAATTATCATTCTTGGCGCCGCTGCCGGGGAGGCGTGTTGTGTTTTGATTTGAACAATTGTTGTTTTTATATTAGCCATAATATATAATTGTATTAGTAGCACTCTACTAATACGTATTATTGGTTTTTCGTTTTTGTGTGAATATTATTACTATATTGTATACGTAAAACAATAAATTCACAAGTACTTCAAAAGTGTGAAAACACAACCTTGATTCGGGATTTCATCACTCGATCATTGTATTCGAATCTCAAACAAAGAAAAAAAAGGCAAAATAGATAATGACTTTCGTGAAGCTTAATTTTGAAGAACACAAACTATAAGGTGGGTATAAGGCGGGTGTTATAAAATACACCCTAAAGAAAAAGGCTCTTAAGTGCTTCGCTCTGTCTCGTTTCTCCGCTTGCTTGTGCGTGTTTAGATAAAAAGTGCTAATCGAGGGTTTGCCAACCAAAGTATTATCTACATATCATATATATTTTCTTGGTTTCTATTGATTAAACCCTCTTGAACGTTTTGGTGTTCCACCAAAATTCTAAAGTCATCGAAGGCATTCACTTCACGTGATCGTTTTCATAACTTGAGGCTCCTTTAATCAAGAGATTTGATTTGAAGAGAGATTTGTAGATTTTTGTCTACGTAATACATCACCAAAATCCAAAAATAGTAAAAACAATCAAAAACACAAAAGATTATTGAAAAGATTAAAAACACCAAAAAGAATATTCTTTGATCACCCCACGTTGTACGTGACGTTTATGCAAACTCGTAGTCAAGCAAGACGTGCACGTAAATGTCGTAATCTAAAGGAAAACACACCAACACCTTCAAGTGAAGAATCTCCAAGTGAGGAACCTATTGTAGAACAAGAAGCCACCATGGCTAATCGTACTATGATGGAGTTACTTCAAGCACCCACCAAGGGTTTTGGAGAGGCCATTGTGATTCCCGCCATCCTTGCGGAGAACTTCGAGATCAAGACGGGTTTAATGTCTATGCTTCAAGCCAACAAGTTTCGCGGACACGAAAAAAACAACCCACATTATCACATTAGGCAATTCAATCGTCTCATCGCGACAAGCAAGTTTAAGGATGTACCCCATGATGTCATTAAGATGATGTTGTTTCCATACTCGTTGGATGGACCCGCCATGATATGTCTCGAGAAAGAACCCATAAATTCGATTTTGACATGGGGTGATCTCGTTTCTGAGTTTGTGAATCAATTTTTTCCACCATCTAAGACGACACATTTGAAAAACGAGATTTTACGATTTACTCAAAGGTCTAATGAGAGTTTTTCTATGGCTTGGGAAAGATATAAAGAAATTTTTACATGAATGTCCACACCATGATTTTTCCGAATTGCACCAAATTGACACTTTTTATAATGGGCTTAATGATCATGAACGAGATTATTTGAATGTCGTGCAAAACGATCGATGAGGCTTTAAAGATTATCGAGAATAGATCTAAGGTTTATAACCTTCGTAACACACCGAGTGTTGCCACTATGGGTTCGTCATCGTCGTCTCGTAACATGAGTGCCTTGCAAGATGAAGCAAATGAGGAAAATCGGTTTTTCGATAGGTTTTCGACTCTTATGACTCATTAGAAAGCACAAGATGCTTTGAATTCCGCATCGGTAAAGGCGGTCGGAAAGAGTTGTATGTCGTGTGGTGGAGCTCATGATTTTTCCGAGTGCATTACCGCGGATGGTAACTGATAGGTGTGAAAACACCCATCCTTTTACCACTTACTTCTTGCTAAAACAAGACCAAAATGCGTATTTAGTGTCATTTGTTTGGAATTATGCGTGGTTTGTGTGTTTGTTGTGTTTTCAGAGCAAACCGGATAAATATTGAAGAAAACATGGGATCGCACGGGTTTTATCGAAGAAAAAGACGAAAAGACAAAGTCTATAGTCCAAGAGATGCAAAAGATTTGAAGTCAATGGGCCTATTTGAAGATTTATCGAAGAAAAGGACCAAAGATGGAAGATTTACATATGTCGAAGAAACTCAAGTCTATTAAATGAAGAAATTAAAAGACGAGTTGAATTTATTCGTCGACAAATCCCGAATCGAAATCGAAAACGTCAACTTTTCTGAAAAGACGAGAAGACAAATAGAAAGGGAGAAAGCCCACTCACCAAACCAAGCCAAGCACTATATATACTCCTTCCATTCACATTTTCCACTAGTTTTTTCTGTTATTTTCTTTCCTAGTTCGTAGGAACCAACTCCCTTAAGGAGGTGGTTTTCATTTTCTTTGATTTCTTCCACAATCTTGTAAGTTTAATATTTTCATTTTGATTGTTTTAATCTTAATCATCAATACAAGTTTACATTTAATCTTTCTATCATCTTGTTCTTCCTTTTCTTGTTGATTCAAAGTTCTTAAGTTTTATTTTATTGGTTTTGATCTTCAAAAGTAAGTGGGTTTTATGTTTTTGTTGTTTTGGATTGATGTTTACCATAGGTAAATGATTAGTGGTTAAATTGGTTTAAGTTTTGATTAAAAACTTGGTGGATTTTGGTTTAGATTCGTGTGATAAGTAATCCCTGTTCTTCGTTATTATTACTGTTCCTGCCCAGATTCCGGATCAACTCCTTATTCCGGATCAAGGTTTTTAGATTTTAATGTTTATTCGGAATATCCATTATTCCGGATCAAGGTTTTGAGATTTTATTCCGGATCAAGTCCTTTGGTTCGGAATATCTTATATTCCGGATCAGCTCATCTCTTTCACTTATTCCGAATCAACTTGTTCATCCGGAATACTCAATATTCCGGATGAGTAGTTATTCCGAATAAAGGTTTCTTCTAAAACATTTCACATCAAGTCAGTTATTCCGCATAAGCACATTATTCCGCATAAGCTCATTATTCCGGATCAAGGATTATTCCGCATGAAGGCCATTTATTCCGGATAGAATTTATTCCGGATCAGTTAACATTCCGCATCAACCACATTATTCCGGATCAGAAGTTATTCTGCATGAAGGCCATATTCCGCATGAATCAAACATTCCGGATCAACACATATTCCGAATGAAGCAGTTTTTATGATTATTCCGCATGAGCTGATTTATTCCGCATGAAGCAAATATTCCGGGTCAACAAATATTCCGAATGAAGCAGTTTCTTTTGGTTATTCCGCATGAGTTGATTTATTCCGAATAAGCCAAATTTCCCTAATATTCTGGATCAAGCCATTATTCCGCATCAACTGTTTTTCCAGGTTTAGGTATTTTACTGTTTAATTTTAATTCAAGTTTATTTTCAGTAATTGCTTTTAGTTTAATTTTATAACTTCTCGCACTTATCGTTTTAGTAGATATAGACCAAAGCTCCCCCTTTTTAGTCACCAATTACAACAATTCCACTTTTAGCCGTGATCGATTCGAGAAGATACCGAGAACGAAACAACGACATATATCAATTGGGTACCAGCAACACGAACAAAGATCTTGCAACAAACCTTTTTATAAACTAACCAAAAATCAGTTATTAGTAACACTTCGAGTTCTTATGTAGCCACGGGAACTTATAAACAAAACAGTCAAGGTTCCCGCCCAAATCAAGCTCCACAAAATCAAAATGCTAACAACTATTGAAATAACAATCAAAATGGTGCTTATCAAGGGAATCAACGTAACTTTAACAAGGGTAATTACAAAAGTGGAAATGGGAAAATTTCAAACCAAAACCAAAACCGTGATTTTCAAAACACGACACAAGGTTTTCAAAATGCTCACACTAAAAATCTTAATGGAGAATTTTTGGATTATGCAAAAGCAAACGATTCTAAGTTTGATAACATGCAACGTGAGATGATTAGCTTAAGATCCGAGTTGAAAAACGAGCTTAAAAACGAACTTGCTAATGAACTAAAAACTCATGCTAATAAAATGGAAGGAAATGTTCAACGTCTCCAACAAAATCAACAAAAAATGGAGCAAGGTCAAAACGAGATTAAGCAAGAGTTGTTAAAAGCGGATGCTAGGCAATCAAAATTTGAAGATCAAATGGGAAAAATGTTTGAAGCTATCATGTGTAAACCCTCTTCATCGGGTGGTCTTCCTAGTGATACCATTGTAAACTCGAAAGTAGAATTTAAGGTTATTACTACTCGTAGTGGTAAAACTTTCAAAGAACCCATTTCTCATCCAAGTACTTCTACGGAGAAGGAAATAGAGAAAGAGCCCGAGGTGGTGGTCGAAAAGGAGCATATCTCAATCCCACAAAGTCCCACTCAAACCACACCTACGGTTGAACCAATACCAATAGTGGAACCTGAGATTCCAAGGCCGATGCCTATGCCTCAACCCACACCACCCTTACCTTACCCATCAAGACGAAACAAGGAAAAAGCACAAGAACGTAACAATTATCAATTTGAACTTTTTATGAAAATGTTTTGTGACTTGCATTTTAACATAATTTTTGCCGACGCTTTAGTCATGATGCCTCGATTTGCCGCAAACTTCAAAAGTATGTTGAATAACAAAGAGAAATTTCAAAAGTCGTCTAGTTGTTTTTCGGTTTTTCTTAGCCGCATACCTCAAAAAGTCGGTGATCCCGGTAAATTTTTAATCCCATGTGCTATCGAAGATATGGAAGAATGCTAGGCCTAGGCCGATCTTGATGCTAGTATAAATTTGATGCCTCTTAAGATTTTTAAGTCGCCCAATCTTCCTAATCTCACTCCTTCAAGAATGTCAATCGAGATGGCTGATCATTCTACGATTCTTCCTTGTGGAGTTGCCGAAGACGTTTTCGTGAAAGTTGGAAAGTTTTACTATCCCGTGGACTTTATCGTTGTAGACATTCCCATTGATCCTAAATTTCCTCTAATTTTAGGTCGATCATTTTTGGATACGTCGAGAGCGCTTATTGATGTTCATGCTAGGAAAATCACTCTACGTTTCAATGAGGAGGAACTCGTCATAAATGCAATTCAAAACTCTACGCTTTCTCATGTTTATTCCATCATGTCTTTGAACCATGTTGATTCAATCAAAAACATTTGCAAAGTATTTTCAAAAAGAGTTTTAGGAGTTGTCGATAAAAACGATTTTCTATCCCCTCCGCCGATGGAGGTTAAGAGTGTTGAACCTACGTCTCCAATCACGGAAGATTCTTCGGATGATGAATATGTTGACCCCGAGGGGGCGGTTTTATTTATTGATAAACGTTTTGAGAACTTACCACCACCAAAAAGCAAATTAAATGTGAGAATTTTTAGTGTGCCTAACATCGTTTTTGAAACACCAAATATTTCTGACATAATCAAATCGGGTTTTCATAAGGAGTTTTCAAAAGATGAAAAAGGAAAAGATTTGAATTGGATTTAAAAGATTTTTCTACAATTCTAACTCCGTCATCACCTCGTGTTTTGAGTACTACAAGCTCGTCTACTCCTTTTGATGATGCTTTGTGTGGATTTAGTATGGGGAAGTCCCTTATGTTCCCTTCCTTTTCTCCACCGAGGACGAAATATTCGATCCCGGAATTGCTTATAAAGGGAAATCTCGGTCTTCCACCGATGCAATAGATGGAAAATACTTTCATTTGATTGGTGTGAGTATACCTCGAGTAGCTCAAAAGTTTGTCTTACCATTTGTCCCACCCTTCTACATCTCATCTCTTTTCTTCAAACTCTTTGAGTTTTTGGCACGTGTTGAAGTGGCGTTGGTTTGTTTATCCAATGAAAACGTGTAACAATCCGTCAATTTATGGTTGATATTTTATTCTCAGATATTATTTAAAAACATTATTTTAATGTTATATTATGAACTCACTTATTTTTGGGAAGTAATTTAGATTTACGTCTTGAAGTAGCATCGACTACGTCTAAACCGGGGGGTTCTACGTTACGTGCTTACGTTTACATACACCGTCTTTGGTGACAGTCCGACATTTCAGAAAATAAATTTATCCATGAATATTATTTTGGAGTTTTAAATTTGAGTTGGTTCATAAACTCACAAATTTACGAGAAGAGATTAGGACTTACGATTTTAATTTAACGTCCTTTACGACTAAACCTGAAACCTTAGGATTACGTATTTACGTTTTCGAACTCCGTTTTTGATGAGACAATTTTTATTAGATTCGTTTTATGCCGTTGATTCACAATTTATAAAAACGTTTTTCGTAAAACGACCCGAGTGCACGCAAATCGAGGAAACTAGAATCGAGGAGTACCCGTAAATAAATGGGGATGAGACAAGTGGGAAACTTGCCCCACCCCCACTATAACCGTCCCACACAACACCACCACACCACATTTGGTGTCAAGTTGTAAGCTAAGCTTACACTTGTCATTCTAGCTTACAATGTAAGCCATTCTTCCATCAAAACTAGCTACCAAAAACTACTACCTTCATTACATACATGCAAATCAACCAAAACTCTCTCTTCCTCTCTCTAGCTTGCCATCCCATACTCCCCATAAACACCTCACTTTGATCAAATTTAACCATAAACATTTGTTATAATTAACATATGTTAACCTCCATTCAAAGAGATGAAGATTGGTGCAAGTTTTAACATCCAAGGAGAAGTTTTGTTGATGTCTTGGGGCTGATTTTCCACAAGGTGTTCATGAGAATGGTGGTCTTGAAGATGGTCTTGGTTCATCACAAGTTTCTCCATCCAAATCCATGTTTTGATCACAACCTACATCATCATGGTGGTATAAAGATAGTTCTTCTCATCCTCTTGTTATTTTGATTATGTAATCTTGTATTTCTTTTACTTATGTATATGTATATGATGATGAATGATGATTAAAAATGTTATGTGGGGATTTGGTGTTGATAGATTGGATAAACATGGGTAAAAAGATGGACAAACTACATGTAAAATGGGTAAATCTTGTTTAAATGGTAGGCTGTATAAAAACAGTAACTAACCACATGTTAGACTGATAAAATGATGAAGTAGAATCCATTTACAGTAAGTAATACGTCTTGTACACATGTGAGAGTTGGCCATGCAATGGAATCATTGTAATGAGTGAGATATGATCAAAACAAGTTTAAAGTACAAATCTGAGTTCACTGTTTTGGACGATTTTTAGAAAATACTTAGAGGCTGATTCAACAGTAGCTATAGAAGAGTTAAATGGAGAAAATATCATGTAGTTTATGTCATAAACATTTGAGCTTCTATCTCCATATAGAACTCTAGATATGGCAGTTTTGGTGAACATGAAAATAAAAATCAGATTTTGTAAATTAAAGTATAATAGTATTATATAAGCACTCAAATAAAAATAGTATAAAATGTAAATTAAAACCCACTAACTCATATAATACCTTTATATGAATATGTACAATGATAAATAAATGATACATTTTATGAAAATGGTAATTTGATAAGTTTTATAAGTTATAAAACTATAAACATGATTTTTACGACTTTTCCGGCTATTACCGTAAAATTAACGTTTTTGCTAAATAAAACTTAGACGGTTGGACCCGTCTAATGTGAACTTTATAAAACTTATATACTGATATATAAACATGTATAACAAGTAAAAACCGATAAAACCCGAACTATATAACATACGGACATTAACGGGCTAAATTAACGTTATTGGACTAATAAAACAACAAAATGGACTAAAACACTTATAAACTTATTTATTGGGCTTAACCCATTTGGGCCCAACATGTAAAGTATAAATACTGATAATACAAGTATGAAATGGATTAATACAAGTTAATAAACTTATAATAGGCTTATTGGACCTAAAACACTTAAATAGGTAAAACTAGAAAACTAGTATAAAAGTTATCGACACATAACACAAAAATGAGTAAATGCGAATATGTAAACCCACTTGATCATCATATATATAAAATCATCATATGTATACATAATTGTTATTTTTATAAAGTCATTGGACACGAGTCTAAGACGAGTATTATTTGTCTAGGTTTATGTGATTGAAGCACGTACCGTACGTCCGAATTGCCGATAACCCGCCTTCCCACATCAACGTGAGTTCATAGCCTCGCACTCTTTTAAATGTTTTTATGAAATGTTTTATAAACCCGCGAGGGAGATAACATGTTAGTTTTTATAAAATAGGACACCATTTGTCCCGATTGTTTGTTTATGGATTTGGACCCGAATGATTGTATGACCCGATTGTATGACCCGATAAATGATTAAAGGACCCGATAGATGAAATTAAATGGATTATTAAAGTTAGGTTATGTCACTAAAAGTCCCATTAGCATGAATTGTGAACTGCCGGGATTTGGTAGACGCTTATGCATATAATAGTACTATTTGGGGACGATCACCCGAGTTCGCGCCTTGACGGTTGATCCCCGTCGTGCCACATTGATTGGTAAGCGAATTTATGTATGAGAAGATTTCCATAGCGTGACCTTTGTGACGAAACGCTAATTTAGATGGGAAAATTGGGTATCGGGTTAGCTACCCGTTGTTTGGTTTAGTAAGGTAACAATGTCATGCGGCTTATAATAATCCAGTTAACGAAATACTACTAGACGCACCGAATTACGATGTATTGCCTGACTAGCAATACAGGGTCATACTATTGATATTATGTTCGTGTTTTGGTTTTCATAACCATATTCATATAACGGTTTTTATTTAATCTATACAACGTTGTAAAACGTATTGTATGATGTTTTTACGACATTGGCTCGTATAATGATTTTTAAGGCAAATGCCTATATTATGATTTTGATAAAGATTTGTATAAAATGATTTTGGCTATTTTATGGCCTATTACAATGATTTGTACGAAATGATTTTTGGTAATAATTTTATACCAAAGTTATATTGATGTAATTTATTAAACTCTATGAATTCACTCGGCGTTATCGCTGACCTTTTCTTTTAACATGTTTTATCTCAGGTACTTGAAGGTAATTCTCGGGAAGACGACAAGAATTCATGGCCCGCACTTAAACAATATTTTCCATTCAAATACTTTGTAAAACTTTGTATTAAATATAATGACTTGGGACCTATGTACCTTTTATATTTATGAATGGAAATGCTTTATTATTAAACGAAGCGATTTTTATGCGTTGTCTATGATGTGAGTAATGTGTTATCCCGTAACACCAACTAGTCTTCCGCTGTATTGACTTGTATAAATTTGGGGGTGTTACAGTTTGGTACCAGAGCTCTCGTTATAGAGAACGAAAGATTTTTAAAACCAAGGTTTTGAATAAAACATTTCAAAATCTTTTAACTATAAACATTTTTCTCAAAATGTCTAAAAATCTTTTGACTATAACGGTGCCGAAAAATTCCCGAGTTACCGACAAGGCCAGACTGAGAAGTGTTATTTTAATATATATATAACTTGGATTATATATATATATATATGATGTAATTTTATTACATGATTGTTTGATGATTATGTTGATATTTATACGAGGTATTTATACGACGTCGATTGTCACAAGGAACCCTTAATCCCCTAGTAAATTAGTCGAAGCTATTCTCGTAGGAATTCTAGCTATCCTAGATCTAAACCAAGTTGTGGATATTTATGATCCCAACAAATGATTGATATTCGTAGAAATGTAGATATTAGTTGATTGCGATATTGAAGAAGAATTGGCGAGATTAAATCTGATATCGATGTCATGACGATCTTTCCATATAGAGTGGAGTTTGACAAAACGTTACCACCTAGAAAGATGTCATCTGATTCGTTGTCATCCAATTCTTAAATCGAAATCGAAAGGGTGAATGTTGCACTTGAGGCTGTAATTGGAACCATTACCCAAAAGCCTCATGCCACTAGTACCTTTCTGAGAAGTCTAGTTGAATGATCAAGTCATTTCATACTAGTAACTCATTTGATAATTATTGATGAAAGAGCTATAGGATTGGAAATTAAGTGTTGATCATATTGAGCTTTTATTGCCTTTACAAGGCTGAAGAATAAGATTGAAAGTATTGAAGAATGAGGTAGGATATCCCATTCAGTATAAGTTTATTGAAACTTGAATAAAGTGAAATTTAACCCGAATGGAATAAGAAATGGTTAAGAGGAAGTTGTCGAGTCCTGTGATTGAATTATAGGGTTTTAATTGATTGTTGATTCGTGTTAAGTATTGTTCCTAGGCCATTGTCTACTAATGAGGATGCCCAGTGTCCAAGAAATAAATTGAAGAAATCTTCTTCTAAATTGGGACCGATGGATCTTCCGGAACAGGTGGGACACCTAATGACCCTTGTAGGTTAGTATTCCTTGTGGTATCTTTTAAAAATCCCTAACTTAACTGAGATATCAGTTGGTAGGATGAGTTCTGAGAATTGTATGAAATAGTGACACGTAATGTGTTACGGTACAATTTTGACTTGTTTGTGATTAATGAAATGACTACCTTTGGTTGCTAAATCCTACATGTATCGATGTTATCTATCTTTTCTTGCTTCATCCTAATGTTCGCATTAGTGATGCAACCATTGAACAAGTACTCATCTCGATTTGGGTTACGTTGTGGATTATTCTTTTTGAGCGCCATCGAGGTCATGAACCTCATGATTATTTGGCTAAAGCTCATTTCCTATCATATTGTAGTTAAGTTCTTGGTGAACAACTCTTCATCACTCTTTTGCAGATCACACATTGTTTTTATAAAGTTAAAACGGTATCCTTTGAGAAAATTTAATTTTCATCACAATAAGGACTATTCAAAGTGAGATTTATAAGTGATTAATATCAAAATGAAGTTGTTTATGAGACGCTTTGGAAACTTAATTATTTCCATAACAAAGAAAACCTTTGTAAATATATTTTCGATTCTTATTTAAGAATTAAGCATGAAAATGTTTTTATTATAAACATGATGACAAAGTTTTGACGAACTGAGTATTGCATCGTTAATCTTGAAATTGTATATAGTTGCGCGCCTACATACAATTTGGAATGGACCATGCAAGACTGATTAGTAGTCACCATAATACTGATTAATAAACACTACATTTTCTTTAAAGATTGTGAAAGATTAAAATTTTATGAGATCTGCAAGAAGTGAAAAATAGGGACATAGTGTTAGGGACACCTACATATGTGCCTGTAGCATCTATTCTTCTGAGTCGAATTTATTCATCTATGGAAATTGTCTTATTTGACAATTGACAATTCTTCCTTGTCCAATTCTCCCGTAGTGAGATTCTTAGGAAAAGTATTGATTGTCGAGTGTTGATACCCGACTGGATGTATCGACGCACCTCTCATTTCTTTTGAATTGATTTAATTTGAATGACCTGGGTAACGATCCGAGGAGCTTTCGAATGCGTACTCAAATTATGAAAACATGGGATATATTCATATTCGTTAAATGTTTTCGTCTTTACCTGAATTGAAATTCTCTCGAGTAGATTATGCCTTGACCTTACTCTTTTAAGGTTAGTTATGTATCCAGATATCCTTGAACTTGTGAAAGATCATGAGTTATTATTAGTCTTTTGAGAAGTTCACATCTTATCGTTGGCAATGCAACTGGAAAGTTGATAGTGCCAGTAGAATGGATTGATTGATTTTGACATGACGACATTGTCTTAATTGATGGGAACTCGAGTAGAATTCCCCTAAATGATAAGATGTTGATCATCAAAAGTGATCTAAATAATTCTTGAAGGATGACCGTATCCTGCATTCAGACTTGAAATTATATTGTGAATGATTGTGAAATAGTCATAGATATTATAATCTAGAAAGAACTTAAACTAAATTTATTAAAAGATGTTTCTGTTATCTAAAACTTTAGGAGGTATTTATTGGTGAATTACCTAGACTTTTGCCATTAAGGCAAGTTGAAATTGGTATTGATTATATTCCCGGTGCTGCACATGTGGCTTGTGCACTGTACGTCAGCACCATCTGAATTAAAAGGAATTACCGTACAACTGAGAGAGTTGTCAGAGAAAGATTTTATTCTACCGAGCTCGTCATCATGAAGAGCTATGGTGTTATCATTCCTTATATTTATAGATTACTGTGAACTGAGTAAATTGACAATCGAAAACGATATCCATGACTCGAAATGGAAGATCTGTTCGATCATTTACAAGGTTCTAGCGTATGTTTTAAAGATTTGATCCATGCCATGGTTATCATCAACTTCGCATCTGCGAAGAAGATTATCTATTCCAATCACTACATCCGGTACTTGTAATGAACATTATGAGTTTCACGTGATGTCGTTTGGATTGACTAATACACATGTAGCATTCATAAATTTGATGAATCACGTGTGTAGGCCGTAATTTGATAAATTTATGCTTGTGATTATTAAGGACTATTTGTTTGTTTATAAGAATAAGAAGAAGTTAATAATTATTTATAGATTGCCCTGAATTGGCCGAACAATGAAAACCTGTACCTTGAATAATTAACATATGATTTAAGACTTAATCCTTTATATTAAATTGACCGTGTGATTAAAAGATAATGGAATCTATAATGACTCTTCAAAAGTTTAGAGCCCTTTTAAGACTTTGGATTTTACCAAAAAGAAAGTGCAAATGTGTTTTGAAAAATGTTTTATCGAAAAGAATATTTAAGGAATCATTCCCTTATAACCAAAACATTTAACTAAACTCCTGTTTAGGGGTAAATGTTTGTGTATATCTTAAGACAACTTAAGAAGGATTGAGGAAACCATTTAAACCATGACTTGAAATTTGAAATGATAATTTACGCTTTTCAACTAAGAAAATTTTGACCAAAATATAAACAAAGATTTTTCGAACATTTACGAATCCTACTAATTATTTTTGATAAATCAACAAAAATCGTGTTAATTAAATTAAAAATTATTTTGAACATTTTCATATAATTGGACGGACTAAGAAATTTAAAATCTTTATGTTTACGTTTCATAAAAATTGAATATTTATTATTTAATTACTAGCAATAGTTATCGACGCTTTAGACACCGGATTGAGTAAAACTGATAAAAATGATAGATGAGGTAAAATTAAGACTTATAAAATATGAAGAAAGAAAGAAATTCTGATTGAATTTTGGTCATGATAATTATATCATCAGGAAAGGTGAATGTAGATATCGACACATAATATAGAAAGGATAAAGAATCAATTAGGACATGTTCCTTAATAATGAAGGTGCAAAATAAATTGTCGAACAACATAAAAATGAACGCTGTTGTAAAAAAAAGGATAATATAAATAATAAAAGGGGTTCGCGGCTAATGTGAACCATTAGAATTAAGAAGCCGATAGCGTTAAATGTATAAAAGGCCACTTGTGATCGTCTAAATATAGAGATTTTAAGATATAGTTATATTGGAGTCTTGTAAGTATAAGTATTCTATTCCTGTTATTCCAGATTTAATGTATCTTTATCTGAAGAAGTTGTACTAATGGCAAATCATGAAGGCAGACATCGCCTCATACATTAGTAAACGTCTAATTATTGCAAAGGTCATCATCTGAATTTGATTCGATTTGGGTAATCGTCGACAGACTAACCAAATCTGCTAATATCATTCCTGTTAATGATAGATTCTTGATGAAGAAATTGACTCTTTTGTATTTAAAGGAGTTGTGTAAACATGGTGTTCCTGTATCGATCATCTCTATCAAGATCCTCGCTTCGCATTGAATTTCTAGAGATTTGCTCAGAAGTCATTAAGAACTAATCTTGATGAGAGTACTATGTACCACCCCAATTGAAGGGACGAGGTAAAGTAACGATACAAAATACTATAAGTGCTGTTCTAGGTTTGAATGATTGACCTTTGGTAATAATTTTTAATGCTAATTAAAGCCCAAAAAATAAAAACAATTAACAAAAAGCCCAAAATGAGATTTTTCATATTCTAAACCTCTAAAATAATAATTTTTAATGCTAATTAAAGCCCAAAAAATAAAAACAATTAACAAAAAGCCCAAAATGAGATTTTTCATATTCTAAACCTCTAAAATAACTTAATTAAACTAAAATCTATTTTTCAAAAATTTAAAACTAATTAAAACTATTTAAAAATTATTAAAAACCATTAATATATTAAAATAATCCTGGAAATTAATTAAATGACAAGAAAATTAATCTAAAAATTTTAGAAATCCTAACTTAATGTATTTAACCTAAGAAAAATGAAAAAGTTGGAAAAATCCTAAAAACAATTTTTAATAATAAAATATTAAAAAAATCCAAAATTATAAAAAATTCTAAAAACTTGCAAACTAGTTTAATTTAACCTAATTAAACAGAAAATGAACTTGAAATTACAAAAATACCCCTAATGGGCCTCCAAATGGGCAAAAACTACAAATAGTCTAAGCTTAATGGGCTTTTTGGCCCAATAAGCAAAAAGTTAACCAAATAAGGTGAAAAGTTATAGTCTAGCTTAAAATTAAATTTTAACACAAAACTCTAAAGGCCCAAAAGCTGAAAGTGAGCTTATCACAGCTTAATAAGCAAATAGCTTATTCTTAATGGGCTTTTTGGCCCATTAAGCCATACGCTAATGCCATAAGCTGAAATTTGACACACATCCTTCTCTTGACCTTATAAAGCTGTTTGTAAAAAGAATTTTTTAATAAGCCCAAGAAATAAGCCTGAAATAAGCAAAAGCTCTCTACACAAACGACAAAATAGTCGTTTTCGAGTTCTAGACCACTTCAAAGGCTGATTCAAGTTGCAAAAGCTTTGTAATGACTTAATTAAGCAAAATAATAAAAAAGATATCAAATAAGCACTCTGAATAAGCTGGAATAAGCAATAAGTTGTTTTGAAAAAGAAAAGTCAATTAATTTTCTAGTCAAACCTAAAAGTCAAAGGCTCAAATGCTCCAGATTAGTCAAATGGGTCAAATAAGGAAGATTGATTACCCAAAAAAAGTTGTTGCACAATAAAATAAGCTATTATAGCTTATTGATAAGCTGTTCACAAATTAACACTAGCAGTGGCTAGTAGCAGTGGGAAAGGATTCCCACTGTTTGACTTTCATGAATCTTGTTTTTAGTGTGATTTACTTGGATTTAATGGACAAACAAGGCACCCTTATAACCAGTGGGTTATAAGAAGTCAATAACAAGCAACAAATCACGAAAACACCCAGCCAATTAGTACAGTTTAATCAAACAGCATACAGACCTGGCACAAACATGGTATAAGTAGATCTGGTGATATAAAAGCAGATTAAGCAAGATTAAGCCAACCAAATTGAACCAAACTTATACAACAGCTGAAATAAACTTAATGAAGCATAAATAAACTGGTTTCAAGCACTGGTTTAAAGATTTGAGCTGATTTCAAGCTTATGAATGTTATTGATAAACAATGAACAAACACAATCCTTTTTTTACCGATATACTTGACCAATCCTTGAACTTTAAACCCTCAAATCAATTAATCAGATTCCACAAACTATGTTTTACCATTTGTTAACCCTAGATAAGCATACACACTATGTGTCCACAAATTTTCAAGTCAAAATAGGCAACAACAAGCAAGATATAGCACAAATTAGATTTTGATTTTTAAAACGCAAGACTTGCAAATACCAGCACTCAGCTCCTAATATATTAGATACAAACTCAAAACAAACCTTAACACCTACTCAAACTAACATTCAAAACCTAAAAAAATAGACCCAAACACCCTTTAAAATTTTTAAATAAAAATTTAAACAAGCAAATGTGTTTAACAGGTTTACCCAAGCCTAATCAAGCATCATACCAACAATATCATGTAGTAAGGCCAAGATTCAAGCCACAAGAACACCTCATACAACAGTAGAATCACAAAATCACTTAGAACCAATTTTCGACAGATTTTTAGGGAATAAATCTCAAACCTCATGAATGTACATCCACACTCACGGATTTATAGCTTATGTTCCTAGCTAAACAAGGCACAAGCTTCCAATTAGCTGCTAAGAACAATAAGGTGAGAAACAAACAGATTATATGAAAAAAATATGAAAAATGAACAAGATTCTTTCCAAGCTTGTTCCCCACTCCTTGAATCCTCCCAAACCACAAGCTAACTACACCTTGATAAGTATCTTATCAGGGTGTTATGATCACTTATGATCCAAAAGTTCAAGTGTTTGACCTAAGACTTAGGAAAAAATCAGATTTTGGAAAACTTTTGCAATAACTTGCACAATCCTTAAAACCAAACTTTTAAACTTCAATTTCACAAACATATAACAATAACAATAAGTTATAAAGAGTGGCACTTGGATTTTGTCAACAAATTTAAACACTATTTCATTCCATTGAACATAGGCTTTACAGAAATGTGACCAAAAAAAAACCAAGAGTAAGAGACAATGTATGAGTCCTAATGCCTTATATGGGCTACAATGGTTCTAGAAAGCTGAAAATAAAACATGAAACCCTAGTATATGGTCTTCCAATTTTTCCCTTGAAAGTTTGAAAATTGTTGAGCATGTGTGAACATTTGGCTGTTTGTGGAGCTGTAAAGAAGATGGAAATTGATCCAATAGGTCCTAATGAGCTTATGATAGAATCGGGTTTTTGGTTCGTTGATTTTCTGCCAATTTTTTGTCCTGTTCCCCAAAGGTGAGTAGCAGGGTGGTTCATGTGACATGGTTGATGCGGTGGCAAGGGATTTAGGAGTTGGGTTGTGATTAGTAGTCCCTTAATCTTTGTTCTGGAGGAGATTAAGTGTTAATTCCACATAGTTTAGAAAAACCCAAATTTGTTCTTCGTATGAATAGTGAGGTTTTGATCTTGTTTTAAGTTTGAAAATGTGTTAACTGCCTAATTCAAACTAATTAATATAATTAGTTTAAATCTGGTATAAGTGGGATGTGATGTGGCGAAATGGTGGGTTTTGATTGGTTGTGGTGGGTGTGGGGTGAGGTGGCAGAATGTGGTTGGTTAAGGTAAGTTTTATGTCTTCATAGCTTTGGTCCTTCATTTCCTTTGTTTGTTTTATTTGGTGTTTAAACATATAACAAACGAATTTCCTTTGTAAGACAAGTTTCGTTTTTTAGACTTTGGCCACAAAAGGTTTTGCAAAGTGTAATCAAGGACTTGTTTTGCCATTTGATGATATTTAAAGGACCAAACTTGACATGTCTTCAATCTTCAAGGTCTTCACTTGTTTCTTTGTCTTCATGGAGGACTAAAGTGACAAGTCTTCAAATTTGAGGGACCATTCTAGCCAATTCTTCAAAGTTGAGGGTCCTCTTTGTAATTTTGACAAACTTTAGGGACCAAGCTTGTAATTATGAATATACAAGTGTTTAAATTGTAAATTCTTCTATAATGAAGGACCGTTCTTGTACAATCTTCAATTCTTCAAGGACTTTTCTTGGAAAATCAACTCTAGGGCCCGGTTCATTGTGCGGCTTCGTTTCCCGTGTTCGTTTTTGCTTGTTTTTTGTGATCTTTTGCTATTTTCTCAATATCCGTACCTAAAATACACATTGAACAAACACAAGCATATATTTGGCATATTTTATGATATTTTAACCATTTTAAGCCCGTTTTGGACGATCAGACTATGTATAAAAGCAGTCTCATCACTCCCCCATACTAAACCATTGTCGTGCCCTCACGCAATGCTAGAATAAAGTATCGTAGCACCTGCAAAATTCATTTTTATGCACTTTTATTGAATCATAAACTTACTACACTACTACTACTTGTGTTTTAGACATAATGTATGATTTTCATCGCAAAATTTGGACTTTTAGGTTCATAGAATAAGAACACGTGAATGCTTCGTTAGAAATAACTTCGTCGTCCTTGATTTTCACCCAATTCGATGCCAAGCGTGTAAGAGATCATTGTCATTATAAGTTAGTAATGCTAACACTACTCATATGCCCTAATCACGTACTTAGACTCCCTTAATCCTATTTGGTATCTCTTATATTTTATTTTTGTCTTGAATGTTCACGAGGATACATTTTTTACTTATGCGATGATAGAGATTAAGGTCCAAAAATAGAGTCATAACGGTGTAACCAAGACCCTTGAATTAATAACCCCCCCAATAGACAACGATGTCAAAAAATTAAGTCAACAAGAAGGATCGATAAACACGGATTTATAACGGTTTTGAACATGAGACTTATTACCAAGACTTTTATACGCCCCCTAACGGATGGGCCTTATTATCATAGGTTTACCTCCATCCTTTATTCAACTCCGCCATGGAGCTTTTATTATGACTTCGTTCTTGCCTTGCCTTTTATTTAACCTCGCCATGAGGTGTTTATTATGGCCAAAGACGTATATCCTCACGCAAAAGCGAATTTTGGATCTTTAAAGCTTCAAAGATTAAGGATTGATTCACTTTCAATTTTTGGAAAGATTTTTCGGCCTTGTGAGCTTCAAATTTTTGCCAGATTTAGGTGAGCACTTGAAATCTTATTATTAGGTGAAGGTTTCGATTATTTAGGTGGCCAATACTTCAAAACCGTGACGCTGGCGATACCTTAATGTTTTCCCAATTTAATTACATGGAAGCTACTAGAAAAGACTAGAAACCAACAATCAAGACTAAACCGCTAAGCCAATACTTATTAGCAAAATATATTTACAAGTGAAGGGAGAATAAGCAAATAACGAGAACACATGAGTTTTTGAAAGAATACGAGTACTCTACGTTTAGCATAGTAACTTATAATTAACTCTATCATTTCTCGTCCTCATTTAAGAGACTTAGCCTAATATAAAGTTAAGGAATCGAAGCTAAGTTCTCAACACGCACGGTCGAGTCAAAAATTACTCTTCTTCGCGCCATTGGAAAATCTACATTCGTGTCTTCAAACACTTATGAAACATGAGAAAATTTTTAAAATTTGGCCATTTTTAGCCTTATTTTGCAACAAAACGATAAACAAAAACATGAACTTTGGAAAGCGTGAAGGCTTAGCAAGGTAAGTATCTATTCACCCCCCCCCCCCATACTAAACTTACACATTGTCCTCAATGTTTCGAGTCTAAGGGTGAAATACCCCCATACTAGAGACGAAGTCGAATGCCTAATCTAGCAAGGAAAGGGTGGAACCATTAAATCAATAACCATTTTTGAAGTGTGCTAAAAACCTAAGGTTAGAACAATTAAGGATATATCATATGGATATCGAGAAATTCTTCAAAGCAACGATCGAGTGCTCACGTAAAATGAACACAAGAGGCTCCAATCGTGATGATAATGATCATCTAAAAACCACATATCACAAAAAACTACGGAACTAAGGTTAGAAGGGCACAAATCCCCTCACGTAAGCTACATTAGAAAGCGATAATATGTACATGGATAAGTATGGACTCCCCCACGAGGCACCTCGTTTTTTATTACCGAGTCATGAGCTCGACTCGATCCCCTCAATATTAATTATCATTGGGGAAGGTGACTTGGTCGAGGTAGTTCAAAAAGGAACTTCCCCACCAAAGTAGTGCTTCAACCTATGGCCATTCACCTTGAAGTTAGGGCCATTATTTTGAGCTAGCTCGATGGTCCCATAAGGAAACACTTGGGTAATGGTGAATGGTCTGGACCAACGGTATTTCAACTTTCTAGAAAAGATTTTCAATCTTGAGTTAAAAAGCAACACTTGATCTCCAATGTTAAAAACCCGGTTTTTTTATTTTAGAATCATGAAAATTTTGGTTTTCTCTTTATAAATCAATGAATTTTCATAAGCAATATCCCTTAATTCATCCAATTCATTAAGTTGCATTTTTTGGTGTTTTCCCGCGGTCTCAAAGTCATCATTACAATGCTTTAGGGCCCAATAAGCTTTGTGTTCGAGTTCAATTGGCAAGTGAGAATTCTTCCCATACACAATCTTGTAAGGAGTGCACCCAATGGGTGTCTTATGAGCGGTACGAAAGGCCCATAAAGCATCGTCTAACTTATCCGACCACGATTATCGGTTCTCTCCTATCGATCTCTCCAAGATCCTCTTCAACGCTCGGTTTGAAACCTCAAATTGCCCATTTGTTTGTGGGTGATAAGCCGTAGAAAGCCGATGTGCAACCCCATATTTCTTTAAAACTCTTTCAAATTGGTCATTGCAAAAATGGGTTCTACGATCGCATATGATAGCACGAGGGGTTCCAAACCGAGAAAACAATTGCTTTAAAAACTTAACTACCACACGATCATCGTTCATGGGCAAAGCCTTAGCTTCCACCCACTTGGATAGGTAGTCAACGACGACAAGGATATACTTATTACCACGAGATGATGGGAACGGCCCCATAAATCAATTCCCCAAACGTCAAAGATCTCACACACTTGGATGATATTTTGTGTCATTTCATCGTTTTGTGAGGCTGTGACTTGACGTTCGCATGAGTCACATGACTTGACAAGTGCATGTGCATCTCGGTAAATAGTAGGCCAAAAGAAATCAGCATCAAAGGCCTTCTTCGCCGTGAGACTAACAACATGGTGACCACCCGTTGGTCCCTCGTGACAAGCTCTAAGGATATTAGAAGCTTCGGTGCCAAAAACACAACGTTGAATAATTTGATCCGCACAAGTCCGAAATAGGTAAGGGTCATTGAAAAAGTAGAACTTGACGTCACCAAAGAATTTTCGTTTTTGTTGAGTCGTCATACCCTTAATGATGCAGTTGCCCGCATGGTAATTTGCGATGTCCGCAAACCATGGGGTGTACGAATCTTTCTTAGAATTCACTACACCAAGTGTCTCGAGAGGAAACGTTTCGGTGATTTCCTTGTTCTCGTACACACTTTGGTGAGGATATTCTAAGCGAGAAAGATGATCGGCCGCTAGATTCTCGGCTCTTTCTTTGTCAAGGATTGTGACATCAAATTCTTGTAGGAGGAGAATCCAACAAAGCAATCTTGGCTTTGCATGTTGCTTAGCAATTAGGAACTTGATTGCCGAATGATTCGTATACACTATGCATTTAGTCAAGATGAGGTAAGGTCGACATTTCTCAAATGCATACACCACGGCAAGGAATTCCTTTTCCGTTGTATTGTACTTAAGTTGAGCCTCGGTTATTGTCTTCCTAGCATAGTGGATAGGCAAGAAGTTATTTTCATGTCGTTGCCCCAAAACGGCCCCAATAGCGTAATCACTTGCATCACACATTAGTTCAAAGGGGAGGTTCCAATTGGGAGCAACAAGAATGGGAGCTTCGGTAAGTTTCCTCTTAAGGATTTTGAAGGCTCGTACACAAGCTTCGCTAAAGACAAAAAGAGCATCTTTTTCAAGAAGGTGTGTAGTGGGTCGAGAAATCTTTGAAAAATCCTTGATGAATCGAAGATAAAAGCCTGCGTGGCCTAGGAAACTCCTAACTCCCTTAACGGTTTTGGGATAGGGTAATTTGGCGATGACGTCTACCTTAGCTTTGTCTACCTCAACCCCCGCTTTCGAAACCTTGTGCCCTAAGACGATTCCTTCCTTAACCATAAAATGACATTTTTCCCAATTGAGCGCAAGGTTGGTTTCCTCACAACATTTCAACATATGTTTCAAATTTCCTAAAGACGAAGTGAGCGAACTACCAAACACAGAAAAGTCATCCATAAAGACTTCCATCGTCTTCTCGATCATGTCATGAAAAATAGCCATCATACACCGTTGAAAAGTTCCTGGTGCATTGCAAAGTCCGAATGGCATTGTATGATAGGCAAACGTTCCATATGGACACGTAAACGTAGTTTTTTCTTGATCACGAGGATCGATGGGGATTTGGAAGTAACCGGAAAAACCATCTAAAAAGCAATAGAAATCGTTTCCCGGAAGATGCTCCAACATTTTATCCATGAAGGGTAAGGGAAAATGGTCTTTATGAGTGGCGTCATTCAACTTACGATAGTCAATACACACCCTCCAACCGGTCACGAATCGAGTTGGAATTAACTCGTTGTCATCGTTTGGCACAACAGCCATTCCTCCCTTTTTAGGGACACAATGAATGGGACTCACCCAAGGGCTATCAGAAATAGGGTAAATCATTCCCGCGTCAAGGAGTTTAAGGACCTCCTTTTTGATGACGTCGTGAATTTTGGGGTTCACCCTCCTTTGACATTGGATTGCGGGCATGTAGTCTTACTCCATTACGATTTTTTGGGTACAAAATTTAGAGTCGATCCTCTTAATGTCGTATAATTTCCACGCAATTGCCCCTTTGTGGTCCTTCAAGACATCGATAAGTGCGGTTTTTTCATCATCTGAAAGATCTTTCGCAATAATAACTGGCAACTTATCGTCTCCTTCCAAGAATATGTATTCAATATGAGGTGGAAGATCTTTTAACTTGAGGATTGGTGGTTCCTCGATTGAAGATTTAGGTTCAATACTCATAACCTCCACCGACGGAGGAAATGGGAAATTGTTAAGAAAATCCTTGATAATCGAGAAGTCCTCATCGTTGTTGAGGTCTTCGTTACAAGTACGAGGAACATCAAATTCTTACAACGTAAAACCACCACCTTCAAATGGAGTGAAGGATGGTGTCGAATTATCAAGAATAGGATCGAGCATAGTGGGATTGCCACTATTTTCTTCATCACCAAAACCTAAAAATTCTTGTGAAAATTCCTCACAAACGACATCGATCATATCAGTATGGTTTATCGTCGCGACGGAATAAACATGATAAAGTTGAGAGTTTTGTGTTGCGTTTAAAACAAGTTCCTTGTCGTTGAAACGTAAGGTGATTTATATAGCATGCACATCAATCAACGCCATTGACGTATCCAAAAACAAACGACCTAAAATAAGAGGAACTTGAGGATCTGTGGGAATATCGACTATGATGAAGTCTACCGGATTATAGAACTTTCCCACTTTCACAAAAACGTCTTCGGCCAATCCACATGCGGGAATAGTGGAATGATCGGCCATCTCAATAGACATTAGTGAAGGAGTAAGATTAGGAAGATTGAGCGACTTGAAGATTGCAAGAGGCATCAAATTAATACTAGCACCAAGAGCGGCCAAGGCATAACATTCTTCCTTATCTTGAATAGCACATGGAATCTAAAATTTACCGGGATTACCGACTTTTTGAGGTATGCGGTTAAGATAAACCGATGAACAACTAGACAATTGTTGCAATTTCTCCTTGTTGTTTAACATACTCTTAAAGATGGCGGCAAATCGAGGCATCATGACTAAAGCGTCGGCAAAACTTATGTTAAAATGCAAGTCACAAAACATTTTCATAAAAAACTCAAAATGGTAGTTGTCATACTCTTGCAATTTCTCCCTACGAAGTCTCGATGGGTAAGGCAAGGGTGTTGTAGGTTGGGGCATAGGCATAGCCTTTGGAAGCTCGGGTTCCAATGATGGTAAAGGGTCAACCGTAGGTGTGGTTTGAGCGGCACTTCGTAGGATTGGGATATGCTCCTCTTCGACCACCACCTCGGGTTCTTCCTCAATTTCCTCCACCGTAGGAGTAATTGGTTGAGGAGTCAGTTCCTTAAAGGTCTTACCAATACGTGTGGTAATCACTTTCATCTCTCCCTTAGTATAAGACACGGTATTACTAGGAAGACCACTCGAAGAAGATGGTTTACACATTATAGCCTCAAACATACTTGAAATTTTATCCTCAAACATAGATTGCCTCTTATCCGCCTTAAGCATCTCTTGTTTATCTCATGTTGGCCTTGTTCCATCTTTTGTTGGTTTTGTTGTAACCTTTGCACATTACTCTCCATTTTGTTTGCATGAGTCTTAAGTTCATTTACTAACTCGTTTTTCAACTCATTTTTCAAATCATTCTTAAACTTGGATCTTAGGCTAATGATCTCCCTTTGTATATTATCAAACCTAGCATCATTGCCGTTTGCATATTTAACAAATTCATTTGGAAGATCTTTCAAGTTTTGCAAACCTTTGTTGTTGTTTTGAAAATCACGGTTTTGATTTTTGTTTTGCACTTGATTATTAGCCCTTGATTCCCATAGTTGTTACCCTTATAATTGTTCCTTTGATCCAACTTGATTGTTTTGATAATTGTTAGCATTTTGAATCGGTGAAAAACCCGGTGGAGTCAATTGATTAGTGCGGGTAACTTGACCGTTTTGGTTATAAGTCCCCGTGGTCGCGTAGGCACTCGAAGTGTTACCACCGTTGGTAATGCACTCGGAGAAATCATGACCTCCACCACAATACATACAAGAAACCTCAACCGCTTTAACCGTAGCGGGAGTGGGTTGTTCACCAACTTTAGACTAAATTAACAATCCTTTAAGCTTATCAAAAATATTATTCTCCAAATTTGCCTCAATTTGGTAAGCATCGATGGTATGTGAAAATGAAGGCGAAGGCGATGTCTTATGAACACTCGATGTGCTACGAGGACTATATACCTCAGACCTTCTCTCAATAATCAACAACGCTTTCTAGACCGTTTTACACAAAAATTACCACCCGCGGCGGCATTAAGATAATCATGCTCATGATCATTCAGTCCATTGCAAAACGTGTCAATTTAATGCAAGTCGGAAAAACCATGATGAGGACATTCGTGCAACATTTCCTTAAACCGATTCCAAGCCGTTGAAAAACTCTCAATAAAATCTTGTGAAAATTTTGAAATCTCGTTTTTCAAATTGCGTAGTGTTAGAGGGCGGGAAAAATTGGTTCAGGAACTTCGAAACGAGATCCTTGCACGTCAATATAGAATTGGGTGGCTCTTTCTCTAACTAAATTTTAGCGGGCCCCGCTAAGGAATACGGAAAAAGCATCATCTTAATCGAGTCGTTAGAGACGTCCTTAAACTTGCAACTGGCGGTAAGATGATTGAATTGGAGGATATGGTTGTGAGGGTTGTCCTTTTCGTCACCACGGAATTTGTTCTTTTGAATCATGGACAACAAACTCGTCTTAACTTCAGAATTCTCCATAAGGATGGAGGGAATCTCAATAGCCTCTCTATAACCCTAGGTGGGTGCTTGAAGCAACTCCATCATAGTACAATTAGCCATGGTTGCTTCTTGTTCTACGATGGGTTCATCAATAGGAGATTCTTCACTAGAAGGCGTTCCTTCCTTTCGGTTTCTACATTTACGTGCACGTCTTGCTTGGTTACGAGTTTGCATAAACGTCACGTACAACGTAGGGATGAGCAAAGAAGATTCTTTTGGATGTTTTTTTTACTTTTTCCAATTTTTTTGTGCTTTTGATTGTTTTTACTTTTTTTGGATTTTTGGTGATGTATTACGTAGACACAAATCTACAAATCTCTCCTCAAATCAAATCTCTCGATTAAAGGAGACTCAAGGAATGAAAACGATCACGTGAAGTGAACGCCTTCGATGACTTTAGAACGTTGGTAGAACACCAAAACGTTCAAGAGGGTTTAATCTTTTAAAACCAAGAAAATATATAGATACGTTGATAATACTTTGGTTGGCAAACCCTCGATAAGCCCTTTTTCTCTTAACACGCACAAGTAAGCGGGAAACGAGGCGGCGCTAAGCACTTAAGAGCCTTTTTCCCTTAGGTCGTGAAATACAACCGCCTTATACCCACCTTATATTTTGTGTTAAGTAAAATCAAGCTTCACGAAAGTAATTATCTATTTTGCCTTTTTCTTTGTTTAAATTTGAATACAATGATTTAGTGATGAAATCCAAAATCAAGGTTGTGTTTTCACACTTTTGGAGTGCTTGTGAATTTATTGTGATACGTATACAATATAGTAATAATATTCACACAAAAACGAAAAACCGATAATCCGTATGATTAGAGTTCTAAAACACACAATTACTATTTATGGATAATATAAAAGCAAGATTTGTTCAAATCAAAAAACAACACGCCTCCCTGGCAATGGCGCCAAAATGATGGTTGTAAATTCACACTCGTTTAGGAAAAAGAGGTAAAAGCGGTAAGTACTAAATGAACGTTTAGGAAAACGTAAGCACTTATGACCCATTATGTGGGATCGTTCTCAAGGAGGCTAGTGTGTTGTGTTAAAACTTGATTAAACGTTTGTTATTATGATTATGAAGAAGAAAAATAGAAAAGGATGACGGTTACGATTAAAATTACACTAAGACGAAAGTCATAAACGTAAAACCGTAAAACGTGACGAAATTTAAAAATTACCCTAAAATTCCTAGAAAATTGCAATAAATCCTAAAAAATGCAATTAGAGTTTACAAAAAATCAAAAATCACTCAAACCTTTTATTTATTTAAATAATAATTTTTTAATGCTAATTAAAGCCCAAAAAATAAATTAATTAACAAAAAGCCCAAAATGAGATTTTTCAAATTTTAAACCTCTAAAATAACTTAATTAAACTAAAAACTATTTTTTAAAAATTTAAAATTAATTAAAACTATTTAAAAATGATTAAAAACCATTAAAATATTAAAATAATCCTAAAAATTAATTAAATGACAAGAAAATTAATCTATAAATTTTAGAAATCCTAACTTAATGTATTTAACTTAAGAAAATTAAAAAAGTTGCAAAAATCCTAAAAACAATTTTTAATAATAAAATAATAATAAAATATTAATAAAAATCTAAAAATTATAAAAAATTCTAAAAACTTGCAAATTAGTTTAATTTAACCTAATTAAACAGAAAAAGAACTTAAAATTACAAAATACCCCTAATGGGCTTCCAAATGGGATAAAACTCAAAACTATCCAAGCTTAATGTGCTTTTTGGCCCAATAAGCAAACAGTTAACCAAATAAGCTGAAAAGTTCCAGTCTAGCTTATAATTCAATTTTAAACACAAAACTCTAAAGGCCTAATAGCTGAAAGTAAGCTTATAAGCAAAAAACTTATTCTTAATGGGCTTTTTGTCCCATTAAGCCATAAGCTAATTCCATAAGCTGGAATTTGACACACATCCTTCTCTTGACCTTATAAAGCTGTTTGTAAAAAGAAATTTTGAATAAGCCCAAGAAATAAGCCTGAAATAAGCAAAAGCTCTCTACACAAAACGACGAAATATTCGTTTTCGAGTTCTAGACCACTTCAAAGGTTGATTCAAGTTTCAAAAGCTTTGTAATGACTTAATTAAGCAAAATAATCAAAAAGATTTCAAATAAGCACACTGAATAAGCAATAAGATATTTTGAAAAAGAAAAGTCAATTCGTTTTCTAGTCAAACCTAAAAGTCAAAGGCTTAAATGCTCCAGATTAGTCAAATGGGTAAGATAAAGAAGATTGATTACCAAAACAAAGTTGTTGCACAATAAGATAAGCTATTATAGCTTATTGATAAGCTGTTCACAAATTAACACTAGTAGTGGCTAGTAGCAGTGGGAAAGGATTCCCACTGTTTGACTTTATTGACTCTTGTTTTTAGTGAGATTTACTTGGATTCAATGGACAAACAAGGCACCCTTATAACTAGTGGGTTATAAGGAGTCAATAACCAGCAACAAATCACAACAACACCCAGCCAATTAGTACAGTTTAATCAAACAACATACAGACCTATCACATACATGGTATAAGCAGATCTAGTGATATAAAAGCAGATTAAGCAAGATTAAGCCAACCAAATTGAACCAAATTTATACAACAACTTAAATAAACTTAATGAAGCCTAAATAAACTGGTTTCAAGCACTAGTTTAAACATTTGAGCTGATTTCAAGCTTAGGAATGTTACTGATAAACAATGAACAAACACAATCCCTTTTTACTGATATACTTGACCAATCCTTGAACTTTAAACCCTCAAATATATTAATCAGATTACACAAACTATGTTTTACCACTTGTTAACCCTAGATAAGCATATGCACTAAGTGTTGCAAAAAAAATTTCAAGTCAAAATAGGTAAAACAAGCAAGATATAGCACATATTAGATTTTGATGTTTAAAAATGCAAGACTTGCAAATACCAGCACTCAACCACTTATATATCAGATACAAACACAAAACAACCCTTAACACCTACACAAACTAACATTCAAAACCTAAAATAGTAGACCCAAACACCCTTTTAACTTTTTAAATCAAAATTTAAACAAACAAATATGTTTAACAAGTTTACCCAAGCCTAATCAAGCATCATACCAACAATATCATACAGTAAGAACATGATTCAAGCCACAAGAACAACTCATACAACAACAGAATCACAAAATCACTTAGAACCAATTTTTAACAGATATTTGGGAAAGAAAGCTCAAACCTCATGAATGTACATCCACACTTACGGATTTATAGCTTATGTGCCTAGCTAAACAAGGCACAAGCTTCCAGTTAGTTACTAAGAACAACAAGGTTAGAAACAAACAGATTATTTTAAAAAAATATGAAAAATGAACAAGATTCTTTCCAAGCTTGTTCCCCACTCCTTGAATCCTCCCAAACCACAAGCTCACTACTCCTTGATAAGTATCTTATCAGGGTGTTGTGATCACTTATGATCCAAAAGTTCAAGTGTTTGAACTGAGACATAGGAAAAAAAATCAGATTTTGGAAAACTTTTTCAACAACTTACACAATCCTTAAAACCAAACTTTGAAATTTCAATTTTACAAACATATAACAATAACAATAAGATATAAAGAGTGGCACTTGGATTTCGTCAACAAATTCAAACACTATTTCATTCCATTGAACATAGGCTTTACGGGAAAATGTGACCAAAGAAAAACCAAGAGCAAGAGATAATTTATGAGTCCTAATGCCTTATATAGTCTTCAATGGTTCTAGAAAGGTGAAAATAAAAAATGAAACCCTAGTATATGGTCTTCCAATTTTGCCCTTGAAAGTTTGAAAATTCTTGAACATGTGTGAACATTTGGCTGTTTGTGGAGCTATAAAGTATATGGGAATTGATCCAATGGGTCCTAACGAACTTAGGATTGAAGCAGGTTTTTGGTTCGTTGATTTTGTACCAAGTCTTTTGTCCTCTTCCCCAAAGGTGAGTAGCAGGGTGGTTCATGTGACATGTGGATGAGGTGGCAAGGGATTTAGGAGTTGGGTTATGATTAGTAGCCCCTTAATCTTAATTCTGGAGGAGATTAAGGGTTAATTCCACATAGTTTAGAAAAACCCAAATTTGTTAAATAGTGAGGTTTTGATCTTGTTTTACTTTTGAAAATGTGTTAACCGCCTAATTCAAACTAATTAATATAATTAGTTTAAAATTGGTATAAGTGGGATGTGATGTGGCGAAATGGTGGGTTTTGATTGGTTGTGGTGGTGAGTGGGGTGAGGTGGCAGAGTGTGGTTGGTTAAGGTAAGTTTTATGTCTTCACAGCTTTGGTCCTTCATTTCCTTTGTTTGTTTCTTTTGGTGTTTAAACATATAAAAAACGAATTGCCTTTGAAAAACAAGTTTCATTTTTAGACTTTGGCCATAAAAGGTTTTGCAAAGTGTAATCAAGGACTTGTTTTGCCATTTGATGATATTTAAAGGACCAAACTTGACATGTCTTCAATCTTGAAGGTCTTCACTTGTTTCTTTGTCTTCATGGAGGACTAAAAGTAACAAGTCTTCAAATTTGAGGGACCATTCTTTCTAGTTCTTCAAAGTTGAGGGTCCTCTTTGTAATTTTGACAAACTTTAGGGACCAAGCTTATAATTATGAAATACAAGGGTTTAAAGTGTCAATTCTTCAATAATGAAGGACCCTTCTTGTAAAATCTTCAATTCTTCAAGAACTTTTCTTGGAAAATCAACTCTAGGGACCGGTTCATTGTGCGGCTTTGTTTCCCGTGTTCGTTTTTACTTGTTTCTTGTGATGTTTTGCCATTTTCTCAATATATGTACCTAAAATACACATTGAACAAACACATGCATATATTTGGCACATTTTATGATATTTTAACCATTTTAAGCCCGTTTTGAACGATGAGACTATGTATAAAAGCAGTCTCATCAGGTATTTATAGACCTATCTAATCTAGGCTATCCCTTGTATACAACTTTAGTCCCTGCGTATAGCAAAAGACATATATCTAGTCCAACTCACGTAAAAGGCGCAAGCTTACCAAAAAGTAAGTCTAAGAAATATGTTTAGTATATTCACCTTTATAATTTACTCGCGTTTAATTTATGTAACTTATATAAATGACTTTTATAAAATGTATAACATTTTATTTAATTTAAATTAAATTCCCCGAAGTTTCTATAAATTACTAAATAGTTCCTAGATTATAAGTTTGAGGTAATGACGGTTTAGTCCTTATGGATTAGGGTTTAATTAAGTTTTAATATAAAAATTAATAAAAGGATTTAGGGTTTCTATATGTTTCAGTAATTGGCAAAACTAGTCCCTCACGTTAATATTTAGGGTTAGGGCTCGTATAGCTTATAAGTAATGACACAATTTGTCCTTTAGGTTTAATTAGGGTTTAGGCTTTTATAAAGTGACAAAAGCAGCCCCTAGTGCTCGAATATGTTTCAGTTATGTGCAATAATGGTCGGTACGGTTATATTAGGGTTTATAACTTAGGCTAAGGCTAAGAAACAGCCCCTAGGGCTTGATTGAGTTTCGACTAATTACACAAATAGTCCCTAGGGTTGTAAAACATGTATTAACTTTCGAATAATTGAAAGAATGGTCCTTAGGGTTATATTAGGTCTCGAATTGAATTAAATAACCCCTAAACTTTCGGATAATTAATATATTAGTCCTTGTATTTAATGTTTTTTAATAAGTTATATGTGTTACGGTTTTTACCCCTAAACTTTTTATAATTACATTTTTGGCTTGAACTTTTGTAAGTTATATTTTAGTATCAAAAGTTTATTTAAGTTTAAAAATATTTAATGGGCCTATCAGATATGTCAAGTGGGCTTATGGGCTTATTATACTCTTATTGAGATTTACAAGGCCCGTTAACCATTTTATTAAATCTAAATGGACTAAAGGATTTCTAATTGGGCTTAACTACATTTTTAAGTCTACTACAATTCTAAGGCTATCTTAATGGGATTATCTAACAAGTATGGGCCTAGTGGGCTTGGCTACTATTCATTATGCCTAATAAGTCTATTAATAATTTTTCAAGGGATTTATATAGATCTAAGGCATTAACTAGGTTTACTATAAGTTTGAAAAAGTTAACCACAAACTCCATAAGGAGCCTATATAGCCCACGACTATATTATATTTTTGGAGGGTTTCATGATTTGTTCTAGGTTTATTATGAGTATATGTTCATGTGTTTCATAAGTAAGTAATCTTTACACAATTCCTTGTGAAACCATAATTTAGCCGTGACCTTCATAGGTATATATATATTAGTTTTTGAGTTTTAATAAGTCCATAGTATGTGTTCATGTGAATGTTTAAGTGAATGTAAAATGAATGTAAATAGCATAGATAGAAGTTTATATGAACTTACTTGTTAAGATGATAAGAGTGAGGATAAGTAAACCAAGTGAAACCTTTAAGCTTATATAAATCAAGAATGGAAAACTCTAGACCAAAAACCAATCCGCGACCTACTAGGATTCGTGTAGCCTTTTGGAGTAGTCTTGGATATCAAGTTTATGTAGGAGGAGTAAATGCTTAGTATTCATGGTGTTCAAGACATAGATTTAGGGTAATAACTATGTTTTTGTTGGATCTTGGTGCAAAGAAATATACTAGCCGAGAGTTTGAGTGAGATGAGAGAGTTTGGAGATATTTGGAAATGTTTTGTGTTGTGTTTTTGTGGTATTCGGCAATATAGGCGATATAGAAAGATTTTAGTGTATCAAAACATATTAATAACGATCCTAGGTTAGATCTTTATGGATTTGGAAGATATTGTGTTAGATATGTAAAGTACCATTCCTTAATTGGCAAACATGGCTTCTTGGTTTTTCTTCTTTCTTGTTGTGTATAGGGAAGTCAAAGGCGGAGAAGACATGGCTCCAATAGTGTTGAGTGTCATGGTTAGTAGCATGGTGTAAGTTAACTACTTGTAACATAAGTCATTTCCATGTCTTTAGAGAAAGTGTATGTATCTATGTATATATACTCGGCTAGAGTCTATGTTATAGGGCAGAAATGTGTTTGACTTGTTTAAATTAGGGAGTTACTACAAGTCTATGTAATATACTGTAGGCACTTGTGAATTTTCTAGGTACTTTAGTTAAGGTTTTAGATAATTTGGTGAAAGTATATAATGTATATAATATTAGAAATATTATACTTGTTTATAATAAATAAAAATGTCAAGGTGAGGTAACACATGTTGTTTTTATGAAGTCATATGGTTTCTTATATTATGAGATATGTTAATATATATACATATAATTGTAAGTACAACTACTTAGTAAAATTAAGTATGTGAGATCATGTTTTCCAGAATGTTATAATTATTAAATGTGTACTAAGGCGGTGAGTCCTTGTTCATCATGTGGCCAGTCAATTGCCAGAGTAGTCAGAAAAGACTAAAAGTTCATATATAAATAAATATGAAAAGGTAGTATGATAAGTGAAAGATAATTCTCAATTAATCATGTAAAAAGTGGTAATAAATAGGTTCCAGAAATGATGAGTACAATTGTTGACAAAGTAAAATAGGTAAAATCAGAGGTTTTACATTATCTACCAGACGTTGGTAAGTAGTTAGGGGTCTTTTAATCTGAAGGGCCTTTTGTGTAGCAAGAAATACATTGGCTTGTGATGAACGCCGTCTTTTCCTCGTCTTCTTCTGCCATCTTGATTTGGTAATACCCTTTGTAGGCGTCTAAGAAACACTTAAAGGGATATCCACACAATGATTCTATTTTCCAATCGGTCTCTAGATGTGGATAACAGTCTTGGGGACATGCTTTGTTGTGGTATGTGAAGTCCAGGAACATTCTTTACCTTTCATCGTGGTTTTTCACAATCACGGTGTTTGAGAGCTAGCCGTGGTAGTGAACTTATCTGATTATTTCGGCTTCCACTAGCTTTGTTACTTCCTCATAGATTGGTGTGTTTCTCTTTGAGGCCTAGCCCCTCTTCTTTTGCCTGACTTGGAGGGGGAGTAACCTTCTCTGATGTTCAAGCGGTGGTCTGCTATGTGCCTTGGGATGCTTGTCTTGTCCTTAGATTCCCATGCAAATATGTAAAGGTTTTTCCTTTGTAGGTTGCATTTGTTCTCTTTTCCTTCGTCTATTATCTATCCTCCGATTGTGACCGTTTGTTCTGGGTATGAAAGATGGATTGCTACTTTAGACGTTATTCCTTGACCAGGTTCGATTTTGGTAGTATGGACGGCTTATTCACCATTGTACATTCCATGGGTATGGTTACTCTACAGTGGAGTGTAAGTACTACCCTTCAATCGAAAACTTGATCATTCCATGGACTATTGAGGGTACTGCCCTTGTTTGGCAGATTCTAGGCCTTTTGGTGATTATGTTATATGGTGAATGTGATCGTACCACCATGAAGTTAATTTGTGTTGTTTATGAGTGTTCTTCATCCCCTATTATCACTTGTAGTTCTATCTGCCCAATTGGCCACATGGTTTCCCCGCTAAACCCTTCTGGGCGGAGGCGGCTAAAATAATGCTGGTACATTATTTCAATGGTTGACCCTTCGTCCACGTACACTCTGTGAACGCAGTGCCCTTCTATTTTCACTTCTATTATCATTGGTCCTTTTCCAACTTCTGTTCCATCAAGTGGCGGAAAGGATATATCTGGGTTTGGGGAAAAGCTTTTCGTTACTTTTTGTCTCACGGTTCTCTACCATGAGTGTTCCATCAGGATGGCTGGGGATTTGTCTTTTCTACCATATTGTTCAACTCCTTGATTCATTATAACAACTTCCCCTCCTTAATTAACTCCTCGATTTGTCTTTTTTAGGTTCATACATTCATCTGTACCATGCCCAATTTCTCCGTTGAATTAACAAAATTTGTTTCCATTCCTCTTATCGACCGGTGTGGTGATAGTAGGTGGGGCTTTGAACTTTCCTTTTTCTAAGGCTAGAATTTCCCTAGGGGTTTTAGGAGTGTAAATCTGTCATTCCTTCGTTCTGACCTTTGATGGTTCCAAAAGTATGATCTTCTATCAAAGTTTGTTTTCTATCTCTTTCTTGTTTCCATGTAGGCGATCCTTTTGTTGGGAATAAAATTAGTACTGGTTTATATTACACTAACAATATTAATCTTACTAATACTGGGAGTAGTATTCTTAGTGCTAGATACTTTAGTTCTGATCAAGACAAGGTTAAACCTTAGTGCTGGTGGGAATATTAGTGTTGAGTTAGAGATAAAGAAAGAAGACGTGTTTCTCAAAGATAGAAGATATTCACTTATATCTTCAAAAAGTTTAAACTAATTTGTTCATATCATTGTCTTGCAAAGGACTCCTTGTACTATAAAAGGAGGTCCTAGATCTAGGAGATTATATACGAATTCACTAGTTCTCTGTATTGTATTCTAACTTCAAGGTTGTTACCCTAATACTCTGTTCTAAGAGTATTAGTATTAATATATTGGAGTATGATCAATGTCGAAGTACCGGTAAAAAATAAACCTAATTACTTATACTAGATAGGGAAAGCGGGTATCGAATCCACGAGGATTATGTGGTTTTAGTCTAAGTTTTGAGGTTGATCGCTAATCAATAAGAGTTTTGGTTTCGAAAATCTAAATAACTAAAATACTCTTAATAATTAAAATATGGATTAAGCTAATAATTAAGCAAGGAAAATATAAATGAAGATGTAAACAATAAAAGAAAAATGCAACCCCTTCCAGCTCCCAATATCTATGGTCGATCACGTATGGATTATCAAAAATTTTCGAACCGATTACAAAGATTATGTCGACTTAATATGACTGAATTAATCTCAGCACTTGTTATGTTTATCAATGACTCACAATGATATGTCTTATACGAATCCAACCAACAATTATGTTTTATAGTAATAATTTATTTAGGTACAATTTATGTCGGTTATACAACCATCTTTTTCCGTAGCTAAATAGAACAAGTATGAATTTTTAACTAACTATAATCGTCTTACACAAATCATTAAGCATAATTCTAAGTCAAACAATAAAATTTATAAATAAATCATAAATCAATGTAATATAAATATGATAACTCAAAACTTATTATCAAACCATAAATAAGGTTACCAGAAAGAATTAAAATAAGATTAGAAGGACATGACGATGCACTCGACCCACAGTACACTGTTCCTCATTATTTTTTTACACGAACAAAATAAGTTGCTATTTTTTTATGTGTTAATTGTGTCCGTTGCACCACAAAGACCTACACCAATTGCAATCTTATTTTTTATGATTTTCTCGACGAACGTGCAACACAAGCATATCTTTACTTTTTCCTCCTTTTTTTATTCTCTTCCGTCGGCTGTGTGTTTCTCCACAATCACGAATGATATTTTTTGGTATCATATGCGGATGGGTTGTAAAACATCCCCCATGGTATGGTAAATGACGAATTCACTTTATATTTCTCTTGTCTTGTCGTCCAAGTGAAAACCAGAAAGCCCAAAATGGATTTAATGATATTCGGCTCATAAGCCCATTCTTTTTCGTATTGTCATTTTTTTCCTTCTTTAATATAATACTTTGGCCCACATGAAAATAGCGGCATGCCATAAATCGTTAACACGAAGCTCGGACGAATAAAAGATGACCAAAAATATTACGATGTGCTCAAGTTTTTTTCTTTTATATTTATCTTCATTTATCGTCGCTCTCCATATCTTCTCTCCAAAAAACTAATAAAGCGACCTTTTTATTCCATTTTGCACATAGCCTAGATAATCACAAAACACACTCAAAGTACATGTATAACAACAAATAAAATTGCAATTATGCTAATTTAACATGCTATTAGGTGTATACAGAATACACCAATCAAACCTCCTCAACTTAACCTTTACTTGTCTCAAGTAAAAATACAAGCATGTTAATTTCATAATTTTTAATCGTATCCTTGAAATTCCATCAAAAAGATCAAATTCGACCTAGTACACTAATAACCATATATATGACAAATAATCCAAAATGATTACCAATATTTTTGTCCTTCTTAAACACTTAACAAAACTGTTCTCATTGATTCCATTTACTTTATGTTTCATATAGTTAACCATGTACCCAACATACTTAATACACACTTATAATCAATCTAAACATTAATCCACAACAAGAGGTGAAAATACCTTATCCTTTTTATAAGGGAGTTTTTATACCATAGGAGCGCATAATAAACCACCATACTTTAGCTCATACTTTCAATTTTTTCTTTTTTTTCTTTTTTTTCACATCAGACATAAGCTCCTTTTTTAGCTATCCTGGACTGTTTCTTATACAAGTCATCCCGAGCGTTTATACACTCCTTTTAAGGTTGATATAGAGACCAATCATTCAGAAAAATAAATATTTATCCAATAGATGCATACTAAGACACATCGGCACATGAGAACTGATTAATTTAGTCTTTTAATTAAATGGGAACAACTATGTATCATGCCTAGTAGTACATCATATGATGTAGTTATCAACCACATAGTATAATTAATCAATGCACTAAGTTAAACCAATCTTCCTAATTTCATTACAGTAATACAAGGATTGGGTTATTTCACATAAAATTATCTCAGCTAAGTGCAATGCTATCCATCATAAATACTGGCGTTTGACCCATGATAACAACTAAAGTATCACCTTGTGCGGGTGACGAATCAGATAGGCAAGCCCAACATATAGCTACCACCAATAATTATGACAGTTCTCCAACTCTTTTCTAAAGCTACCGTGCGCGGGTCACAAGTCGAATAAGATCAATTCCAAGTGTCCTAACCGAACTATTACATTACTATATTTCATATTATATTATTCAAAATTTCTACTCGATCTAAGAAAAAGTAAGTAGGGGGATTCAATCGGGTATGGTGTGATCATCTACTAATTATACGTATGCCTAACTACATGCAAATAATCTAATCAATTTTATAACCAAATTATACAATGGAATGAGGTGCACCTTATAATTATGGCCAAATCATCTAGCTTGCTCCAGTTAGTCATCCACAAGCTAATCTTCAGAATCTGCAAACACTCAACAAATATATATGTAGAAAAAACTTCCACATCCAATTAGCACAAGACTCTTATAATGTGATTAAAAAAAATTAAGAAAATTTCAATTTTTCCAAAAATCACATTTTGACCAAAATTTCACGCAAAAACATGTACCACATGTCCCACCTCCCTCAACTTAAATCATTGGATTGTCCCTAATGCAAAAATGTTATGTTGAAATTTTGGCTAAATCAATTTGACAAACTCACACAAAAACAAAAACCTAACTCACTTTCGTAGGGATCACGGTTGCATTTAGGGTATGCAAGAAGCCTTAAAACCACTTGGTAGCCCGAGTAGACGATTTATAGTCTCGTGAGGGTTTGTAGTGAACACACCCACAAAGTTTTAAACACAAACAAAAAGGAAATAAATTATAAAAAAGAATACACACATTACAAACCACAAACGACGGGTTTCCTCCCATGAAGCGCTAAGTTTACCGTCTTCAGCCAAACATAACCCACCGGAGCTATTGAAATGGTTATAGTTGTTCCAAGTAAACCACGTTGTCCATTTCTGTATGTCCACTCTCCAACTCAACATACGGCTTCAACCGGTATCCATTAACTTTAAAAGACTCTCCACCAACCATATTTTTATATTTCAATGGCTCCGTGTGGAGAGACTTGAGTCACAATGTATGGACCTGTCATTTACTTCTCAACTTTCCTAGAAAAAGCTTAAGTCTAGCATTTAATAACCAAAATTTTTAACCCATAAAGAAATATTTCTTGATGATGTGTCAGTCATGAAAAGCTTTGGTTTTTCTCCTTATATATTCTAGAACTTTCATAAGCATCACGTCTAATCTCATCCAATTTAGATAATTGAAGTTTCCTAGAATTACCTTCATTATCTAAGTCCATATTAACTTGCTTAATCGCCCATTCAGCCCTATGTTCTATCTCAACTGGTAAATGACATGCCTTGCCATATACCAACTTACATGGTGACATACCAATAGGAGTCTTAAAAGCTGTCCTATATGCCCAAAAGGCATCATCTAACCTCAAGGACCAATCTTTCCTATCACTACGAATGGTCTTTTCTAAGATTCGTTTAATCTCCCTATTAGATACTTCAACATGTCCACTAGCCTGTGGGTGATAAGAGGTAGCTATCCTATCATTAACTTCATAGTGTTTCAATAATTTCCTAAATTTGATGTTCTTAAAGTGGGAACCCCCATCACTAATTATGGCCTTGGGGATTCCATTCCTAACAAAGATATTATTCTTAACAAACTTAAAAACTACACTGTGGTCATTTTTTCTAGTAGCCTCAGCCTCTACCCACTTAGATACATAATCAACTGCTAGTAAAATGTATACATTGCCATGGGAGGTGGGGTGGGGAGTGGTTCCATAAAATCAATGCCCCACACGTCAGAGATCTCAACAACAAGTATGGGATATATTGGCATTTGATCACTCCTTGAAATTCCCCAAACTTGTTGGCAATGAGTACACGCTTTCACAAAAGGCTGGGCATCCTTGAATATAGTCGTCCGAAAGAAACCGTTTTGTAGGACTTTATGCCTAGTTTTCGTAGCACAAAAGTGTCCGACACATGCATAAGAATGGAAATGAGCCAATATATCTGTATGCTCGTGGTCGGGAACACATATCCTAACAACTTACGGTAATCTATACACACTCTCCACCCAGTAACTGGTCGGGTGGTAAGTTTTTCCCTACTCTCGGTTTCTAAAACGGTGATTCTGGCCATTTTAGGCACCGTTTGTGTGGGACTCACCCATTTACTATCTGAGATGGGATAGATGATACCAGCATCTAACAATTTAAGAACTTCCGTCTTCACTACCATTTTCATATTAGGATTCAAACGCCTTTGCACATCTCTTGATGGCTTAATATCTGGGTCCGTAATAATTCGATGCATACATAATGAAGGGTTGATTCCTTTCAAGTCTGCAATTGTCCATCCCACTGTTGATACAAGGTTTTTGCCAAGTATAAAACGTTATCGTCTCGTCTCGATTCGAATTTACAATTGGTTAATCGTTTGACTCAGTCGTTCTTGGTGGAAAATAAAGAAATGAGGTTATCTATTTTTTAAACTAAAATGAATGAAAATGTAAATGAAAATGTCGTTTCATAAAGGGTAAAAATAAAGTAAAAACAAGAGCGTGAAAATTTAAACTAAAATGAAATGACTTAAAAATTAAATGACGAAGAAATTAACTAATTAAAAGTAAATATGAAAACTTAAAACTCTAAAAAAAATGAAAACTTTAAAATAAACTACTTTAAAAATTAAACTAAAACGAAAAAGTAAAAATAAAGCTTAAGAGAGATAAGACGAAACAATTAAAATACTCGAAAAATAAACTAAGACGAACAAGTAAAAATAAAGCTAAATTAATTGGCAGGAAAAATAAGTTTAAAAATCAAAATTAAATAAAAAATAATTAATTTCGTAATTATATAAAAAACATGAATTAAATTCGCAACTTTAAGACATAAATCCGCAATCATGAAATACCAAGATTCCGCAATTGACAAAATGACTTAATTTCGCAATTGTGAAAATGGAAGATTTCGCAATGCTAAAAAAACATAAGTTTTCGCAATTATCAAAGAAAACCAAGATTTCGCAATACCACAAGTGAATGAATTCGCAATAATTGCGAAATCAAGGATTTCGCAATAAGCTTAAATGTACAATTTCGCAATAATGGAAAAAGGTTCAAATTCGCAATTAAGAAGAAGGTTCAAATTCGCAATTAAGAAGAAGGTTCAAATTCGCAATACACAAGGTATTGCAAAATCGAATCAGATATTCCTAAAAAATAGGGACACGAAAAAAGACGAAAATAAGCACTTAAAACTAAACTTTTTAAGGATAATAAGCAAAGTAAAACACCAATAAGCTAACTAAAAATCCTAGATTAATGATAAAACTTATAAAAACTTCAAAAACAAACTACTAAATTTAAAAAGATGTAAACTTTACATAAAAATATGATGAAAAAGATTATGATTAAGATAAAAATAATAAGAAAAGTAGAATTAGATTAATAAAAGCTAGAAATTAAACAAAAAGATTAAAGATTCAAGATTACAACATTTAAAGATGAAAGATTTAAGAAAACTTGAAAGATAACTTAGAGAGAGAAATTAAATCTAGAGAGAGAAAGTACTTACCTACTCCTAATTACCTTAAAAAATTAAACTAAAATCTACTACTTCTTAATGAAGTGTTTAAGGACTATATATAGTCTAACACCCCCAATTTACATTGCGCAGCAGAAATACACAATTGGGTGCTAGACACAAGCATCATCACACAAGGTATATTGAACGACTCAAAAGTGAGACGTTACACATAAATATAAACAAGATTTTCATAAAAGGTCTAAAACATAAATTTCATCCCAAATTGTACTAAAATGACACCAGAGTAAAGCATTTAGTCCCCATGGATCTCGACCAACAACCAACAAGTTTAGTACAGTACATCAACATAAAATAAATTGTACAACAGTAAAGGATAGAGACAGTTTTTAGACCAACATTCTTCCAAAAGCCAAGCCACAACCTCCACAGCAAAGCTCCATGCTCCATCACTTCCTATTACCTGAAAATACATGCTAAAACGAGTCAACAATAATGTTGAGCGAGTCTATAGGTTTATCAAATCACATTTGAACACAAGAAGAAAATCAATCATAATCATTTATAGAATTGTCGTACACACAATCTATATTCAAGGCAATAATAATTAACATTATATTTAAGCTCATGACACCGACCGCTTAACCAAATAGTCACCCACGCCAAATGCCGGCATGACTAGAATAAAACCATTACCCCTCTAGGGTATCAGTTGCTAGAATACCACATTCTTATTCTCGTAAAATTATCCTTCCCAGTGGGTTACTCAACGTAAAGCCCTGGTCTCAGATAGGGTGGTCAACCCAATAGTACTATCATTAGAATAAATGGCTATTCCCGACTCACAACATCAAGTCAGAAGATAGTTAACGGCTCATGAATTTAGGGTCTTTAGCAACAAGGTACTCAATACAATGTAATCAACTTAGGCAACATTCGGGTCCAACAATTACTCATGACTTGTGTTCATTTATTTTCAAATAGCATGTATCCCCCTCGCGGGTATAAAACATTTAGTAGCTAGCATTAAGAGCGAGACTACAGACTCACCTTAGTATAAGAAATCTAGCGAGATGATCATCGATGATAATGGATGCCTTTCAAACACGAGAACCGCTACCTATCAAATAAGGCGCGTTCATTATTAATGACTCGAGAAATAAATCATACATAACAACATCAAACTCAAACTCATAAAGTCACAATAAACTCGAGAGAACGATATAAATAACTTCATTATACTTGACTACATATTAACTTTACAATTTTACACTTTTAACAAAGTCCGCCGGCACATACTACATGTACTAGCTTATTTACCCCTTTTAAACTTGTCAACCGTTTATGAAACGACTCGATAAACTAACTTACTATATATAGAAATTCCTACTACATGATTATCAAATGAAATTACTTTTAAAGTCCTTTACCCGACTCATTTTCAAACTACAAAATCCAGACAGATTTACGTTAATTTTTCATACAACCGTTTTAACTTCTTTAAACGACCCCGTTTACAAAACCGACACTCAGGTTTTAAAGTAAACTCAACCTCTAAGGTAAAAACCTCATTATAAGTAGGTTAAATATTTCAAAACTTCAATTTAGAGTCCCTGAGATTCGATCCAAATATCGATAACAACTATATGTAGTGCCGATACTCGTCTCCCGGTACACGATCAATCAAAACATCAAAACTTCGCTCTCGTTTGGAGCTAGAAGCTTTACCTTATATCAAATCGAAGATAATAAAATTATCTACAACCCTAGACTATAAGTTAAGCCATTTTCAAAACATAAAAATTCGGATTTTACTGTTTACTTACTGTTATAAAATGACCATCAAAAACTTGTACAAAATCACCTTTTTGATCAAAACCAACCATGAAACTGATCATTCCTATACCCTAAATCAACATATATGAACCATAACATCCAAATCATTATCAAAATCAAAACCTTTGAATCAAAATGAAGTTTTTAACAAAATTCTTGCAACAATCACCATTGATCATGGCAAGAACACCATGCATGATCATGGCTTCTACCTACCAACATCAAAAAAATAAGAATGACTTGCATGTAAGATTTTCTTATACCAAAATGATCCTTGATCAATTATAAGATTGGGTCATGATTTAGTTTTTCTCAAATCATTGTCAAATTCAAGTTAAAATTGAAAATGTGTATGGTTTTGTGGTGGTGGTGATGTTTCGGCAAATAGAGAGAGAAGAGAGAGATAGATGAAAATTTTGAGTGGAAGAAATGTGTTGTGTGTGTTTTTTTAGGCTTTATATATAGTGCATGAGGGACCATTGTTGAAATTTTTCAATAGTTGTGGCTCAAAATGAAAATAGTTAGCTAAAAAGCGGGAAATAACTATTAGTCAATTTTGAAAATATTTACGGGGCTCGGGTTTCTTAAAGATACTTTTAAAAATTTAAAACGTACATCAAATATAATAATATCGACTCCCGACTCGACTTAACACGTCATTTAAAATATAACATCAAAAATGACAAAAATCGAACAACCGACAATAAGACGTAAAATATTTGGCATCCATCGACATCACACTTGCTAATACTCCTTATACTTATTAAAATTAAAATATAAACCTTCCAACATCGGTTTAAACATAAACCTCCAAAAATAAATATCATTCAAACTCATCTAAAAATTTTAAAAATAATCGTAAAATAAGATTAAGCAATGACCTCGGTTTTCGGTTGTCACATCCCACCTTCTTAAAAGAAGCGACGTCCGTGGCGCTTAATCCTTCCTAAACAAATTAGGATACTTGTCCTTAAAGAAATCCTCACGTTCCCACATAAACTCTGGCCCACGTCTAGAGTTCCATCTCACCTTCACAATCGGAACCCTACTATGCTTCAACTTCTTAACTTGCCTATCCATTATCTCTACAGGTTCCTCTATAAAATGCAACTTATCATCAAGTTGAATTTCCTCTAATGGAATCACCACATCCCTTTCAGCTAAACACTTCTTCAAATTAGAGACATGAAAAGTATTATGAATCGCCTTAAGCTCATCAGGCAACTCTAACTTATAAGCCACCAATCCAATCCTTAGGATTATTTTACATGGTCCAATATATCCCGGGCTCAACTTTCCTCTCTTTCCAAAACGAATTACTCCTTTCCATGGAGATACCTTCAGCATAACCATGTCTCCTACTTCAAATTCCAAAGGTTTCCTTCGGTTATCAGCATAACTCTTTTGTCTACTTCTGGCAGATAACAAACGCTTTTTATTTTGTACAATCTTTTCAGTCGTCTCAAATATCATTTCAGGCCCAGTCAATTGACTTTCTCCTACCTCACTCCAACACACTGGAAATCTACACTTACGTCCATACAAAGCTTCAAATGGAGCGACTTTAATACTAGCATGATAACTATTATTGTACGAAAATTCAACCAATGGCAAATGCTTATCCCAACCATTTCCAAAGTCAATCACACATGCACGAAGCATATCCTCTAACGTTTGAATCATTCCCTCACTTTGTTCATCAGTTTCCGGATGATATGTTGTACTTAAACATAACTCCGCTCCCATCGCTTTCTGCAAAGACTTCCAAAATTCTGAAGTAAACCTACTATCACGATCAGAAATTATCGACAAAGGCACACCATGTCGACAAACAATCTCCTTCACATACACTGTTGTTAACCTCTCCATACTATCTGTCTTCTTTATTGGCAAAAAGTGAGCAGACTTAGTCAATCTATCTACAATCACCCATATCATATCACTACCACTTGCAGTCCTTGGAAAACCTGTCACAAAATCCATTGTAATCTTCTCCCATTTCCACTTAGGAATCTTAGGTTGCACTAATAATCCAGACAGTTTCTTATGTTCAGCCTTCACCTTCGCACAAGTTAAACACTTATTAACATATTGTGCTATATTTGCCTTCATATTCGGCCACCAATAAACTTTCTTAAGATCTTGATACATCTTGTCCGATCTAGGATGTATTGAATACTTCGACTTATGAGATTCATTCATTACCAAATCTCGCACTCCTAAAGAATCTTTTGTGACATTCCCCTCATTCAAATCACCAGTTTAAACTTTCAGTATTATTCCGTCATCACCACTTCTTGTTATCCATCTAAGGAAGGTGTGTTACTCTAACCCTTAGAGACTTATCTCTTTCCTTTCTACCTAGTGCATCAGCTACCACATTCGCTTTACCAGGATGGTAAAGAATCTTGCAGTCATAATAACTCAGCAACTCAACCCATCTCCTTTGCCTCATGTTCAATTCCTTTTGATCCATAATATATTGCAAACTCTTATGATCAGTGAAAACCACACACTTAGTTCCATACAAGTAGTGTCTCCACAACTTCAAAGCAAAAATAACAGCCCCAAGTTCTAAATCATGAGTAGTGTAATTATCTTCATGCTCCCTCAATTGTCTCGATGCATATGTTATTACTTTCTCCCTTTGCATCAATACAGCTCCAAATCCTTTATGAGACGCGTCACAGTACACTAAAAAATCCTCAGATCCTTCTGGCAAAGACAATATCGGCGCAAAACACAACTTATCCTTCAACGTACTAAACGCAGATTCCTCTTCAAATCCCCATTCAAACACTCGATTCTTTTTTCGTAAGCTTAGTCAACGGCTTAGCAATTAACGAAAACTTCTCAATAAACCATCTATAATACCCAGCCAAACCAAGAAATTAGCGAACTTCAGTCGGCGTCTTCGGCACTGACCAATCCTTAATTGCCTCAATCTTAGCAGGATCCACACGAACACCTTCACTATCAATCACGTGCCCTAAAAATTGCACTGATTTCAACCAAAATTCACACTTAGAGAACTTCGCATACAGCTTCTCCTTCTTCAATAATTCCAAAATTGTTCTCAAATGCTTCTCATGTTCCTCTTCACTCTTGGAGTAAATGAGAATATCATCAATGAATACGATAAAAAACTCATCCAAATACGGCTTACATACCCGATTCATCAAATCCATAAATACAACAGGCGCATTTGTTAACCTAAAAGGCATCACTTGAAAATCAAAATGTCCATATCGATTACGGAAAGCTGTTATAGGAATATCTTCTTCCCTAAATCTCAGTTGATGATACCCAGACCTCAAATCGATCTTCGAGTATACACTAGAACCAGATCAGTTGCAAGGCTAAAACAAATCATCAATCCTCGGTAATGGATATCGATTCTTGACAGTCAATTTGTTAAGATCTCTATAATCAATACACATTCTAAAAGAACCATCTTTCTTCCTAACAAACAAAACAGTAGCACCCCATGGCGACGAACTCGGTCTAATAAATCCCTTATCCATCAATTCCTTCAATTGATCAGATATTTCTTTCATATTAGATGGAGCTAAACGATACGGTGCACGAGCAACAGTCAACGAAACATAGGAGCACTACGCCAGTTGCTTTCATATACCTCATCATCTTCAAACAAGAAACAACTCTCAAACGAGAAGTACATTCATCTCCTTTCACAGTCAACATCCTATTCCTTAGCGGTATCTGAACTAATCTTTCTCCACAAACAATTACTACACAATTACCAACTAACCAGTCCATTCCAATAATCACGTCAAAAGATCCTAATTCTATAGGCATCAAATCAATACTAAACACATAATTACCTAACTTCCAGGAACAACCCTTCAGTATAGAACTAGTGCTTACAACCTTACCATCAGCTAACTCCACCTTATAACTAGTTGTCAATCTTACTGGTTCTCTATCCAATAGCTGACTGAATCTAACATCTACGAAACTTCTATCGGATCCAGAATCAAATAACACACTAGCATAACAAGCATTAAGTAAGAACGTACCAGTCACCACATTCGGCCCTTGAGGTTTGTCAGCATCTCCCACGACATAGGCTAGAGCAGCAATCCCAGCAGCAACAATAGCAACATTGCCTCCCTGTCGTATGCCAACCCTCGGACAGTTCCCTTGCTTATGTCCACGGCCTCCACATCCAGAACAGTTAACTACCTTAAAAACAATGGCTCCAGTGGCCACACCCTTGTTTCTACAATCTGCCATCTTATGTCCGGCCTTCCCACACTTGGTGCAAGCAGGTGGACAATTCCCAATATGATACAGATTACACCGACCACACTTCGGATTCACCTTGTTACCTTGATTTCCTGTGGCAGAACGAACACCATCATTCCTTCTGAAATTGTATTGTTGATTCCTATTCGGTCCTTGGTTATTGTTATTACGATAACCACCTCGATTCTGCCCTTGGCTTGAGTGTGCAGCTTCCCACTTTCTCTTATTCCCCTTAGCAATACTATCCTTTCGATCTTGCAGCTTTACATCCATTAAAGCATGAGCCATTTGAACAGCTTCATCAAATGACTTGGGTTTTGACGAAGTAGTGTCTCCCTTGATGTTACTAGATAAACCTCTAATATACTACTTCATCTTCTTACGGTCATCAGCAAAAGCATCAAGACATAACAAACATAAATCAGAAAATCTCATTGTATAAGCTACAATATCATTGTTCCTTAGCACCAAATGCCTCAATTCATCTTCCAACTGACCTCACTCTTCCTCAGGACCAAACTTAGCAGTCAACAATCCCTTGGTCACAGTCTATGTTCTAGCATTCGCTTCAACCAATCCCACAGTAGCTACCTGACTATTCCACCAACTCAAAGCATCAAAAGTAGCTGCAACAAATTTCACCTTACTAGATTCTGAACAACCACTGATTTCAAAATTACTTTCAATATTTTCAATCAACATCCTTAACTCCAATGCACCACTAGTACCACGAAATTGGGTAGGTCCACATTTCATGAAACTAGCATAGGAACATTCCTTCTGAACCTGCTGAACAACAACATTACCTCCAACTTGTCCCGCAGCATTTCCTCCCGCTTGTTCATCAGTATTACCTGAAACTGGATTTTCAACATTCCCTCCAACCTGACCAACAACATTCCTATTCTCAGCCTCTTGGTTCCTCGCAGCACGTTCAGCTTCCAAATCTCTGGCAATAGCTTGCTCAATCATGGTATTAACAGTAATAGTCGTCAATTTAGGTGGCATGTTTTTAGGAAACTAACCAAACAATAATTTAGTAAAGTCAGAAAAATGCCTCCCAACTCCTTCTTGTGTAACCATAAAAGAAAAAGAACAAGTAAGTATTCATATCAAGATAAGAAGAAGGATTTCTCTCTCAAGATGTAACATGGATACTACATGCACCAACAACACAATTCACAATGAATCATTAACCAATTCACAAAAGAACTAATAAGACAAATCATAAGTCATGAAGGTAATTTGGATTGCATTGGAAAATTTCCACAAAATTGTGACAAGTAATGTCACTACAACCCTTCATCACGGCAAACTTAAAAGTCATTAAGTTTCATCACAAACTACAGTACGAGTCTACATAAGTTCTATTACAACAAGGCTAATAAAAATAACATAAAAGAACTAAACATCAGATCCACGCAGCTATCATCATCCTCAGAATCTTCTTCCACTTTTTCCTTTCCCTTTCGACTACTTCCTTCACTTGGCTTCACCAACACTTGAGCTTCAACCTGATTCGGCACATCACGAATCACTACACCTCGACTAGGAAAAGATCTCATCAGCAAACCCCACGCATCCAACCTTGCATTCCTTTCTTGCTCCTTACGTAACCTTTCAACCTGCCCACTCAAATTCAACACTATAGATCTTAATCTAACAACTTCATCCATTTCTCTTGCCCTAACAAACTCTGATCTCCTCACACTACTAACAAATCTATCAAACTTCTTCTGATTTTGCTCAAACCTCCTAATCACACGGGTTTCAACCAAATACCTTTCAAAGAAAGACCTATCAAACTTCTTAACAAACCAGAAAATATCATCATAATACATAGGACCTGGACAATAAACCTTAGATATACCATCATGAATAGATCGAGCACAAGCAGCAGTACTCGACTCAACAGGAACATCACCCCTAGCAAATGCAATCCCATGTAAGCTGCTAATATAGGCATCACAAGTAGGCGTCAAAGAACGAACAACAGGTAGCTGGCAATCTGGAATAGTCTGTGGCACAACATTAACCCTTGGAACATAACTACCTTGTATCAATTCAGGCTCTGTCTGATCAACTGCAGTAAGTGGAATCGCATCATCTAAAAACTTAAAGGCTCCTCATCGTCACTAGCACCAAAGTTATCCACTTCCTCACCATCCAATACATTAGTCATATCAATGCATCCATCCTTATGAGGTAAACCAGCCATTTTCTACAATTATAAGGGTTCAAGGATACTTAAGGTCATCGTTAATAAAATAATAATTAGTATGCCATGCTTATGCAAATGTCATACATAATCCATGCTATGCAACATAATGCAAATGATGTATATGCAATGCTCGCAAAAAAAATATGATACTAACAAGCACTCAGCGTACTTTCAGTAATTCCAATACAATATCGTAGTATTTACTTAATAAATACTCGGGAAATCATTTCAGTTATGAGGGATACATCTACAATGCAAAAAAAAACTAAAAGTGATCTTACCGGAGCGTTACAGAGGAGTTGTGTGCTTTTAAAGAATAAATACTTTCGACACAAAAGTTATAGTTTAGGACAACTTTCAAAATCGACCCAGTTCTCTATAACTTGCAGATCTGATACCAATCTCTAACACCCCCAATTTACATTGCGCAGTGGAAATACACAATTGGTTGCTAGACACAAGCATCATCACACAAGGTATATTGAAGAATCAAAAGTGAGATGTTACACATAAATATAAACAAGATTTTCATAAAAGGTCTAAAACATAAATTTCATCCCAAATTATACTAAAACGACACCAGAGTAAAGCTTTAGTCCCGATGGATCTCGACCAACAACCAACAAGTTTAGTACAGTACATCAACATAAAGTAAATTGTTCAACAGTAGAGGATAGAAACAGTTTTTTGACCAACATTCTTCCAAAACCCAAGCCACAACCTCCACAGCAAAGCTCCAAGCTCCATCACTTCCTATTACCTGAAATACATGCTAAAACGAGTCAACAATAGTGTTGAGCGAGTCTATAGGTTTATCAAATCACATTTGAACACAAGAAGAAAATCAATCATAATCATTAATAGAATTATCGTACACACAATCTATATTCAAGGCAATAATAATAAACATTGTATTTAAGCTCATGACACCGACCCTTTAACCAAATAGTCACCCACGCCAAATGCTGGCATGACTAGAATAAAACCATTTCCCCTCTAGGGTATCAGTTGCTAGAATACCACATTCTTACTCTCGTAAAATTATCGTTCCCAGCGGGTTACTCAACGTAAAGCCCTGGTCTCCGATAGGGTGGTCAACCCAATAGTACTATCATTAGAATAAGCGGCTATTCCCGACTCACAACATCAAATCAGAAGATAGTTAACGGCTCATGAATTTAGGGTCTTTAGCAACAAGGTAGTCAATACATTGTAATCAACTTAGGCAACATTCGGGTCCAACAATTACTCATGACTTGTGTTCATTTATTTTCAAATAACATGTATCCCCCTCGCGGGTATAAAACATTTAGTAGCTAGCATAAAAATCGAGGCTACAGACTTACCTTAGTATAAGAGATCTAGCGAGATGATCGTCGATGATAATGGATGCCTTTCAAATACGAGAACCGCTACCTATCAAATAAGGCGCGTTCATTAATAATGACTCGAGAAATAAATCATACATAAAAACATCAAACTCAAACTCATAAATTCACAATAAACTCGAAAGAAAACGATATAAATAACTTCATTATACTTTAATACATATTTACTTTACCATTTTACACTTTTAACAAAGTCCGCCGGCACATACTACATGTACTAGCTTATTTACCCCTTTTAAACTTGTCAACCGTTTATGAAACGAATCGATAAAATAACTTACTATATATATAAAGTCCTCCTACATGTTTATCAAATGAAAATACATTTAAAGTCCATTACCCGACTCATTTTCAAACTACAAAATCCGGACAGATTTACGTTAATTTTTCATACAACCGTTTTAACTTCTTTAAACGACTCGTTTTACAAAACCGACTCTCGGGTTTTAAAGTAAACTCAACCTCTAAGGTAAACACCTCATTATCAGTAGGTTAAATATTTCAAAACTTCAATTTAGAGTCCCCGAGATTCGATCCAAATATCGACGACAACTATATGTAGTGCCGATACTCGTCTCCCGGTACACGATCAATCAAAACATCATAACTTCGCGCTCGTTTAGAGCTAGAATACCTTATATCAAATCGAAGATAATAAAATTATCTACAACCCTAGGCTATAAGTTAAGCCATTTTCAAAACATAAAAATTCGGATTTTACTGTTTACATACTGTTATAAAATGATCATCAAAAACTTGTACAAAATCACCTTTTTGATCAAAACCAACCATGAAAATGATCATTCCTATACCCTAACATCAACATATATGAACCATAACATCCAAATTATTATCAAAATCAAAACCTTTGAATCAAAATGAAGTTTTTAACAAAATTCTTGCAACAATCACCATTGATCATGGCAAGAACACCATGCATGATCATGGCTTCTACCTACCAACATTAAAAAATAAAAATGCCTTGCATGTAAGATTTTCTTATACCAAAATGATCCTTGATCAATTATAAGATTGGGTCTTGCTTTAGTTTTGCTCAAATCATTGTCAAATTCAAGTTAAAATTGAAAATGTGTATGGTTTTGTGGTGGTGGTGATGTTTCGGCAAATAGAGAGAGAAGAGAGAGATAGATGAAAATATTAAGTGAAAGAAATGTGTTGTGTGTGTTTGTTTAGGCTTTATATATAGTGCATGAGGGACCATTGTTGAAATTTTGCAATAGTTGTGGCTCAAAATGAAAATAGTTAGCTAAAAAGCGGGAAATAACTATTAGTCAATTTTGAAAATATTTACGGGGCTCGGGTTTCATAAAGATACTTTTAAAATTTTAAAAAGTACCTCAAATATAATAATATCGACTCTCGACTCAACTTAACACGTCATTTAAAATAAAACATCAAAAATGACAAAAATCGAACAACCGACAATAAGACGTAAAATATTTGGCATCCATCGACATCACGCTTGCTAATGCTCCTTATACTTATTAAAATTAAAATATAAACCTTCCAACATCGGTTTAAACATAAACCTCCAAAAATAAATATCATTCAAACTCATCTAAAAATTTCAAAAATAATCGTAAAATAAGATTAAGCAATGACCTCGGTTTTAGGTTGTCACATATAGGAGGAGGAAAATGTGTTGGTGATTTCTTCTATCTTCTCGTCTTTTCGTCTTTTAAATTATTTGTCTTTCTCGACGTGGTCTCGGGATTAGTCGATATAAATTGAACTCGTCTTATAAATTTCTTCTTTAATTAGACTTGGTTCTTCGACTTCATTAAACTTCCGTCTTTAGACTTTTTTTTCGATAAATCTTCAGAATAGGCTTTGGACTTCCGTTCTTTTTGCACTCTTGATCTTTTGACTTCTTCTTTTTTCATCCTTTGGTCCTAAAACACAATAAAAACACAAACCACGCATAATTCCGACATTTACGACATAAAATATACGTTTTGGCTTGGTTATTATTATAGTTAAGTGGTAAAAGGATGGGTGTTTTCACACCTATCAACCCACAAAGATCATAAGCAACAATAACGGGTAAAATGTTGTTAGGACTCAGAAAAGCATATTTGAGATTGGATGGTAAAGGTTTTAGCTCAAGATTTGAAGGCACCTCTAGAGACGGCTTCGTGGCCGTGTCAAAACTAGAAGGAAAGGGCACCACTTTATACGACCAAGGTGGTTTTTGATGGTCTAACGAACTGACCAAACACTCTTGAATCTCTTGAACTTCAACAACATCAAGAATCTCCTCATTTTAACCAGTTAGATATAATTTCAAAGGATCATCCTTAAGCATACTGGGTGCATGCTTTTGGACTTCCTCATCGATCACATCTACTTGGTAACATTCATTCATAATAGGAGAATTCATATAATTATCACATTCAATCTTAGCTTCTTATTACCGAATGCAATATCCATGGCCCCAGTCCGACAATTAATCTTAGCATCTATCGTGGCAAGGAATGGGCGCCCAAGGATAATAGTTGGTTGAACATCTGTGTACTGTGACTAGGTGTCCATAACAAAAAAAGTCAACTAGGTAATAAAAGTCATCAAATTTCACAATAACATCCTCTAAGATACCTCTATGAACATTGGTAGATCGATCGGCTAAAGAAATAATGGTTTCAGTCTTACGAAGATTTCCTAACTCATACTTGATGAGACTGTAATTATACATAGTCTCATCGTCTAAATCGGGCTTAAAACGCTTAAAATATCGTCAAAATACCCAAATATATGCTTGTGTTTGTTCATTGTGTATTTTAGGTACGGATATTGTGAATTCACCAAAAGATCAAAGGAATCAAGCAAAACCAAAAATGGGAAACAAAGCCGCACAAAGAACCGGACCCGAATCATTATTTTCCAAATATGTCCTTGAAGTTTTGAAGATTGGCAAGATTGGTCCCTCAAGAATTGAAGACTTGTCATTTTATACCCCTGTAAATCCTCTAAATTACTTATGGGTCCCTAAAATATCAAGTATTTACAAGTTTAGTCCTTGGAGTATGAAGAAATTACAAGAGAAGTCCTTGAAACAAGTTTGTAAAGTAATTGGGCCAAATTTGACAAGCTGCCCAAACATTTAACAAAGGAAAAAGGGATTTTGGCTGTTTATTACCAATTGAAGAAGTGAAGAGAGTCAAGGGGGTGTTTTGTTATTCTTGAAAGATGAAGACCAGTCCAAAATCCCTATTCGACCAGTCACAAACCCCTTTTGAACCCCTTTAATTAAACATGTTTATTTAATATAAAGTGGGGGAAACACAGATTTTTAAAACTAAACACCCCTAAACGGATTAAAAAACCATGTTCTTCCCATATGAACCCTAAACTTTCCCAGCTCCAATCCACCTTAATCTAAAGGGTTTTTCTCTAATCATTTCCAGTTTGCTAATTAAACCCCACCTTACCCAAACCCACCACCTATCACACTCACCTCGTGACTCCAAGTGGGTCCCCGTCTTTCCCCTGCTTCACACTTTTTGGCAAAAAAGGAATATGAAAGCAATCAAACGTCCCTTAGCAAAACTTGGTCCCAAAGGCATCCATATTAACGCTCAAGATCAACAAGAACAGCTGGCATCTAACAAGATCACATGTGAGCCACTTTGACCACGAATTTTGACTCAAGACCAAGGGCATTTTTGGTTTTTTCTTGTAAATTAGGGTTTATCAGCTTTTGCCTTCTAGATAGTTCGCCTTAGTCCTATAAAGAGACCCCTCAACTTGTGAGAAGGCTCTTGTTCCAGTTTTTGTAATTTTTAAAATGAATTAATGAAATTGAAAATTTTTTGAATTTGCAAACTCTGTGTCCCATTGTAGTGTAATCAGTTCTCCATTAGTTGCAAAAAAATAGTTTAAGGTTTTAACTGGTTTCATTTATCTAAGGTTTTTCAAAGGAAGAAAAATTTGTTTTTCTTTAGGTTGTTTATAAGAAGTTTTTCACAAACGGGATGATTATATGATGATGAAGTGAAAGTGGATTTGTCATATAAAAATCAGTTTAGAGAAAGGTTTTTAATAAACTTCAGTTTGGTTTCATTAAATTTGAGAAAAATCAATTTCAAGTTCTTTTTTTATTTTTTTATTTAAAGCAATAAGCTATAAGCTGCTTCATCAATAAGCTAGCTTTATAGCTTATTGGCTTTCTGTCACAGGTCACTTTTCCTTTTCTTTGATTTTTCTTGGCAGGTTCAAAAGTTCAAGATCTTAAAGATATATTGGGTGTTTGGGACTGCTGTAGTCCTCACCTTGCTCTCTCTACATCAAAAAGACCTTAAGCTTCCCATAAGCTCCTACAAGCTCAGAATATACCCCTTTGGAAGGCATCGGCCTGGTAATCGGCTTGAACCCCTTTGGCATATTTTTTTGAGATTTTGTATGAATTTATGTGATTTTGAGTGATTGTTGTTCATATGCTTTGTTTATGGTTTGATTTTACTCAAAGATGTTTGTTATGCATGTTTAAGCCCTTTTCAATCAGTTTAGTCTAGGTTTATTAGGAATTGGCTTGTTAATTTTTAGTTACTGAGTTTAAGGGGGTGTTTGGATTTGTATGTTAATTGAGATTCTTGGCAGATTTTTGTGTTAAAATCAATCTAGACAATCTTCATTTATCTATTTATAGGAGTTATTAGTTATTAGGTTGAGTTTGGAAAGGTTTTAAAGAAAGTTGCTAGTTTAAATAGGGTCACAATAGCATAGAAATTAGTATAGCCTTTTTCTGCTAGTTTTTATGAGAATTTAACATTAAAATTTTGTTAGTTGTTAGACTTTAGGTCAACCTAGGTTTGTAGTCAGCTTTTATGTGATTTGGTTAGGGTGTATGCTAGATTTGATCATTTGAATCTCACTTTTGAGCATATTGCATCAGCAATTATCACCACAGCCCCCTCAACAGTAACAGTGACTGATTTTTGCCCATTCTTGTGCTTAATTTGTATTGGACCCTTGTGTTTTATATTTTTCCTAGACTCCCTACACTCTACTGAGTGTAGGGGTTCCTTTGTTTCCAAGAAATACCAAGTGAATCAAAAGATACAAGCAAAAAAAAAACAGCCCAAAACGAGCCGAAAAAACCATACAGTGGGTTTTTCTTTGTTGTCCGAGAACGCTGCAACTTTATTTTTATTTTTTTTAGTGTTGTCCGATATCGGACAACATTGATCTTGGACAAGCCTATTGTCTGGTATGATCTTGGACAACACAGAAGTACTCCACCTTGGAGTACTTTGGGGTACTTTCGTTTTTAGCCAATTTTTTGGTTTTTTTTAAACTTTTTCATTTTTCCCTTGTTAATTTAGTTAAAAAAAAGTTTTTTAGAAAAATAATATTTATTTTTATCATTATTTTATTATTTTTTATGATTATTTTAGTTTAAAAATAGTTTTTAGTGATTTAAAAATAGAAAAATAGTTTTGAAAATTTAGGAATAATACTTTTTAGTCTTTAAATAAAATAAGTGATTTATTAGTTCAATAAAATAATATTTTGGACATTTTGTTAATTATATTTAATTTTAGGGCTTTAATTAGCATTTAAAATTGAATATTTAATTAATAAAAGGTTTTAAAATTTATTTATTGGATTTTTATTCTTATTAATATTATTTTAGACTTAGTTTTAACTTTTAATTAATTTTTAGGTTTAATTTTTAATTTCGTCGCGTTTTACGTATTTACGTTCGCGTTTTACGTCAGTACGTCGTAGTGTAATCGTAGTCGTAGCTCGTCTTTAATTTTTCACTCTTTCTCAACCTAAAACGTCACTAATCCATTTATATTGGCACATTAATCCACACACCTCCTTCGAGAACGAACCCGCATTTATTCGGTTTTACGTTTTTCCTAAAGCGTAAGACTTAATACTTGCCACTCATACGCGTTTTTCCTAAAACGTGTACGAAAAAGCTACATCAATTTTTGGCGCCGCTGCCGGGGAGGTGTTTTTGTGTGCCATTATTAGTATCGTGTTTGTGTGAGTAGTGCGTTTTTGCTTTTCAATTTTTGGAAAGCGTAAATATCGTACATACTCATTTTTTTTTTATTTTTCTCTATTATATTATAGTATCCAAATAAATCATGTTTAATTTTCCTAAACTAAACACACAACAATCATTTTACTATATTGTAGATATATTGGTTTTCGTTTTTCTTGTGAATATATTATTACTATATTGTATTTACGTAAGAACAATAAAGATACAAGTACTCCAAAAGCGTGAAAACGCAACCTTGATTCGGGATTTCATCACTCGATCATTGTATTCGAATCCAAAGCAAAAGTTTAAAGGCAAAACAGATAAATACTTTCATGAGGCTTAATTTCAATTAACACAAACTATAAGGTGGGTATAAGGCGGTTGTATTTCACGACCTAAGGGAAAAAGGCTCTCAAGTGCTTAGTGCCGCCTCGTTTCCCCCGCTTGCTTGTGCGTGTTTTGAGAAAGAGGGCCAATCGAGGGTTTGCCGCCCAAGTATTATCTACGTATCATATATATTTGCTTGTTTTCATGATTAAACCCTCTTGAACGTTTTGGTGTTCCACCAACGTTCTAAAGTCATCGAGAACTTTCACTCCACGTGATCGTTTTCAGTCTTTGAGGCTCCTTTAATCGAGAAAGTCGATTCGAGGAGAGATTTGTAGATTTGTGTCTACGTAATACAACTAAAATCCAAAAAAATTAAAAAACAATCAAAAACCAAAATAATTGAAAAATCGAAAAGTGGAAAAAAAGAATCTTCTTTGCTACCACCCATTCTACTCTTAGTGCATGCGCACTCGATCGAAGGATTATTATAATTCTAGCGACGCTTCGAATCGACGCAATCGTAGTCGAAGGAATCGACGACGTAGACGAGAGTTAGAAACTGACGTTCCTAATATCGTTGTTGAAGAAACCTTAGACGAGATGGCCGACAATCGTTCGATGATGGAATTGCTCCAAGCGCCCACCGAGGGTTATGGAGACGCGATCGTAATTCCCGCTATCGAAGCGGAGAATTTTGAGATTAAGAGCGGAATGCTTTCGTTAATCCAACCTACGAAGTTTCGAGGTCGTGAAGCCGATAATCCTCACGACCATATTCGGAATTTTGATCGTCTTTTAGCCACGAGCAAGTTTAAGAACGTCGACACCGATGTCGTCAAGCTTATGCTTTTTCCGTACTCGCTCGATGGTGCCGCCAAGGATTGGTACGAGAAAGAGCCACCTAATTTGATAACTACGTGGAAGGATCTCGCCTCCAAGTTCGTTAATTATTTTTTCCCACCGTCTAAGACAACGTTTTTCAAGAATGAAATTACGAAATTTGAACAAAAACCGAATGAATCTTTTAGAGACGCGTGGGATCGTTTTAAGGAATTGCTTAGGAAATGTCCTCACCATGGTTTTTCCGAGTTGCACCAAATCGATACGTTTTACAATGGTCTTAATTTTCAAGAACAAGATTCGTTGAATTCCGCCGCCGGTGGCAACTTTTTGTGTAAAACTCCGAAAGACGCTTTGATAATTATCGAAAACCGATCCAAGGTTTACCAACTCCGCAATGCACCGAGTGTTGCCAATGTCGCCAATGTTAGTAGTTCTAATCGCGACATTGAGAGAGTTGATGCGAAAGTCGACAAGTTGACGAATGTGTTCACGTCTTTTCTCGTTGAAATGCAAAAGAAAGACGCTCCCGCTACGGTGAAAGCGGTTGAGGTTTCGTGTACGTTTTGTGGTGGACCTCATAATTATTACGAGTGTGCGGCTACGGATGGCCAAACGTCGAATGTGAGTGCGTTAAATGGAAAAAACAATTTTTCTAATCAAAATAACGCGGGTCCATCACAACAAGGCAATTATAACCAAGGCAACAATTTTTCGAATCAAAACCGAAACAATTTTCAAGGAAATAATCAACAAGGAAATTTTTCGAATCAAAATCAAGGGTATAATCAAGGTCGTAATTTGAATTGGAAAAATCGAGACAATAATCAAAACTCGAATTTTTCAAACAACAACAATCAAGGCAACAATTTTTCAAGTGAGAATCAAAACAATTTTCAAAGAAGTAATCAAAACCAAGGGAACTTTAAGTCTAATCAAAATAGTTCGTCAAACGATTGTCAAAACTACATGAAAACGAATGAGGCTAATATGAGACGATTAGAGGGAGAAATTGGTACTTTGAAAAACGACTTTTCTAATACTTTGAAATTGCAAAACACGAAGATTGAGCAAGGACAAATTGACATTAAAAAGATGTTTTCGGCCATAATAAACAAGTCCTCGGGTGCGTCATCGAGTTCGTTACCTAGTGACACCATTGAAAATCCGAAGGAACAATGTAAAGCCGCCTCGTCTCGTGAGAAAGGTCGTGTGATTACCCCTAACCTTGAAGGATTTCGAGTTGTTCCTTCTTCTCAACCCTCGACTTCTAAGACGTCTTATTGTTCTAAAGTCGATGGGGTGAACGTGGCGACCAAGGGAAATAGTGCACACCCTCGTGTACCTCAAATTCCATCCACGGTTCAAAAAGAGAGCTTTATCGACCTTACCAAAGTAACCCTTGAAGAAACTTGTGCTTCAATCCTTCTTAAAAAACCTAAAAGGCGTATGCCGAGAAAGGAAGAGGATCCGGGCCAATTTCTACTACCTTGTGATTTTTCCGAGATTGAGGGATGTTTAGCCCTTACCGATTTAGGTGCTAGCATAAATCTCATGCCTCATTCTCTTTGGAAATTGATGAGATTGCCTAGACTTACCCCCACAAACATGACAATCGAGCTTGCAAATTGTACTCCACTTATACCAATTGGAATAGCCGAGGATGTCTATGTTAGGATTGGAAAGTTTGTTTTTCCCGCGGATTTCGTTATATCCGATTACGAGTGTGACCCTAAATGTCCCATTATTTTAGGCCGACCATTCTTATCGACGGCTCGAACCGTAATCGACGTTCACGAGGGGAGACTTACTATGAGATATGGGGATGACAAAATGGACTTTTTCGCTAGAAAATCCCAAGCTTTTAATGATCATGAAAAAACCGAGGTTTCAAAACCTAATGATTCAAATCCTAATGATTTCAAAATGTTCACTTTAGCGGAAAGAATGAGGCTTAATGCATGTTTTGAAAGAATTAAGAAAAACGGTTTTAAAGATGATGATTTAATGATAAAGAGTACGTGTACCTAATTCAAAAGGGTATGTGCAAATTTATGGATGAAAACTCACTTTCGGATGTATTTAGCGAAACAAGTGAAACACCAATTCCGAAGGGCGACGTTAGTGCCATCACGACAATGACCAAAATGGGCTCGTCTTCACCACCTTCGAAGGACCACATCTTTGAGGCTTCAACTTCTAACTCCATCGAAGTGCCTCCTTTGCCTAGCCCAACACCCGTTGAGGCTAAAGGGTTTATCGACATCGATCCTCTCGTCTTAGAAAAGTCACCTAAGCATAGTCATTCGACTTGTAAGACCATGGTTGTGAGTGCTCACATCGACTCTTTCTTGACGATGACGATGGCGATTTTGCCGAGATTGATCACGTACTTCGAAATCCACATGCAATTTTTGATTCTCCTAAAAAGAAACATGTGAAGTACGATGATTATGAGTTTGATCCCGAGATTGAGGAAATCATTGAACGAGAGCTAACTCTTATGCCTTCACTTCCACCTACAAGTGAGGTCGATCTTTCCAAAATCGAGGATGAACTTAATGAGTTGGAACGTCTTATTTTCGATGACGAACCAACTCATGTGACCAAAAATCCAATTCTCGAGGAGTTACCTAATCAACACTCCTCAAATGAGAATTATGTTTACCACATTCGTGAGGATTTAACTTATCAACAATCCCCACAAAAGAATGATGGTTTCGTGCTTGTTCATGATCTTTTCGAGAGAGTTTCTAAGATACTCAAGGAGGGGAATGACAAACCGTGGTTTGAAAAGCCTATCTTTGATGAAGAAATCGATGAGATCGACGTTCATGAGGATGACGAGTATGTAGACCCCGAGGGGGCGGTGTTCTTTGTTGATCGACGTTTTGAGAATTTATACAATCCACCACCCTCTAACCGCGACTTAAATGTGAGGATTTTTAGCGCGACTAATTTTGAATTTGACACGCCAAATATTTTCAACATTATCAAATCGGGTTTTCATAAAGAGTTTTTAAACGATGAAAAAGGAAAAGATTTTTAAAATGTTTTAAAAGATTTTTCTACATGTTTAACTTCGTCATCATCGTGTTTTATGAGTGCTACCACCTTGTCTACTCTTTTTGACGACGGTTGGTGTGGATCTAGTGTGGGGGAAGCCCCAAATGTTCCCTGACATTTCTCCACCGAGGACGAGATTTACGATCCTGGAATTGCTTGTAAAGGGAAATCTCGGTCTTCCACCGATGCAATAAATGGAAAATCTTTTCGTTTGCTTGGTGTGAGTCTACCTCGAGTAGCTCATTATGTTTCCTTACCCATTGCCCCACCTCTCTACTTCTCATCTATTTTCTTCTACCTCTTTGAGGTTTTGGTTCATGTTGGAGTGGTGTTGTTTCGTCTTTCATCCGAAAATGAGGACGCTATCTTTGACCCCGGTATTCGTATATCGGGTTTTTAAAGTACTCTATGTACTTTTGGGCCTTGTTTATCATGTAAGCCCCGCCAAAAATGACCACACCAAGATTATCCCTAAATGATCACATTTATGGGGATTCGAGTCGAGGTTTTGACTCGGTTATCAAAAACAAGGTGCCTCGTGGGGGATTCTCATGCTTATCCTTGTAAATATTATCGCTTTCTTAGTTAATGTAATGAGGGGACTTGTGCTCTTCAAACCTATGTTTCGTGGTTGTTTGTGATTGTGATTTATTAGGTTCATCGTCATCATTGAAGCCTCTCGTGTTCGTTTTATGGATCACTCGAGCTTCGATCGTTGCCTTTGGAGATTCCGGTATCCGATGATATCCTTTTATGTTCTAACGTTTATCTTATTAGCATAATTTATAAACGACTTTTAGGTTATTCGTTTGACCCTTTCCATGCTCGAGATTAAGCATTCGACTTCGTCTCTAGTATGGGGGTGTTTTCACCCCTAGACTCGAAACATTGAGGACAATGTTTAGTTTTAGTATGGGGGGGGGGGGGGGGGGTGAGTAGATACTTCACCTTGCTTACGTCACCACGCAATCCAAAATTTCATCTTTTTGTTATCGTTTTATGCAAAATAAGGCTAAAAATGGCTAAATTTTAAATTTTTTCTTGTTTTTCATAAGTGTTTAAGACACGAATGTAGGTTTTCCGATGGAGAGAATGAGAGTAATTTTTGACTCGACCGTGCGTGTTGAGCACTTAGCTTCGATTCCTTAACTTTTTAGGCTAAGTCTCTTAAATTAGGACGAGAAATGATAGAGTTATTTTTAAGTCTCGTAATCGTCACGATCTCATGTGTAATGATTATTAGCTTATTCTCCCCACGCTTTTGATAATAAATTGTTAATAAATATTGATTTAGCGGTTTAGTCACTATTGTTGGTTTCTAATTTGTTTCAGTAGCTTCCATGTTATTAAATTGGGAAAACATTAAGGTATCGCCAATGTCACGGTTTTGAAGTATTGGCACCCGAATAATCGAAAGCTTCACCTAATAATAAGATTTCAAGTGCTCACCTAAATTAAGCAAAAATTTGAAGCTCACAAGGCCGAAAAATCTATGCCCAAATTGAAAGTGAATCAAGCCTTAATCTTTGAAGCTTTAAAGATCCAAAATTCGCTTTAGCGTGAGGATATAAGTCTTTGTCTAATAAAACCACCGATGAGGCGGATAATAAAAGGCAAGGCAAGACCGAAGTCATAATAAAACTTCCATGGCGGAGTTGAATAAAAGATGGAGGTAAACCTATGATAATAAGGCCCTTCTGTTAGGGGGCGTATAAAAGTCTTAGTAATAAGTCTCATGTTCAAAACCGTTATAAAACCGTGTTTGTCGATCCTTCTTGTTGACTAAATTTTTTGACATCGTTGTCTATTAGGATGAATTATTAATTTAATGATTTTGGTTACACCGTTAAGTTTCTATTTTTAGACTTAATCTCTATCACGCATAAGTCAATGATGTATCCTCGTGATCATTAAGACAAAAATAAAAATATAAGAGATACCAAGTAGGAATAAGGGAGTTTAGGTTCGTAATTAACACTCATGAGATATGTTCGTGTTGCTAACTTACAATAACAAAGATCTCGTTACACGCTTAGCATGGAACTGGGTGAAAATCGAGGACGGCGAAATTATTTCAAACGAAGCATTCACGTTTTCTTGTTCTATGATCCTAAAAGTCACTTAATCGTGATGAAAACAATACATTATGTCTAAAACACGTGTAGTAGCTTATTTAAATTTATGTATTCAATAAATGTCATCATAAAATGAATTTTGGAAGTGCTAAGATACTTAATTCTAGCATTGCGTGGGGACACGGCAATGGTTTAGTATGGGGGAGTGATGAGACTGTAATTATACATAGTCTCATCGTCCAAATCGGGCTTAAAACGCTTAAAATATCGTCAAAATACCCAAATATATGCTTGTGTTTGTTCATTATGTATTTTAGGTACGGATATCGTGAATTCACCAAAAGAACAAAGGAATCAAGCAAAAACGAACACGGGAAACGAAGCCGCACAAAGAACCGGACCCGAATCATGATTTTCCAAAGATGTCCTTGAAGTTTTGAAGATTGGCAAGATTGGTCCCTCAAGAATTGAAGACTTGTCATTTTATACCCCTGTAAATCCTCTAAATTACTTATGGGTCCCTAAAATATCAAGTATTTACAAGTTTAGTCCTTGGAGTATGAAGAAATTACAAGAGAAGTCCTTGAAACAAGTTTGTAAAGTAATTGGGCCAAATTTGACAAGCTGCCCAAACATTTAACAAAGGAAAAATGGATTTTGGCTGTTTATTACCAATTGAAGAAGTGAAGAGAGTCAAGGGGTGTTTTGTTATTCTTGAAAGATGAAGACCAGTCCAAAATCCCTATTCGACCAGTCACAAACCCCTTTTGAACCCCTTTTAATTAAACATGTTTATTTAATATAAAGTGGGGGAAACACAGATTTTTAAAACTAAACACCCCTAAACGGATTAAAAAACCCTGTTCTTCCCATATGAACCCTAAACTTTCCCAGCTCCAATCCACCTTAATCTAAAGGGTTTTCTCTAATCATTTCCAGTTTGCTAATTAAACCCCACCTTACCCAAACCCACCACCTGTCACACTCACCCCGTGACTCCAAGTGGGTCCCCGTCCTTCCCCTGCTTCACTCTTTTTGGAAAAAAAGGAATATGACAGCAATCAAACATCCCTTAGCAAAACTTGGTCCCAAAGGAATCCATATTAACGCTCAAGATCAACAAGAACAGCTGGCATCTAACAAGATCACATGTGAGCCACTTTGACCATGAATTTTGACTCAAGACCAAGGGCATTTTTGGTTTTTTCTTATAAATTAGGGTTTATCATCTTTTGCCTTCTAGATAGTTCCCCTTAGTCCTATAAAGAGACCCATCAACTTGTGAGAAGGCTCTTGTTCTAGTTTTTGTAATTTTTAAAATGAATTAATGAAAATGAAAAAATTTTGAATTTGCAAACTCTGTGTCCCATTGTAGTGTAATCAGTTCTCCATTAGTTGCAAAAAAAATAGTTTAAGGTTTTAACTGGTTTCATTTATCTAAGGTTTTTCAAAGGAAGAAAAATTTGTTTTTCTTTAGGTTGTTTCTAAGAAGTTTTTCACAAACGGGATGATTATATGATGATGAAGTGAATGTGGATTTGTCATATAAAAATCAGTTTGGAGAAAGGTTTTTAATAAACTTCAGTTTGGTTTCATTAAATTTGAGAAAAATCAATTTCAAGTTTTTTTTATTTTTTTTATTTAAAGCAATAAGCTATAAGCTGCTTCATCAATAAGCTATCTTTATAGCTTATTGGCTTTCTATCACATGTCACTTTTCCTTTTCCTTGATTTTTCTTGGCAGGTTCAAAAGTTCAAGATCTTAAAGATATATTGGGTGTTTGGGACTGTTGTAGTCCTCTCCTTGCTCTCTCTCTACATCAACAAGACCTTAAGCTTCCCATAAGCTCCTACAAGCTCAGAATATACCCCTTTGGAAGGCATCAGCCTGGTAATCGGCTTGAACCCCTTTGGCATATTTGTTATGACATTTTGTATGAATTTATGTGATTTTGAGTGATTGTTGTTCATATGCTTTGTTTATGGTTTGATTTTGCTCAAAGATGTTTGTTATGCATGTTTAAGCCCTTTTCAATCAGTTTAGTCTAGGTTTATTAGGATTTGGCTTGTTAATTTTTAGTTACTGATTTTAAGGGGGTGTTTGGATTTGTATGTTAATTGAGATTCTTGGCAGATTTTTGTGTTAAAATCAATCTAGACAATCTTCATTTATCTAGTTATAGGAGTTATTAGTTATTAGGTTGAGTTTGGAAATGTTTTAAAGCAAGTTGCTAGTTTAAATAGGGTCACAATAGCATAGAAATTAGTATAGCCTTTTCTGCTAGTTTTTATGAGAATTTAACATTAAAATTTTGTTAGTTGTTAGACTTTAGGTCAACCTAGGTTTGTAGTCAGCTTTTATGTGATTTGGTTAGGGTGTATGCTAGATTTGATCATTTGAATCTCACTTTTGAGCATATTACATCAACAATTATCACCACAGCCCCCTCAACAGTAACAGTGACTGATTTTTGCCCATTCTTGTGCTTAATTTGTATTGGACCCTTGTGTTTTATATTTTTCCTAGACTCCCTACACTCCATTGAGTGTAGGGGTGCCTTTGTTTCCAAGAAATACCAAGTGAATCAAAAGATACAAGCAAAAAAACAGCCCAAAACGAGCCGAAAAAACCATACAGTGGGTTTTTCTTTGTTGTCCGAGAACGCTGCAACTTTTTTTTTATTTTTTTTAGTGTTGTCCGATATCGGACAACACTGATCTTGGACAAGCCTGTTGTCTGGTAAGATCTTGGACAACACAGAAGTACTCCACCTTTGAGTACTTGGGGTACTTTCGGTTTTAGCCAATTTTTTTAGTTTTTTTTAAACTTTTTCATTTTTCCCTTGTTAATTTAGTTAAAAAAAGTTTTTTAGAAAAATAATATTTATTTTAATCATTATTTTATTATTTTTTATGATTATTTTAGTTTAAAAATAGTTTTTAGTGATTTAAAAATAGAAAAATAGTTTTGAAAATTTAGGAAAAGTACTTTTTAGTCTTTAAATAATATAAGTGATTTATTAGTTCAATAAAATAATATTTTGGACATTTTGTTAATTATATTTAATTTTAGGGCTTTAATTAGCATTTAAAATTGAATATTTAATTAATAAAAGGTTTTAAATTTATTTATTGGATTTTTATTCTTATTTATATTATTTTAGACTTAGTTTTAACTTTTAATTAATTTTTAGGTTTAATTTTTAATTTCGTCGCGTTTTACGTATTTACGTTCGCGTTTTACGTCAGTACGTCGTAGTGTAATCGTAGTCGTAGCTCGTCTTTAATTTTTCTCTCTTTCTCAACCAAAAACGTCACTAATCCAAACTTGATTATTTTATATTGGCACATTAATCCACACACCTCCTTCGAGAACGAACCCGCATTTATTCGGTTTTACGTTTTTCCTAAAGCGTAAGACTTAATACTTGCCACTCATACGCGTTTTTCCTAAAATGTGTACGAAAAACCTACATCAATACTTATCGACCAAACTAGTAGGAAGGATGTTGATACTGGCTCCAAGATCAAGAAGCGCCTTATTAATGGAAATATTTCCCACCACAACTGAAATCAACGATGCTCTATGATCTTTAAATTTAGGAGGAAGGAAGCTAGATAATACGACACTAACATGCTCCGTTAGGTCGATCTTTTTAATTAAAGACGCCTTCAACTTCCTCTTTTGAGTACACAAGTCCTTTAAAAACTTGGCATATGCAAGAATTTACTTGATACAATCAATAAGGGAGAGATTGATCTTAACTTGCTTGATAGTCTCCCATATAGCCTCAGCATGAGGGCCGTTTTTAGCTAACCTTGCAGATGCCGATTTTTCCGAAAATGTAGGGTATGGTGTGTTGGACACACCACCCTCCCCAACTTCGGGAGATTCAGTAGATTTAGGATTACATATTGTTGGTTTAGAAAAATCTTTTAACAAATCATTTACCAACTCAAAATTGGACTTAACATTATCAAAAATTTTACCTTCAACAATAATTTTGTCATCATTACGAAATCCACGACATCATGAGAAGAATTATAAGCATTTGGAATTCCGTTGTCATTGTTGTAGGTTTTACCATTTCGAAGAGATGTCACCATATTCAAATGCTCAAGACCACCTGGCTTATGCTTTGGATTGAGGGTGGGATAGCTTGGAAGCTTACCCTTTTCTTGTTTGTGCACCTCTTGCCAACTGCCCCATTTGTCTTTCAAATTCAAAACAGACTTAGAGAGGGACTCTAATTTTAGGTTGGCACCTTGATTACTTTTGGCCAACTCGCTTAGGATCAAGTAAAACTTTTGGTCAACATAGGATTGTTGGCCATTGCTTGAACCTTGCCCATGGTTTTGATATTATTGTGTCCTTTGTTGGTAAGAATTTTTTTGTAAGTTAGATCAATCGCTACCCTCATACCTTGGTTTGTAACCATGGTGTTGTTTTGGGCATTATTAGGCGATTGTCTTCATCTTTCCAACGGAAGTTGGGGTGACTGCGCGCCAGGATTGTAACTTTCAGAGAATGGGTCATTTCGCGGACGACATCAATAAACTCCATTCACCTCCTTATTTAGTGGTGCCCCCAACTTTGAAAATTATCGACTAAATGACTCGGATCACCACACATTGTGTAACACCCCCATTTTTTCCTTGGCACAGCGGAATAATATTTTTGGGGTATTACTTCATGATATGAAAGCATAGTAACAGAAAAACAACTCAATAGAATGTTTAAAAAACATTATTAAATTTTTATAATTTATCATTCAAAAACAGATATTTTCATTAAAACAACTTGTACATACTTTGTACAATCACAGGTTCCGAGATCTAGAAAGTAGGTTTGAATGACAAAAATTCCCAAATCTATATCTCTTCACGTCATCATTATGCTGCACCACGTTTCCAATTATCAAAACCTGAAATATATGCTTATAGTCAACACAAAGGTTGTGTGAATTCATAGGTTTAAAAATAATTTGAATACAAGATCCTTTTTCTGAGCTACGTTATTATTCGCCCGTAAAATAAATTAATCAATGCACTAAGCTTATGATACCGTGACTAGACATATCAGAAACCCACAATAGCCCTTATGAGGAAGTCTGCCAAACTATCATGCTTAGCAAAATAAAGTATGCATGTTTGACCACTGAGGTGCTAGCAAGTGCGACTTGCCCAGACATGAGATGTCAGTCTCCAAATAGTACTATTTACAATATTAGCGCTCATTTCTAGGAAATGATTAACGGTTCATAATTAAAAAGGGACTCTCAAGGCAGTAGTAAACATAGTGTCAATAATTATTTCTGAGAAGCATACCAAAAACACTTGTATTCCATTTTGCATATATTCCCCTCACGGGTTTTCCAATCATTTAAAAGTAGTATGTTTTAGTGAGGCTACGAACTCACCTTAGGTCCAGTAAATCTTGTCTGGCTTATATCACACAGAATTACTTGAGCTAACAAACAAGAACTTGATCTTACACCAACATGTTTTAAAATATTTGGTATAGTATTAAGTCTTTGATTTTGGAGTTCAACATTCTCGTTATATTATTTATGTAAAACCACAGCATTATCGCATCCTTAAATCGAGGAGGAAATATTTTTTTTCGAGGGGAAGAATTGTAAAACCCGCTTTAAAGGTCCTTGAACATTAATTACGGACAATCACGGATTTAATTTAAACGTTATTTATTCAGATAATAATTAACAGTGTTAAATCAAGTATTACGAAAACATTATTTATTCAGGAAATAAATAATTCACGGCTGAACATATTTACAAGGATTTAATTACGAACACGTACACAATGTTTAAAATCCAAGAATATTAAATTTACACAGTCTCAGTTTTATTTAAATATTACAAAATAATAATTATTCAGAAATAATGATTAAGTTTCAGAAAATAGTACCTATGTATTATTTATTTTTACAGAAAGCGTTTTACGTTTCAGAAAAATTTAATACACGAGGAAAAAAAATTATAACACAAAATAAATAAAACGGGCTTTGTAATAGGCATAAGCCTTACAAGTCTAATTATATCCCACGACCCGGCCCTTTAGGATATAAACCAACAAAAACTCCTAAACTCCTCATTTGTATCAAGTTTAAAAAAAATATAAATGGAAACAATCAATCAAATAACAAATAGTTACATACTTGATCGGGTCAAACAAAATTAGTCAAAAACTTTTTATGTTCTCCGAGATTTTTTTACAGTGATTGACTTATTTAAAAATCAAATATCTTTGCCTTTAGTACACGTTATTCATCCATATGAGTTTCATCATCTTAGCACTAATACATAAACGTCTCATATATATTTCGAACTATATCTCGTTGCAAAATCAAAAGGTTTAAAAAGTATGAAATATGGATTCACAGACGTCAATATCAAAAGGTTTAAAAAGTATGATATATGAATTATAGTTCAAGTTAACGTGAGGAAGCAGGCCTCGCTGGTTTGTGCTTCTTCGTGTTACGATCCAACAACATTGAATCGTGACATGTCGATTTGTAGAGGCGAGTTTGTTTGTGATCGCGTTGAGATCATATTCTAGCCATGTTTCAGTTATGAGGTCCATTCGAATTGTTGTCCACGTCTATGTCAGTTGGAGTTTCTGCAGCCGTAAGTCTTGGATCGCGGTTAGTAGCTTAGGTGTTCATCTCCGTTCTGAATTTGATTGTGTCTTGCGGAATCTTGTGTTCATGTTTGATTCACTCCTGCTACTCGTAATCATTTTGCATCGTGAGGTGTTTTCATTCGACTAGGAGGTAAGATCTAAACTCACATTCGCATTCTGATATCTCAAAAAATGTATCACTTCATGTTTCATACAAATAATTCGTGGCTCAAACAGATTTGCATAACGTGATTTAGATATAATAGGCTTATCATAATGAAACACAATGTTTATTTCTTATACACTTAACTGTTAATAATAAAAAATGGTGAATAGCTTATAAAATTCGTTTAACTAGTTCGTACATATGACTAATGAAGAAAAATATCACCATGCATGAGTCATTAGAGATAGATGGTCATAAGATATGAAATGGCGTTGGTACTCATGATAAGGAAATCAGTATGTCAAATTGTCACTTTGGTTCTTAACTACTTAAAATATTTTATTTAAAATACATAAACAGTGTTAGATACATAACAATCTATCTTAGTATATGAATGTCAATCTACTACATCAATTAATGGTTGATAACAAATGTATAAATTGCATGATCCATATTTTTTTGGACTAAAGGGTCTTTATCTTACTAGTATTATAAATTGGAGACTAATTATATAGATATCTACACTAGTTATTAGTATAAGTTGCAAGATGTTAAACGAATGATTTTTTTTAGCTGGAGACTAAATACTTTGATCAATTTTAATGACATATTAATTATTTTGTGTAGATCGTTTTGCTGAGAAATAAATTCAGACTTAATTTAAGAACGTTATTTATTTAAGGTACGGATTTTTCATCCTTTCAGTAAGGACTTCCTTTCCTATGCATGATTAGGATTCCCCGCCTGCAGCAAAATGTTTTTTCCCCAGTATATGTTTAAGCTTATTAGTAATCATGTTAATAACTAAATAAATTGCCTGAGCATTATATACAAGCATGACCAATTTATGTACTAGTTACGGAGGTACCGTAACCACGGCACTAGAGGCACCGGTGTCGTGACTCACATGCATGAGAGTGATATCCTACTTCGTCCCTTCACGTTTTGGCCATTATTATTATCATGTCATGTGGGGCGTATGGATATATCCTAGGCTTATCAGTTTACAAGTTACCAGGGTGAATGTGGTGTGTGCTCTACATCCTTCATAATGGAGCTGACCCCTCCACCCAACAAAGTATTTAGAGGTCACCCCTCTATAGTTATTAAGAGGTCAACCCACTACAGCATGACGAGGTCACCCCTCCAGTTATTCATGCACCGTTGGTACAACACATGACCTATATAAGCTCTGGCAATTAAAATACAGTAAATGCATGTTTCAGATTAAATAGATAACAGTTCAGCTTCATTATATATAAATCAGACTTATCAGATTATACACAGATTTCCGCTGCAGCTTTACTTATCAATCTTATCATGCTTCGTATCCCTTCACTGAGCGTTATGCTCAGCCGTAGTTCCTTTCATGTTCTAACAGCAGGTACACCAGGACGCTCTTAGGATTCTGAGAGCATGTGCATTGGATGGAAGTTTTCCACACTTCTTACTTTATGCACTTCTTACATTTTTCTGCTTATTTGGACATTGTTTAGTCATTTCCTTCAGTATTTTACTTTTCATGTTTTGAGCTTATGTTTGGATTATCGATGTTTGATTTCGGTATTCCCTTTATGGTCAGTTAATGTTCTAGGACATTTACCTTATGCTTTGATGACACGCCATAAATACACGTAACGGTCCACTTATCCAAGTGGGGTGTTACAATTATGGTATCAGAGCTATATGTTCGACTTGTAGGCTCTAAAACTTGACCTATGACTAGTGGGTAGCCACCAGGAACTTCCCAGATTTTAGCGTCGTTATCTTTCATGTTTCTCATGCACTTATCAGTCAGTTTTCTTCATTTTTCTTCATTTATCAGTCAGTTTTCTTAAAAATTTGACTAAGTAAAAGGTTGGTACAGGAGTGGCCATATTTAGTCGCATGTGCTTTTCTGCGAATTTTGTTTTGGTGAACCGACCCATAGGCATTCACCCTTGAGGTTCAAATTTTGTATTGGTGAACCGACCCATAAGCGTTCATCCTTACTCATGACAGATTCATATTTTTAGTCCAATGTTATTAGGTGAACTAACCTATATGCGTTCACCATTCTTAGGTCAAATTTCATGCTTTTCGGTCGAATGTTGTTTTGTGAACCGATCCATAGTGGTTCACCTTTGTCATATCATGACATTTTATAAATTCTGACAAGTATGGTTTGGACTACATCGAACCATATTTATCCCAGATTGTAAATTTTGTACATGACAGTTCTTATGAAATTTTGACAAGTATGGATCGAACAAGAATCGCCCATACTTAGTCACATGTTTTCTCCTTTGAACTCTGTGGATTGAACCATAGCCATCCACATCAGTTGATGTTAAACCTCAGTTGATTATACTTTTATGTTCTTTGTAACAGTCAAGTTTTAATGCTCTCACGTTCATGTCGTTTTCATGTTGATTCAATTCCATGTCTCCTTATGAGGATTATGTTTCAGCAAGGTGATGATGCTTTCATGCTAAAATACAGAAGTTATAGAAAAATCCTGCTTTCATGATAAATCATGATTTGCCTTCATTAAGTATGTTTCATGCTGACCATTGTTGGAACTTCGATTAAATCATACTTTCGAGATATCTATACGACCAGCATTAAGTCTACACAGAATTTGTCAGCCTATCATGTTACTCATTTCAGTTCAGTTTGCTAATCGTTTAAATCAATTTATATTTTCTTTGATCATGTCAGACAATTAACACCATTATCGATCATATCAACAAACTTTCAGCGGTACTACATGTGCAGTATTCATCGTGTACTTCACGTACAGTATTCAGGTGTACTCCATACACCTTATTCTATGGGTACTGTTAATCGAGTCATAATCATCTTAGGCGTTTCCACTTGTCGATATTCTACTAGATACTGATGTTGCTTGTGAGTTGAAGATTTTACCAGATACTGATGCTGCTAACACTTCGAAGACCTCACGAATGCTGATGTTGTTGATACGTTGGAGATTACACAAGATGCCGATGCTGTTTATACTATGAAGACTCTTCAGAACAAGGACGAAAACTATAAATTTGAAATTTCTGACAAGAATGAACTTCAACCATCAGACACTACCATCCCATTCCATGCTTTTACCTTCTCAGCTAGATGTCACACTTCACTCAGCTAACCTTTCATTTAGAAGAGTGGGAACTGGTACCCAACCGACCACTCAGCATAATAGTTACAGAAATCACGGTCGTAATAATGACCGTCATGAAACTGACAAACAAAACAGTAATGAAAATCACCGTACTTATATTAACCAGTCAGTAGCCATCGGAACTCCGGAACGAACTTGACTAGAAATACAGAGGTCAGCAGTCTAACCGGTCCGCCAGCCCTAGCAGTTACCAGAAATTCTCAACCTTATTCATACTCGCCCATTAAAATACTTGTCCAGACAACAGTCAAGACACAGGTCTCAAGTATCATTTCGAAAGACACATGTCAGGACACCAGTCATAGTACACGTCATACGTATATCTTCTCAAAGTACGAGTCAGATTGATAACACCAGTATGCCTTCTAAACCAGGTCCTCAGAAATTCAGGGTACCCTCCAAGGGGGTATACCCGTTTTGTTATGCCACGCATGAATCAGATCATTAAAATCCAGTCACCACCACTAGAGTATTATTCAGGTTAAACACGCAGTATTCATTCTGTGAAGTTATAGACGAACACATTTAGTGAAAATCGCCATGTTTACTTCACGTATTCCCATGACAGCTTTATTTTTAAAACAGGTATTTACCGACCTCCCAGCCAGAAAAGATTCCACAATACCACCCATGTTTATTAAAGTTCTCCTTTCAGCTAACGACAAGAATTGTCTTACTAAAGCCTAAATATATTCATTATATTTCTGCCAGAAAAATCAGTACAAATTGTTTCTGCCTTACAAGCGCGTGAGTTATCACTCCATAGCTACGAAGACTTTCTAGCCACCAGTTATGATCCACTTCTAAAGTTCTTAAAATTTATGATCAGCAGATTTTTTCTTCAGCATTTCCAGAAGTAATTGAGAAGGTGTTCTAGAAATTCCTTCCTAACCACGAGACAAAATTTAACATCAAGGTTGTCTCAAGAACCAAACCTATTTTCAAAACTCTTTATTCCAGGGCTTTAACTAAGTTCAAAGAGTTGAAGCAATTGTTGCAAGAGTTACTGGAACGAGGCTTTATTCGCCCTAGTGCACCACCAGGAAGTGTATCGTTTCTGTCTATCAGAAAGAAGGCCGATAACATGAGATCATGTATCGATCACAAAAAATTTTACAAGATCATCATTCATAATCGGTGTTCATCTCATGTATAGAAGGTTCATTTGATCTGCTATGATGTCTTGAACACTTTCCAGAACAATTCCCGATCATGCTATCATCAGTAGTGAGAGAAAGAACATGATGCCTTCCAAACTGCTGTTGCACTGATTATAGTCTCTCTAAAATTTTGATTTATACTTCTGAGCTCCCGAATGCTCCAGCTGTAGTATGAAATTGATGAATAAAATTTTCCATGAATTTTTAGACAAAATCGTCAGTATATCATTGATAACATTCTGATCTACTAAATTCTAGAGAAGAACACGAGAATCATCTTCTCATAGTGGTACAGATTCTCTGATAGGAGAAAATTATATACACAACTTTCCGGATATGATTTCCAGTTGAACAAGGTGGCATTTCTGGGCCATGTTATTTTAGCAGAAAGAAATTTCAGACAATCCTGTGAAGGTGAAGGCCATCACCAGATGGTCAAGTCTGACGCCCATGATTAAAGTATAAATTTTCTAGAACTCAGCTCACTACTACCGCAGAAATTGCTGACAGTTCTCACGATTAGCCTTCCATTGCTAAGATTACGCATAAAGGAGAGGACCTGCACTAAAATTTTTGTATCACATAAGATCCTACGCTAGGAAAGATCTATTTTACCCAGAATCAAATTCTTTCATGACTATTCATTCAGATTCCACCAGAATGTACCAAAAGTCTTAGACAAAACTTTGAAAGAAGCAGTATAACACATGGATGCAGCTATGTTCATATCTAAATGCTTGACACACCGCAGATTCAAGATAGAATGCCGTCATGCTGGTAAGTTACTACAACTTTTAGAAATTTCTAAGCAAAAATGGGACAAGACTCCACGAGGCTGTAATCAGGCTACCGCAGGCTCAAAAGAAGTATGATACTATCTAAGTCATTGTCGACCACTTAACCCAGCCTACACGCTTTCTTTCATCCGAAGGGATTTTGCAGTAGCAAATCTGCATGAAATTCAGTAATAGATCGTACAACTTCTAAGTATTCCATCAACAATCAGGCCAGATAGAAACTCACGTTCGCGAATCACGTTCACATTCATGTTCACGTTTACATCTCACGTTCACATTATGATGTTGTTTCAGTCCATGTTTGTGCTACCTCATGATGTAAGTTCATACCCGCATTCATGACATTGTTCACGTTCAGTTTCATGTTCCATCTCGCGATACACGTTTCACAACTTGTTACCGAATACGGTTACAGAAAGCTTAAGAAACCAGACTCAAGTTAGCAGAGCTTCTCCATACCCAGGCAGACGTTTCACGTCTTAGGCCGTATCGTTTGGCATTCTTTCCTCAGTCAGCATACATTCATGATATGTCCTAGTATCACGTTCACAATATATTCCATGCCCAACGTTCCTCATATAATCGTGAACCACGTTCACAATTGTTCACGTAGTTCGTCCTTATATGTTTTAGCAGCTTGCTCAAAAATATAAATGTTATCGTTTCAGGATATTTCTACGTACCGTTTCATGTATCTTACATGCTATAGCTTATTAATTTTATCAAATTCAGAAAATCCATCTTAAATATCGAACAAGAAACTATTCAGCATCATTAGGATATGGTCATCAGGACTAATATTTTCATTACGTTTAGACATTTGAAGGAATCATTTCGAGCGGGAAGCCACTCGAAACGGAGGAGTCCATCCGGACCTCTCATTCCTTTTCCTTTAATAAATCCAGTTAAGTCCTTTTAGTCATGTCACGTTCCATGTTCTCTTCAGCCATGTCACGTTCCATGATCACTTCTGTCATGTCATGTTTATACCTATCAGCAACATAATGTCTTAATTAGAAGACGAATTATCCTTCAGCTAATTTGCCTTTTCAGTTTACATGTTCTTTCAGTTCTTATAACTTCATCAGCTTATTACCTCTAATTCGAGGACGAATTTTTCCTTTTTAGAGGGGAAGAATTGTAACACTACAGCATTATCGCATCCTTAAATCGAGGACGAAATATTTTTTTAGAGGGGAAGAATTGTAAAACCCGCTTTAAAAGTCCTCGAACATTAATTACGGACAATCATAGATTTATTTTAAACGTTATTTATTCAGATAATAAATAACAGTGTTAAATCAAGTATTACGAAAACATTATTTATTCATGAAATAAATAATTCACGACTGAACATATTTACGAGGATTTAATTACGAACACGTACGCAATGTTTAAAATCCATGAATATTAAATTTACGCAGTCTCAGTTTTATTTAAATATTACAAAATAATAATTATTCAGAAATAATGATTATGTTTCAGAAAATAGTACGTATGTATTATTTGTTTTTACAGAAAAGAGTTTTACGTTTCAGAAAATAAAATACACGAGAAAAACAAATTATAACACGAAATAAAGAAAACGGGCCTTGTAATAGGCATAAGCCTTACAAGTTTAATTATAGGCCACGACCCGGCCCTTTAGGATATAAACCAACAAAAAATCCTAAACTCCTCATTTGTATCAAGTTTTAAAAAAATATAAATGGGAACAATCAATCAAATAACAAACAGTTACATACTTGATCGGGTCAAACAAAATTAGTCAAAAACGTTTTATGTTCTCCGAGATTTTTTGGAAGTGATTGACTTATTTAAAAATCAAATATCTTTGTCTTTAGTACACATTATTCATCCATATGAGTTTCATCATCTTAGCAAAATCAAAAGGTTTAAAAAGTATGAAATATGGACTCATAGACGTCAATATCAAAAGGTTTAAAAAGTATGAAATATGAATTATACTTCAAGTTAACGTGAGGAAGCAGGCCTCACTGGTTTGTTCTTCTTCGTGTTACGATCCGACAACATTGAATCGTGACATGTCGATTTCTAGAGGCGAGTTTGTTTGTGATCGCGTTGAGATCATATTCTAGCCATGTTTCAGTTACGAGGTCCGTTCGAGTTGTGGTCCACGTCTATGTCAGTTGGACTTTCTACAGCCGTAAGTCTTGGATCGCGGTTAGTAGCTTAGGTGTTCTTCTCCGTTCTGAATTTGATTGTGTCTTGCGGAATCTTGTGTTCCTGTTCGACTCACTCCTGCTACTCGTAATCATTTTGCATCGTGAGGTGTTTTCATTCGACTAGGAGGTAAGATCTAAACTCACATTCGCATTCTAATATCTCATCAAATGTATCACTTCATGTTGTATACAAATACTTCGTGGCTCAAACAGATTTGCATAACGTGAGTTAGATATAATAGGCTTATCATAATGAAACACAATGTTTATTTCTTATACACTTAACTATTACTAATAAAAAATGGTGAATAGCTTATAAAATTTGTTTAACAAGTTCGTACATATGACTAATGAAGAAAAATATCACCATGCATGAGTCATTAGAGATAGATGGTCATAAGATATGAAATGGCGTTGGTACTTATGATAAGGAAATCAGTATGTCAAATTGTCACTTTGGTTCTTAACTACTTAAACTATTTTATTTAAAATACATAAACAGTGTTAGATACATAACAATCTATCTTAGTATATGAATGTCAATCTACTACATCAATAACTGGTTGATAACAAATGTATAAATTGCATGATCCAGATTTTTTTGGACTAAAAGGTCTTTAGCTTACTACTATTATAAATTGGAGACTAATTATATAGATATCTACACTAGTTATTAGTATAAGTTGCAAGATGTTAAATGTGATACCCTAGAACCAAGGTCACTAACATTACCCTAAATTACGCTTATTTTTGAAATTTTTAATAAATTTTAATTGCTATATATTTTAGTATTTTGGTTGAAACTGATGTTCGAGGTTATAATTTTGACGATTGACGATTTAAGAAGGACGATGACGAATACGATCCCGATGGATGCCCAAATTTCTATAACTATTGTCGTTTTATCGATATTGTAATTTTTCGAGAATTTTACTTACGGTTCGTGTTAAGTCGAGTCGGGTGAGTTTTATTGCTTTCCGGGTACATTTAAAGTGTCCCAAAAGTATTTTGGAGTGTTTGGGATGATTCCTGACTCCCGTAAAATTTTCTAAAATGACTAGTGAGTCAATCCCGTAAAGTTTTAGAGTCGTTTTTACATAAGGCCAAAAGAAAGCTTAAATTGCACATTTGGTCCCTCCCATTTCACAAAAGGGGAACAAACACTCACACACATAACATTTTCAAAAAAAAAAGATCAAACCCTCCCTTTTTCTCTTTAGGCCGACGGCCACCCTCACCCACCATAAACCACCCATAAAATTTTTTTTACTTGGTTTTGATTAAAATTAATGTTAGACCACCTCTAATTAAATCATTTCCAATCTTTCCATGTAATTTAATCCAACATGCATTCATAATTTTTTTTCAAGAATCAAATGAGTTTTTCAAAATCATTTTTGATGTTAATTGGGTAATTGCATGTTTAATTCATGTGTAATGGGTGTATAATCACTTAACAAACCCAGCAAAAATTAATTTGGTTGTGGTGTTTTGATCACCCAAACCCCACGGCTAAGGGGGGGTGTTTGGGGGATCATGGTGGTTGATGTTTTAATCATGGGTTTGTGTTTATTTTGTGTTTTTAGATGTTTTTAAATAGGTATAACTTAATGCATGTTTGAATTAGTGATTGGGTTTTGATTTGGGTATGAACCTTAGGTAGTTTAGGACTGAAAATGATGTTTGGTTATGATTAGGGGTACTTAGGATGATGTCTAATGTTGGTAAATGGGTTTGAAAACGAGCGTTGGTATGATTTTGGTATAGGTAATTTTAGGCAGAAAGTTTAAGGTGTTTTCGTAAAAATTATTTTGTAAAAAGGTCTTGTGATTAGGATAGAGTTGTAGAGCATCTTCTTAGCTTCGATTTGGTATAAGGTAGAGCTTACGACTCCTAACGAGTCAAAAGTTACGACGTTTTGAAATTCGTGTACCGGGAGATGAAAACCGTCAAAATCCGAAATTATGCTTGGTTTTAAGTCAAATCCCGGGGACTTTAGGTTTAGTTTGGTAAATGGTCAAGGGTTGAATTTTGGTCTCAAACCTGCACATTTGAGTCTATTATAGGACTTAGGTGTCAAATGGGTCAATGGAGTATTTTAAACGGGTCAAATGAGTCCGACTTGGTCAAAGTACAATTTCAGTCCGAAAAACGTAGTTTTGGAATAGTGTTGAGTAACGGGTCGTAGAAGTGAAAACTTTTGTTGGGATTAAATATGTGATTTCTACAGGTCTTAAAGTATTTTTGAGAATTTTCTCAAATTTTATAAAAAGGGTTAAGTATAGTAAAACAGTCCGTACTTTCGGTAAGTATCGGCGAAAATGAGTAAAAATGAATAACGTTAATAATAAGGACAAATGGTATAAAACGAGTAACACTTGTCGTTTTGTTTTGGCGTGAGTTGTAATTGTCACAAGTGACTAATATTTATGTATTTTATACAGTACCATAAGGTTTATAAAATGAGATTACTCATTACGCGTTATTTGGTTTGATAGGTGTTGATTTACCCGGGCATCCGTATCGTCGTCAGTGACCGTCTCTCGAACTATCGACTACTTGTTATATAAGGTGTGAATTTATAGCCTCGCTTATTATTATTTCAAACTGTTTTACCCGCGAGGGAAATGCATGCTAGTTTTCAAAATGAACATATGTCATGAATGATTGTTGGACCCGAATGTTGCCTTTGAAATTGTGTTGAGTACCTAGTTGCAAAAGGCCCTAAATTCATGAACTATTAACTATTGTTTAGTCCTAGCGTGGATTAGAAATAGACGCTTATACAAAGTGATAGTACTATGGGGTTGACTACCCTATCCGAGACGAGGGCTAGTACGTTGATACCCCCTGCGGACGGATAATTTATGATAAAAGATAAGGTATAATTGCAACTGATGCCTTAGTAGGGGCACTGGTTTCATCTGAATCACGCCGGTAACTATTACGCGGGTGATTGAGTTAACGGTTTAGTGTCATGAGCTTAAACACAATTGTCAATATCTTGAATATAGATTGTTTGATCGACAAGTCTATGAATGACCGTGAATGGTTTTTATTTCACATATGTTCAAAATGAATTGTAAAACCTATGAATTCCACTCAACGTTTTCGTTGACCAAATTTAGCATGTTTTTCAGGTAACCGCTGAAGTGTAGCATGGAGCGTGCATTGGATGGATGTTGTGTGTGGAGCTTGGAGTCTACTTGTTTTTCCTCCCGTTATTACTTAAACATTTTTAACTTTATGTCATGTTGTTGTGAAAACTGAAACTTTTGGGGTTGAGATTCATGGGGACCGAAAACGCAAAACTCTGTTGTATCATTTGGGGTTAGAAAACCGTAGACATGTAACTTTTCAACAATTTTTAATTTAAGTTTGAATTTGACGTCTCTTTGGAGTCGTTCGATATATCTTGTGTGCGATGATAACTGCCTAGCACCCAAATGTTGTAGTTCCGCTGCGCATAGCATTTGGTGGGGTGTTAGAGATTGGTAATCAGAGCCATGAGTTATAGAGAACTAGGTCGTTTTGAAAATTCCTAAACTATAACTTTTGGTGTCGTAAGAAATTGTCCAAGCACACACAACTATCCTCCATGGCTCCGGTAAGGTTTATTTTTGTATTCATGGCATTTGACGTATACTTTTGAGTTGAAGTATATATGTGGGTATTTATTACGTAAATATGGAAATTACTATATGTAAACGTTTAAATTATACGTGGAATACCCGATACCGTAATTCTTGTATTAATCATGCATGAGCATCATATTATCGCATTTTGGGCATGTGTACCACCTTTGCATTGCATTTGCATGCATGTATTTATAAATATTGTATAGTTATCTTACGTACCCTCCAAAATTCTCTGTTATTGAAGGAATGGCCAAGGTACCGCCTAATGGTAATGGAAACGATTACGTCGTGGGTCACGAAGGGGGAAATGTTGGAACAGCTGCTGAAGGACAGACCGAGGCGAACAATGTGAAAGCCCAGGACCTTGACCAAAGGAGAACTATTTACCCACAACGTACTTCTCATCTGGTTGGTGTACCAGGTATCCCCAGGAGATCCGAAGGTGCAGCGAGCGTAAATTTTCTTCATCAGGGCATCTCAAGAGTTTGCTGCCCCGGACCAAGAGCTTATCAAGACGTACGGCGTGTTGTGAGAAGATTGGATGAATCGATGTTCGAGCGGTACATAGTGGAATCAAGGGTAATCGACAGATTCGACGAGAATGAGAGAGAACACCAAAGATTATTGGCAAGAACTTCAAGAATTGAGTATGATGGAAATGCAAACAAGAGTGATATCAACAGCCTAAGATCGATGATCGCGAACTTGAGCGCCAGTCTTGATCGAGTTAGGGAAGATCAAGCGAGATTGTCTAGGATGCAGAGTTGGGAGCATCGAGTGAGAGCATCATTGCCCCCAGATTGGAGATTTGTGAACGACTTGGAAATGGAAGCTAATGACTTCATGATCCAGCCACCTTCCAGAGGTGCTTGTATCACTGTGGGAAATCATGTAGCGGTTGAGTGTGGGTCTACGTCAGGGACGAAGAAAGGAAAGAGTAAGATGGATGAAGTGGACGAGGAAGATAGCGACGAGGAACCCGAGGAAGATGATGATGAACCGCCATCCAAGAGGCTGTGTGGATCACCACATGCCTAGTTGCTTGTCTTGTATTTTATCTTTGATCGTTGTAATAGAATTGTTTTAGACTTTTGTATGATGGCATTGTGACGAAAAACTTGAGGACTTAAGTTTTATGGTGAATGGTTGTAGTGGCAATACTTGTCACAATTTTGGTTGATTAGCAATACAATCCATGTTTACCTTTCATGATCTGTGATATGTCTTTAATTTGATCTTTTGTGATGTGAATTGATGAATATTAGTAACTCTGTAGTGATGTGTCGTTGTATTTATATTATGTCTTGAAAGAGAAATCCATCTTAATCTTGATGTGTATACTTACATTGTTTTTCTATTTTCCCTGTCTTTGCAGAGAGGTGTATTTGATAACGCACCATGCCTCCAAAACTAACCGCTGACCGTGTGAACACGATGATTCAGGAAGCCATTGCGAATGCGCTAGAAGCAGATCGAGCAGGGAGGAACCCAGACCAGGGCAGAAATGCGGGGAGACAGCAAGCCCCAAGAGAGTGTACTTACTCTAGTTTCATAAAATGTGGCCCCGCGCAATATCGTGGAACTGGTGGAGCTCTAGAACTCAGGAGATGGTTAGAAAAGGTCGAAAGTACTTTCGAGATTAGTGGTTGATCAGAAGCGAACAAGGTCAAGTTTGCGGCTGCTACTTTTCTTGACGATGCATTGAGTTGGTGGAACACCCAAGTAGCCACTGTTGGGTTAGCAGTAGCGAATGCAAGAACATGGACTGCTACTAAAGCTCTTTTGACCAAGAAGTTCTGTCCTGAAGAGGAGTTAGGTCAATTGGAAGATGAGTTGAGGCACCTGACTTTGAGAAACAATGATATCACTGCTTACACCAGGAGGTTTAATGAACTAAGCCTTTTGTGTCCAGACACCTTTGCCGATGATAACAAGAAGATGAAACAGTACATCAAAGGTCTATCCAGTAATATCAAGGGTGAGACGACTTCGTCTAAACCTGGGTCGTTTGATGAAGCGGTCCAGATGGCTCACGCGTTGATGGATGTCAAACTCCAAGACAAGAAGAACTTCATTGCTGAAGGAAATAAGAGGAAGTGGGAGGTGGCGCAGAGAAATCAATCCCAGGGTCAAAGCCGAGGTGGAAACCGAAACAACAATGGTCAGAACCGCAATCAGTAGTTCAACCAGCGAAGGAATGAAGGGATGAGAGCTGTGACAAACCCCAGAGGAGCGAAGGTGAATCCCCATTGTGGTCGATGCAACTTGTACCATGTAGGGAGTTGCCCGCCTGCATGCGGCAAATGTCGAAAAGCGGGTCACAGGATGTCTGATTGCCGAACAAAGGGGTAGCCACTGGGGCGAATGCTACGAGAGTGATGGGTTGTTTTGGATGTGGAGAAAGAGGCCATAAGCAAGGAAATTGCCCGAAGGCAGGAAACAAGCAAGGAGGTAACAATGCTGCTGCCGTGTATCAAGTAGGGACGACTGATAAACCACAGGGTCCTAACGTGGTTACCAATACGTTTTTGCTAGACGCTTGTTATGCTAGTATTTTGTTTGATTCTGGTTCCGACAAGAGTTTCGTAGATGTTAAATTTAGTCGTCATATCGATAGAAAACCGGTATTGTTAGCGACTAGTTATAACGTGGAGTTAGCCGATGGGAAGATCGTTAGTACGAATTCTATACTGAAAGGGTGTACCTTGAAGTTAGGAAATTACGCTTTTAAAATCCACTTGATGCCTATAGAGCTAGGATCGTTTGATGTGATCGTGGGAATGGATTGGCTGATGGTGCACAGTGCTGTGATCGTCTGTGGAGAGAGGTTAGTTCAGATCCCGTTGAGGAATAAAGTCTTGACTGTGAAAGGAGACGAATGCACTTCTCGTTTGAAAGTGATTTCTTGTTTGAAAATGATGAAGTATGTAGAAAGTGGATGCGATGTGTTTTTGGCACAAGTTTCGAGTGATGGTGATTTAGAGGAAAGGATTGAAGAGGTACCTGTAATCTACGACTATCTGGAAGTTTTTCCAGACGAGTTTCCGGGTTTACCACCCACCCTTGAGGTCGAGTTTCGAATCGATTTGGTGCCGGGAGCTGCGCCGGTTGCGCGTGCACCCTATCGATTAGCACCATCCGAGTTAAAGGTGTTATCGGATCAACTGAAGGAGTTGATGGACAAGGGATTTATTAGGCCGAGCTCATCACCATGGGGAGCGCCAGTGTTGTTTGTGAAGAAGAAAGATGGTTCATTTCGGATGTGTATTGACTATAGAATCGGTATCCATTGCCGAGGATTGACGATTTGTTTGATCAATTGCAAGGTTCCTGTGTATACTCAAAGATCGACTTGAGATCAGGGTATCATCAACTGCGTGTGAGAGAGGAGGATACTCCTATAACTGCCTTTCGTACGCGGTATGGACACTTCGAATTTTGAGTGATGCCGTTTGGGTTGACAAACGCGCTTGCTGTATTCATGGACCTTATGAATCGCGTATGCAAGCCGTATCTAGATAAGTTTGTCATTGTTTTTATTGATGATATTTTTATTTACTCTAAGAGTAAGGAAGAGCACGAGAAGCACCTGAGAAAGATATTGGATCTGCTGAATAGAGAGAAGCTGTATGCGAAGTTCTCGAAGTGTGAGTTTTGGTTAGATTCTGTGCAATTCCTTGGTCACGTAATTGATAGCAAAGGAGTTCGCGTGGATCCTGCCAAGGTCGAAGCGATCAGGGAATGGTCGGCGCCGACAACGCCGACTGAAGTTCGACAATTCCTTGGTTTAGCTGGGTATTATCGGAGATTCATTGAAGGATTTTCGTTGATTGTGAAGCCATTAAAAAAGCTTACCGAAAAGAATAAGGTGTATGAATGGGGAGATGAGGAAGAATTCGCTTTCAAAACGCTCAAGGACAAGTTATGTTCCGCACCGATATTTTCATTACCTAAAGGAACCGAAGACTTTGTAGTGTATTGTGACGCATCTCGTAAGGGTTATGGAGCTGTGTTGATGCAGCGCGAGAAGGTGATTGCTTACGCGTCGAGACAACTGACGAGGAATGAGGAGAACTACACGACGCACGATTTGGAATTAGGAGCTGTAGTCTTTGCGTTGAAATTGTGGAGACATTATTTGTATGGGACGAAGTGTGTTGTATTTACCGACCACAAGAGTTTACAGCACATTTTAGATCAAAAGGAGTTGAACATGCGACAGAGACGATGGGTAGAATTACTGAGTGACTATGACTGTGAAATTCGCTACCATCCTGGCAAGGCGAATGTTGTAGAGGATGCAGTTAGTAGGAAGGATCGAGAGAAACCTTTGAGAGCCAGAGCATTGGTGATGACTGAGAGTGTTGACTTAACCGAAACTATACTGAAGGCTCAAGAGAGGGGATTAATGAAAGAGAATGTGTTGATGCTGAGAACTTGGGAAGAATGTTGAAACCTCTTTTTGTGATTAGGTCAGACGGACTGAGATATTTCGAGAATCGGATTTGGTTACCGTTGTGTCCAACCGAGGAAGGAAAGCCTGGAGTACGAGATTTGGTTATGAACGAGTCTCATAAGTCGAAGTACTCGATACATCCTGGATCGGATAAAATGTATCATGACCTGAAGAAAGTTTATTGGTGGCCGAATATGAAGGCGGATATTGCTCGTTACGTTAGTAAGTGTTTGACTTGCGCGAAGGTTAAAGCAGAACATAAGAAGCCGTCTGGGTTGTTGGTACAACCAGAGATCCCAGAATGGAAATGGGAGAAAATCGCTATGGATTTCGTGACGGGTTTACCCAGAACTCCTAGTGGATGTGATATGATTTGGGTAATAGTGGATAGATTGACGAAATCTGCTCATTTCTTACCTATGAAGAAGACGGACAGTATGGAAAAGCTGGCCAGTGTGTACGTGAAGGAGATCGTTTGCAGACATGGAGTACCGTTATCGATCATTTCGGATCGCGATAGTAGATTTACTTCGGAATTTTGGAAATCGCTTCAACGTGCGATGGGCACTGAATTGAATTTAAGTACGGCTTATCACCCGGAGACTGACGGCCAGAGTGAACGAACTATTCAGACGATGGAGGACATGCTCCGAGCATGCGTGATTGATTTTGGAGGAAGTTGGGAACGCCACTTGCCTTTAGTGGAGTTTTCGTATAATAATAGTTACCATGCGAGCATCAAGGCTGCACCGTTCGAAGCATTGTATGGAAGGAAGTATAGATCGCCTGTGTGTTGGAGTGAAGTAGGAGAAAGTCAATTGACTGGACCCGAAATGGTTTTAGAGACGACCGAGAAGATTGTGCAAATCAAGAACCGACTACTTGCTGCGAGAAGCCGACAGAAGAGTTATGCCGATAACAGAAGAAAACCGTTGGAATTTGAAGTCGGAGATATGGTTATGCTTAAGGTATCGCCGTGGAAGGGTGTAATTCGTTTTGGGAAGAAAGGAAAGTTGAGTCCGAGGTATATTGGACCATTTAAGATCGTTAAACGAATTGGACCAGTAGCGTATAAGTTAGAATTGCCGAGCGAGCTTAGTGCTATTCACGACACGTTTCACGTATCGAACTTGAAGAAGAGTTTGGCGAATAAGGAATTGGTGATTCCTTTGGACGAGATTCAACTGGACGACAAAATGCATTTTGTGGAAGAACCCGTGGAAATTATGGACCGAGAGGTCAAGAGGCTGAAGCGTAGTAGAATTCCCATTGTGAAGGTTCGATGGAATTCTAGGCTTGGACCGGAATACACTTTGGAACGTGAGGACTTTTTCAAGGAAAGGTATCCTCATCTGTTCCAGCGGCACGAAATGTGAGTATAAGAAGAGGCGAGCGCCGGGACGTCGCTCTCTTTAAGGAGGGGTGGATGTGATACCCTAGAACCGAGGTCACTAACATTACCCTAAATTACGCTTATTTTTGAAATTTTTAATAAATTTTAATTGCTATATATTTTAGTATTTTGGTTGAAACCGATGTTCGAGGTTATAATTTTGACGATTGACGATTTAAGAAGGACGATGACGAATACGATCCCGATGGATGCCCAAATTTCTATAATTATTGTCGTTTATCGATATTGTAATTTTTCGAGAATTTTACTTACGGTTCGTGTTAAGTCGAGTCGGGTGAGTTTTTTTGCTTTCCGGGTACATTTAAAGTGTCCCAAAAGTATTTTGGAGTGTTTGGGATGATTCCCGACTCCCGTAAAATTTTCTAAAATGACTAGTGAGTCAATCCCGTAAAGTTTTAGAGTCGTTTTTACTTAAGGCCAAAAGAAAGCTTAAATTGCACATTTGGTCCCTCCCATTTCACAAAAGGGGAACAAACACTCACACACATAACATTTTCAAAAAAAAAAAGATCAAATCCTCCCCTTTTGCTCTTTAGGCCGACGGCCACCCTCACCCACCATAAACCACCCATAAAATTTTTTTTTACTTGGTTTTGATTAAAACTAAGGTTAGACCACCTCTAATTAAATCATTTCCAATCTTTCTATGTAATTTAATCCAACATGCATTCATAAGTTTTTTTCAAGAATCAAATGAATTTTTCAAAATCATTTTTGATGTTAATTGGGTAATTGCATGTTCAATTCATGTGTAATGGGTGTATAATCACTTAACAAACCCACCAAAAATTAATTTGGTTGTGGTGTTTTGATCACCCAAACCCCACGGCTAAGGGGGGTGTTTGGGGGATCATGGTGGTTGATGTTTTGATCATGGGTTTGTGTTTATTTTGTGTTTTTAGATGTTTTTAAATAGGTATAGCTTAATGCATGTTTGAATTAGTGATTGGGTTTTGATTTGGGTATGAACCTTAGGTAGTTTAGGACTGAATATGATGTTTGGTTATGATTAGGGGTACTTAGGATGATGTCTAATGTTGGTAAATGGGTTTGAAAACGAGCGTTGGTATGATTTTGGTATAAGTAATTTTAGGCAGAAAGTTTAAGGTGTTTTCGTAAAAATTATTTTGTAAACAGGTCTTGTGATTAGGATAGAGTTGTAGAGCATCTTCTTAGCTTCTATTTGGTATAAGGTAGAGCTTACAACTCCTAACGAGTCAAAAGTTACGACGTTTTGAAATTCGTGTACCGGGAGATGAAAACCGTCAAAATCCGAAATTATGCTTGGTTTTAGGTCAAATCCCGAAGACTATAGGTTTAGTTTGGTAAATGGTCAAGGGTTGAATTTTTGTCCCAAACCTGCACATTTGAGTCTATTATAGGACTTAGGTGTCAAATGGGTCAATGGAATATTTTAAACGGGTCAAATGAGTCCGACTTGGTAAAAGTACAATTTCAGTCCGAAAAACGTAGTTTTGGAAAAGTGTTGAGTAACGGGTCGTAGAAGTGAAAACTTTTGTTGGGATTAAATATGTGATTTCTACAGGTCTTAAAGTATTCTTGAGAATTTTCTCAAATTTTATAAAAAGGGTTAAGTATAGTAAAACAGTCCGTACTTTCGGTAAGTATCGGCGAAAATGAGTAAAAATGAATAACGTTAATAATAAGGACACATGGTATAAAACGAGTAACACTTGTCGTTTTGTTTTGGCGTGAGTTGTAATTGTCACAAGTGACTAATATTTATGTATTTTATACAGTACCATAAGGTTTATAAAATGAGATTACTCATTACGCGTTATTTGGTTTGATAGGTGTTGATTTACCCGGGCATCCGTATCGTCGTCAGTGACCGTCTCTCGAACTATCGACTACTTGTTATATAGGGTGTGAATTTATAGCCTCGCTTATTATTATTTCAAACTGTTTTACCCGCGAGGGAAATGCATGCTAGTTTTCAAAATGAACATATGTCATGAATGATTGTTGGACCCGAATGTTGCCTTTGAAATTGTGTTGAGTACCTAGTTGCAAAAGGCCCTAAATTCATGAACTATTAACTATTGTTTAGTCCTAGCGTGGATTAGAAATAGCCGCTTATACAAAGTGATAGTACTATGGGGTTGACTACCCTATCCGAGACGAGGGCTAGTACGTTGATACCCCCTGCGGATGGATAATTTGTGATAAGAGATAAGGTATAATTGCAACTGATGCCTTAGTAGGGGCACTGGTTTCATCTGAATCACGCCGGTAACTATTACGCGGGTGATTGAGTTAACGGTTTAGTGTCATGAGCTTAAACACATTTGTCAGTATCTTGAATATAGATTGTTTGATCGACAAGTCTATGAATGATCGTGAATGGTTTCTATTTCACATATGTTCAAAATGAATTGTAAAACCTATGAATTCCACTCAACGTTTTCGTTGACCAAATTTAGCATGTGTTTCAGGTAACCGCTGAAGTGTAGCATGGAGCGTGCATTGGATGGATGTTGTGTGTGGAGCTTGGAGTCTACTTGTTTTTCCTCCCGTTATTACTTAAACATTTTTAACTTTATGTCATGTTGTTGTGAAAACTGAAACTTTTGGGGTTGAGATTCATGGGGACCGAAAACGCAAAACTCTGTTGTATCATTTGGGGTTGGAAAACCGTAGACATGTAACTTTTCAACAATTTTTAATTTAAGTTTGAATTTGACGTCTCTTTGGAGTCGTTCGATATATCTTGTGTGCGATGATAACTGCCTAGCACCCAAATGTTGTAGTTCCGCTGCGCATAGCATTTGGTGGGGTGTTAGATTAAACGAATGATTTTTTTAGTTGGAGACTAAATACTTTGATCAATTTTAATGACAGATTAATTATTTTTTGTAGATCGTTTTGCTGAGAAATAAATTCAGACTTAATCTAAGAACGTTAATTTATTTAAGGTACGGATTTTCCGTCCTTTCAGTAAGGACTTCTTTTCCTATGCATGATTAGGATTCCCCGTCTGCATCCAAATGTTTTTTCCCCAGTATATGTTTAAGCTTATCAGTAATCATGTTAATAACTAAATAAATTGCCTCAGCATTATATACAAGCATGACCAGTTTATGTACTAGTTACGGAGGTACCGTAACCACGCCACTAGAGGCACCGGTGTCGTGACTCACATGCAAGAGAGTGATATCCTGCATCGTCCCTTCACGTTTTGGCCATTATTATTATCATGTCATGTGGGGTGTATGGATGCATCCTATGCTTATTAGTTTACAAGTTATCAGGGTGAATGTGGTGTGTGCTCTACATCCTTCACAATGGAGCTAATCCCTCTACCCAGCACAGTATTTAGAGGTCACCCCTCTACTGTTATTTAGAGGTCACCCCTCTACAGCATGACGAGGTCACCCCTCCAGTTATTCATGCACCGTTGTTACAACACATGACCTATATAAGCTCTGGCAATTAAAATATAGTAAATGCATGTTTCAGATTTAACAGATAACAGTTCAGCTTTATTATATATAAATCAGACTTATCAGATTATACACGGATTTCCGCTGCAGCTTTACTTATCAATCTTACAACTCTAGTATTTTATCATCTGTTTCATTTCAGTATTTCTTATCATGCTTCGTATCCGTTCACTGAGCGTTATGCTCAGCCGTAGTTCCTTTCATGTTCTTGTTGGGAATAAAATATAGCCAGTCTACTTGAGCGCTGACAAGAGTAAAACAAGCATTGATAGGAAGAAAACAAACGCTGACAGATCAAGCGTTGACAAGAAGAAGTCAAGCGTTGATACATTGAAGACAAGCACTGATGGAAGGATATGATCTACGCGTTTGTTATGTTCTAGATTACTTCTAGTAAAGATAGGAACAATAATGTATTTTCTATATTTATCTTTACCTAGAATAGTTTTTTGGGTAAAGGGGAATCCAAACCCCGGTAAAATATATTCCCAAAAGCGTTGAAGTACAATGGAATGTAGCTGCAATGCTACATTAACCTCAAGCAAATGCCTGAACAACCGCTACATCATATGACATGCCATATGATCCTAATAAACTATTACAAAACAAAGAACACCAATAGGAAAGAACCACCTAAAGGTGCATGAACAATGTAAGTAAAACATCATCGCGGTTAGCACTTGGAGCGAACATCAGGCTGACGAGAACCATGCCGATCATCAATCGATATGAGTTCTTCAACCTCACTATCACTATCATTAACCACATCTTTCTTATTTTTAAAACCATCTTCCCAATCTGTACCATCATCCATCTTATCCCAAAGAGCACCAAAAGAGTTATGAGAACTCTTATCCTTATCATTCGTCTTAGCTACAAAACTCGATGTTTTGTTATTCAAGAAACCCTTTTTAAGCATCGGGGCTGCCTTCTTAGGATTCTGACCCGTAGCATTTGTTTTAGAGGTTTCTCCTCGCTCAACATTACGAAACTGAAGATTAAGGGATGGTTTTGTTAATTTAATACCTGCAACTTGTGGTTGCTTCTTCTTACCTTTATTCTTCTTGTTCTTGACCACCTCAAACCCATCATCCACCGCATCCTTAGTAGCATGAACAACCACTTCCTTGTGCACTTTCGGACACATATCACTAGTATGATCAAAGATCAAGCATGTAGAACATCTTGGAGGTCTTCATTCGTACTCAATATCAATCGTAACCAATGAATGCCCCTTATCACGACCTTTAGGGACAGCAATTACCATTGAATCCAATAACTCCATATCAGCTGAAACCTCAACGAGCGCCCGAGCATATGTACTACGACCCCACGAGTTAACACACATACTGCTCGTGTAGGAATCCAACATAATAGGTGTGCCAATTTGGGTCGTGATAAGACTAAGACCAACCTCCGAATAAGCAACAATCGGCACATGATGAAGCTTAACCCAAACAGGTGCTTTCTTGATCTCTGCCTTTTTCAAATCAGTGGTAGGGGACCAAATATTCAGGATCAAAGGAACTGTCCTAATCAACCACGGGCCATTTCCAAGAACTCCTTCCATTCCTTCCTTCGTATTGAATTGGAAAAGGAAGAAATCCTCATGCAATTGAACGCGTATCAAACCAAACCGTGCCCACGTATTTTTAACTTAGTTTTCCACCAGTGGGAAAGCTAAACGCTTACCAACAAACTGCCCGTACAACGTGTGCACAAATCGGGATTCAACCTCCTCAACAGCAGCATACGGAAGTGCAACTCGTGCACCTTCAACATGCTCATCACACCGTAATTCTGAGATCTTCACCAACTTAGGATTCGATTGTTTCAGACCGCCCTTGTTTTGAAGTATTGAGGCAAACGAATCCACCTGTGTAACATTTGCATTTACATGCTGCTTAGCACAACCCTGATTTAGCGAACCCCTCACCTTTTCCGCATTAACAACATCACCATCTTCAGCAGTAGGTGTCTCATCAGCATGTACCTCATCCCTCAGCAATCCTTTCTCCGTCTGCGCATCAGCAACATTGATTGACGTTGTAGGATGAACATTGGCATCCTCCACTCGTTGATGAATCCCATGATCAGCTTGAATTTGTACTAGGTCGCCACCATCTGATTTAGGGTATGCAACACCCCTCGAACCATCAATAATTGGATTCGCTATTCCAGCACCACCATATGCCGAAACCCTAACAGCCGTAGACTCTGCCATGGTCTCCCTCAAACGCTGCATTCGTACAGATAACGCATTAACATCAATGTGTGAATGCCCTTTAATACCATCAGTTTCCCTATTATCCATGAAAAAGAAAAAAACAAACCCTAATACTGCAAAACCCTAAAAATAAAACAGTGCCGTCACACCCAATCACCCTAGAACACCTCCATAACACGAACAACCAACATAAAAAATCAGATAGTAATCAAGAAACCACGATAGGAATTAAGAGCGCAAAAACTCAACAGCCGTACAAACCCTAGAAAACCCTAATTCGTTTTGACCTAATTCGTCCTCCAATCACACAATCATAATCGTGAAAGCAACAGAATTCAGTGAATTAGTTACTCAACAATCACGTTATATGATAAGAAAAGTAAAATCAGAATCAAAGAACAAAAAAAGATGATCTTAGGCAGCGGCGGCTAGAGAGAAAATTTCCACCATTTTTTACATTATCTTTACCTAGAATAGTTGATACGTAGATTATTGTACAAGGCTTCTTATGTCTATAAAAAAAGACCTTTAGGTTATTTTTCAATATATAAGTTTTCATACGTTAAACACTTTCATTGTGAGCAAGTTTGTTATCATTAATCAAAGTGAAAGTTTGTTTACATCTTGTGTGTTCTTGTTTAAGTGTTAATTCCGCATAACACTTAGATTATCATATACATATACAAAGGTTTCTCTAAGTGTATAACTTGATCTAATCTCGTATACATAAAGCTAAATCGATCTAAGTTTGGGATCAACAAGTGGTATCAGAGCTTGTTGAGGAACTTTTGATCTTAAAGAACACAAGAACCCTAAAATTACCAAAACCCTAGTTTTCTCAAAACCCTAAAAATATCATGTCAAATCTAGAAGTAACCTCCTCCTCCTCACCTTTACCAAACATCAAGATTCCCATGCTTGATGCAACCAACTTTGAATTGTGGAAATTTAACTTTGAGCAATATCTGGGGATCTATGAATACACTCTCTGGGAAATTATTGAATAAGGAAACACATTCAATAAAGCTCAAAAGATTGCTGATGCCATTGCTGGAAGAGCAGCTGTTGTTGGATGTTCAGAAGCAGATAAGAAAGAAAAGCCTGATGATGGTAGAGTTGTGTCTGCTGAAGACATAGCAAAGAAAAGGGTTGATATGAAAACCCTAAATATTCTGAAACTCTCTTTGGGACAAGAGAACCAACATAAATACAAAGGTTATGAATCTGCTAAGGACCTTTGGGCAGCTCTTGAAGCTGCATATGGTGGTAATGATGATACTAAGGAAGAGAAGAAGAAGCAACTCATGCATGAATATGCTGTTTTCAAAGCTCAACCAAATGAGAAGCTCAGCAGTGTGAGAAACAGACTAGTTGACATTACAAGCAAGCTGTCCTTCATAGGGACACAACTTGGTGATGTTGATATTAATGCCACTTTTCTTAAAAGCCTTGGTGAAGCATGGAAGATTGAGGCAAGATCTATACTTGCCAATAACACTCACAAAAGTTCTACTTTTGATGATATCTACAACAAACTGAGGCTGTTGGAGAATGAAACTCTCTTGGAGCATGGAAGTAAGTCTACCAACAGTAACATGGCCTTCTTCTCACATAGTGAAGGTCAATTTAATTAGAAGGACTCTTACATGCATCCAGTTACTGGATCATCATGTGTCAACGCTGGAACATGTCCTGTCAACGCCTCATATTCAGACGCTGACACATACAAAAGTGACTCACCAAGAGTTAAACCTGCTGGTTTGGATCTGGATACTATATGTGCTTATATTGCTTCTTTGCCCAATGGTTCAGTGATTACATATGAGGACCTTGAGTAAATAAGTGATGAGCACTTGGAAGAGATGGATATTAAGTAGAACATGGCTCTTGCTAGTATAAGAGCAAACAGGTGGAATAGAAGGTTTAAGAAGAAAATGACCTTTAATGCAAAGGACACTGCTGGATTTGATAAATCTAAAGTTGAGTGCTACAACTATCATCGTATGGGGCACTTCATGAGGGAATGCAGATCTCCAAGGAGATCTGATGCTGGCAAACCCTCAAGCCAGATTATTAAGGCTCAGGATCCTAAGGCCATGGTTGCAATGCAAGAAATTGATGGTATGGGATGGGATTGGAGCTATTTGGCTAAGGATAGGGAAGAGGATAAATCTTTGGTAGCTGAAATTGAAGAAGAAGAGCATGTTCAATATGCTCCCATGGCACACTCCTCCTCTTCATCAGATAATGAGGTATACGATGATGCTTTTTGTAGTAAAGGTTGTAGGTTAATTACTGAGAAACTTAACAAGGAGGTGTTAAGATTATTAGATGATGTGAGTACTAAGAGATGCAAACTGTCTAATTATCAACTAGCTCTCACTCAAACTGAGAAGACAGTTTCTGAATACAAGAAAATGGAATTTGACTTAAAAGATAAAATAAATATCTTAAAACATGAGTTAAATGCTAGCAATGATATTAGGAGCATCATGGAAAGGGTTAATGGTGATTTACAAGCTAAGTTAGATGAGGCCATTAAGAATAAGGATAATGTTGACCTTAAAATTCAGAGATTTGATAAGGCCACACAAACCCTAGGAGAATGTGTTAATAAACAAAGGGATCCTAAGAACATGACTGGGATTGGGATGAAGGACTACTCTGTGGTTCCACCACCAGCTGGTGACTTCTATGGTGTCCAAAGAAAGGACCTATCTTGGACTGGTCTACCAGAACTCCAAGAGGAGGAATTTCTTCCTCCACCAAGAGTCATTACCCCAGTTGAAGAGTATCAACAGAAGTTGACTGACTTGAATGAATGGAAGAAAGCCAACCCCAACTTATTTGTTAAGGGTGGTGATATGTGTGTAAACACACATCTTTTCTACCACTTAATTACAATAATAACCGTACCAAAACGTGTATTTTATGTCTTTTATGTCGGAATTATGCGTGGTTTGTGTTTTTGTTGTGATTTAGGACGAAAAGGTGAAAAGTGGAGAAAACACGGGAATTCACAGGCATTTACGGACTTTTATTGAATAAAAAGATGAAAGACGAAGTCAAGCAGTCAAGAGTGCAAAAAGAACGAAAGTCCAAGACCAATTCTGAAGATTTATCGAAGAAAAAGTCAAAAGACGGAAGTTTACTTAAAGCCGAGGAACTCAAGTCTTAATTATCGAAGAATTAAAAGACGAGTCCAAAGAAATCCCGAGCCAAAAGTCATCAAATTCCAAGATTAACAAAAAGATTAAGAAGGAAGGACTTAAGGGCGCAATTAAGAAGAAAGGAAGGAGGGGAGGAAGCTTCCTCTAACCATCCCCCTAATCACCTATAAATACTTCTCACTTTCATTTCATTTAGTTTTGTTGACTAATCGTGACAATTAGTTCTTCCACCTTTACTTTTATGCACCTTTAATTACTTGCACCTTTAATTACATGTCTTGCACCTTATTTACCATTTAATTTCAAGTAAGTGTTTCTTTTAATTCTCGCACCTTTACTTTATCTTGTTGATCTCATTCTACTTTTCTTTAATCTTTGATTTATATGCTTTTTGACTTGTTTATTTGTTTAAAGATTTCATTTTTATGCTTTTGATTGTTTTAAATCATTTGTTTTCATAGCTTATTTTGTTTATTTTCAAGTTTATATAGTTTTTATAAAAGTTATTTTTGTTTAAAAGTTGTTTTTCTTAAAGCTTATTCATTTCTTGTCTTAAAAGTTGTTAAATTTCAGTCTAGTAGCTTATTTTCATACGGTTTACCTTAGGATTTTCGTCTTGTGCTTATTAGAATCATAGCTTATTTGTGTAGCTTAATTTGTACTTTTTCCTTCATATTCCGATTGGTAAATCGGAAAGGGGTTTCCATATTCCGACCATAGCTACATTGCTTGGTCGGAAAAGGGTTATAACATTCCGATTAGGAGGACTTTGGTATTCCGATTTGCGAGTGTTTGAGTATTCCGATCAGGGGATTGTGACAGCATTCCGATCTGAATCTATTTCTAAACATTCCGATCAAGGTGCTGCTTTGGTATTCCGATTGGGTAGGTGACAATATTCCGATCATAGGGTTCCGATCTGCATTCCGACCAAGTCCATATTCCGATCAAGAGGTAAGTCAATCATTCCGATCAGAGGGGTTTTGGTTATTCCGATTGGGTAAGTGACAGCATTCTGATCGGGTTCCGGCCATCATTCCGATCTAAGGTGATTGTGACTGATCGGAATATATTCCGATTGGGTTGTTCTTATTTATACTTTGTCTTGTTTAATTTTTACATTCTTATTTTAATACTTGTCTAACTTTAATTTCCGTCACGCTTTTATTTTTAGTAATTTAATTATTTTACTTTCTGTCATGTTTTTAAATATTGCACCATTTAGTTTTAATTTGACTTAGATTTAATTTCGCGCCACTTTACTTTAACGACAATTACTTTAATTGTTTTGCACATTTTCATATACCACAACGACAACACTTTTGTTCCACCAAAATAAAACTGAGTCACACATTAAACACAAGTTTTTCAATTCGAAGAGATTGGTACAACAAAAGTTTTAACCTGAGTAAAATCGAGTTATTAAATGGCGCCGCTGCCGGCTCTTTTCGTAAATATTAACGGTTTTCTGTGAGAGACGCGTTGCTTTTTGGGATCCGTTCACTTGTGAGCGTTATTTTTCTTGCATAAAAATTCAAAAATCATAAAAATTAAAAAATTGATAAAAATCCATAAAAAATTAAAATTTTCAAAAATCCAAAAAGATTTTATCTTTATTGTGTATATATATTGTCTTTGCGTTTGGTTTCTTTTTCTTTTGCATTTTCAGGTGTATGCGTAATAGATCTTCCAATTATCAAGAGCCCGAGACTCAAGAAGATTTAGCTATGTCAGATGTCAACAACAATAATCCACCGCACCTCAATAATAACAACAATGTTCTTCCACAGCCCGATCTTCGGACAATGGAGGAGCTTTGTCAACCTACCATGTTTGGATGAGGAGGACCGATTGCGCCGATGCAAATCACGCTCCTGAGTTTTCGTTGAAGCACCACATGATTCAGCAAGTGCAAACTAACCCATTCCGTGGATTTCCTGATGATGATGCCAACAAACACCTCGACAAGTTCATTACAATCACCCAAAGCATGAAGTTGGCTGGTGCCACAATGGATGAACTTCGCCTACAACTCTTTCCACATATTTTATTACCTCATGCCGAGAAATGGTTTGATCGTCTCCCGAAGAATTCTATTCACACTTGGGATGACATGACTCAACGCTTTTTGTCGCGCTACTTTCCACCATCCATGGTCACGAGCCTTCGCAATCAAATCAGCGGTTTCATGCAAGATCCTGATGAATCTCTTTTTGATGCTTGGGAGAGATATAATGTCTTGATCGATAGATGTCCAAACCACAACATGCTCCCTGTGACCTTAATAGATACTTTCTACAACGGTTTAACTTTTCGAGATCGTGATACGATTAATGCAGCCGCCGGTGGCACATTCATGAAAAGGAGACCCGAGGAGTGTAGAGAGCTAATTGAGAACATGACTACTCACCACAAAAACTGGGATTCCTCTGCTTCTTCAAGGAACAATCCGAGAGTCAATGTTTCCTTCACCTCAGCAAACCCTGATATGACCGAACTCACCCGTGTGCTGACTGAAATGAGCAGAAGTATGCAACTCTTAGCTTCAAACAAACAACAACAACAAGTTAAAGTTGTTGCTACTTCTTGTGAAACATGCGGCGGTCCTCACTCATACACCGATTTTCCTTCTACACAAGGAAATCCGGAAAATGTGTATGCAGCTTATGGTAATTATTCACCGGAAAATTACCAAGCTCGACCTCAAGGGGATAGAAATCTGCTGAGTTACCGATCCAACAACTACCTTTCACCCGGTTTTTCTCCTCAAAACCAAAACTCCGCCAACAACTACACTAGAAGCAACCAAATCCCACCAAGAGCTTCTAATCCTTATCACCCACCCGCTCAACAACTCCCACCCATTAACCCCGATGTTGACACCATCATGAGAACCCACGGTGAGCAAATCAAGAACCTGCAGAGCCAAATTATCAATCTGAAAGGAGATATTACCAAGCAAGGAAATGAGATTAGATCCGAGCTTCGAGATAATATTCAATCCTCCTTCAGCAATCAATCCAATGATTTGAAGAATATGCTTGCTAGTTTCTTGCCCACCGCTCAACCTTCTTCTTCGAGTTCTCTACCTTCAAACACCGTCACCAATCCGCGAGCAAATGTGAGTGTTATTACTACCCGTAGTGGAGTCACCATCGTAGGACCACCAATCCCTCCCCCATCATCTACACCTCCTGCACCACCATTTATCCTTGCTCCTCCTACACCTAGTATTAGTGCACCATTACCGTCTCCGCCTCGACGTGATGAAGTTCCCACGAATGACCCTTCAACATCTCGACCTTTACCTACACCTGCACCTTCCCCAACAAAACCCAATATCCCTTATCCCTCTCGTATAGGCAAGACCAAAATGCTAACCAAGGAGGACTCTGAAGTGTCACGCTATGTGAAGATGATTTCTCAAATGAACTTCAACATTAGCTTTCTTGAAGCACTTGTCCACATGCCCAAATTTGTCAAAGCATTTAAGGAATTGCTCAACAAGAAGGAGAAGCTGATTGAACTCGCCAACACTCGATTAAATGAAAACTGCTCTTCAGTTATTCTTAAAGAACTTCTGGAAAAGCTTGGAGATCCCGGTCGTTTTATGTTGCCTTGCGTGTTCAACAAAACCGAAGACTTTACTGCCCTTGCTGATCTCGGGGCCAGTATTAATTTGATGCCTTTGAGTGTTTGGAAAACACTATCATTGCCCGACCTTACTCCAACAAAGATGACTCTTGAGCTTGCTAATCGCACTCTCGCTTCACCGTTGGTATAGCCGAAGACGTGTTCATAAAAGTTGGCACATTTACTTTCCCGGTCGATTTTGTCGTTGTTGATTATGAAATGGACCCTCGTATTCCTTTAATACTTGGTCGGCCATTCTTGAGAATCGGACGAGCTTTAGTGGATGTGGCCGAAGGTGAGTTAATCTTAAGAGTCGGGGATGATGCACAAGTTTTCAAAATGGGGAAGCTTACAAGTACAACCTTTGGAGGCCGCGAATCAGTGAATATGATTAATGTGCTCGATGACTTTACCGTCTACGATAATCCTCTATTCGACTCTTGCATCGATAATCCACTTTTTCAAGATGATGTGGATATTCTCGCCCCAATTTCGACCCTTCTACCATTTATGATTCTCCACCGGTCTTTGATGCTTATGATGATGATGATTCTAGCTCAGATTTGGATGATTTTGATGATTGTACTTCCGAGTATCCCGAGCTGCCCACATATGATGCTTTTGATGAGGCCGATACTCTTTCAAGCGATTCTTCACATGATGAAGATCCTCCGCCATCACTCGATCCTACTTTGGACGATTACTCATTTGAGGAAGACTTCTCTGAATTTCTCAACACTTACTTCCCTCATGAGAGTGATGCTCCTCCTTATGACTTTGAAGATTATCGTCTTAATCCTACTTTGGATTTGAAGCACATTCTTTCTAAGGAGAAGAAACCGGTCGACACCGAAATCCGTAGCACGTATGAGTTAACACCTCTTTGTCCCCCTTCTGAGGACGAGGTTGTGCTTCTTCGCGGATCTTCTTCACACTCTGCTGAGCCTGAGTGCTATTTTCCCTTAAAGGAAAAGGTGTTCGACCCCGGTATTGACATTCTGCAGCCATCTCAGTATCCACCTGATGAAATAAAAGGAAATATCTTTGGAACTTATGGAAATCTGCTTGCACCACTTCACCCTTGCTTCCATCATGCTCCATCGCTACTTAAGGGAACCTTGCCTCTTCTTTGGCTTGCCTTGTTCGCCTTAAGCCTCTGCTATTTGATGGACGAAAACTATGTCTTTGATCCTGGTGGATATGTTTCATGCTTCTTCCATTGATGATCAAGGTCGAGTCAGGCTAATGACTCGGTTAACAAAAATCAAGCGCTTCTTGGGAGGCAACCCATGCATCTATCTTTTCGCTTTCTTTATCATAAGTGTAGGGGAGACCCGTTGGTGTTTGCTCTCTCCTCTCTTCTACTAATCAGGGATTCGAGCTTTAATGATCCACTCTTGGTGATTCTTGACGACCCGTGATTCCGTGTTCTATTATCCCGATTCTATCCTAAACTCTTTTCGATTCACTATTTTATATTTTCTCAATATTAAAATAGGAATCTCTTTAGTTGTCTCTCCCTTAGCAAGATTTAAACAAAGTGCACAATGTCCTAAGTGTAGGGGAGTTTACTCTCACATACTTAAACATTGAGGACAATGTTTATCTTAAGTGTAGGGGGACTTCTATCGAAGTTAAGTGGCCCTTTTCCTTGTATTTGTCCTCATTTTAACCGGAAAATCAATTTTTCAACATTTTTCAAAATTTTTGATCTATTTTGGCCTATTAGTTTTTCCTTTTGTATAGTTATTTTCTTTTCTTATTAGAATAAATTTTAATAAAGTGGTTTTAATTTTCAAACGTTGTGAATCTTTTGACTCAACCCGAGTTTACTTATCCAAGTTACTCTAGCTAGTATCCTTAACGTGTTTAAGTCAAGTTTTGCTAGGCTTTTATATAGGAAGCTATAAAACGCGAAAGTCTTAACTCTCACGGGTTAAGAACAAGAACTTTTCGCAAGTTCCTATAATTGATCCTAGAGAGTCGTTTATCAAGGGAACTTTAAAATGCGATTTCTAAACTTGAAAAAGTCTAAGAATTTGCAAGATCCTATAGGCGACTCGAAAACCCAAAACCTTGACTTAATAGGCTAAGTATCCACGAGTCTCATTCCTTGAGATTTTAAACTGTTGAGAACGAGAGATGATAGAGTCAATTATAAGTTTGGTATTCTTTCGGGAATTTATGTGAGTTAATTATGAGCCTATTCTCCCATCACTTGCTAATAAATTTATCTGCTAACAAATAAGGTTGTACGATTTGAAAAGTTACTTAGCTTCTAGCCCAAGATCGTTTAAAAGTTGCTCGGTATGGATTAGAGTTCATAGCCAAGGCATAACTTATTGAAGCGGGATGTGAAGATTGGCGAGTCCGAAAAGGCCCTTACAAGGCATGAGGGCTATATTTTGTTGCTAAAGATCCAAGGTGATGTGAAGAATCATTTATCGAAAATCAATATGAAGGATCGAGACACACGACGAAAAGCAAAAACTCCCAAAAGTCATGGAGAAGTGTATCCGAAAAGACCCTAACAAGGTATGAGGATAAATAGATCCAAGTCATAAAAGGGGGCGGATCGTTGTATATCAAAGTCCAAATTAAAGATTGGAGAAAAATGAAGAAGTCGTGGTCCAAGTATGAATCTCTCAAAAAGTTCAAGTGAAGAAATTCCATTTATGAAGAGAAGACCATAATTTGATGAACGTCTCTCAAGATTTGAAGTATGAAGTCGCTGCCAAATATCGGTCCGAGAAAGGTCTCAAATCGCGAAGCGAGTTATGCCAAGATATGAACTTTATGAGGTCCCGAGAAGCAGTTTTAAAAGATTTTGTCCTTTAGCTAACGATTGATTAAATCGTTCACTTTATTTTCAGACTTAATTACTATCGAAATAAGTCAAAAATGCATCCTGGTGATCATTCAAGACAATAATAAAATATAAGAGATACACCTAGGAATAAGGGAGTCTAAGTGAGTAATTGGCCCACATGAGTTCATGATAGTTTACTAACTTATAATAACAATGATCTCGTTTTTAAGCTTGGTTTAGAGAAAGTGAAAACTTGAGGATGATGATCATTCATAACATTTCCAAAACCAAAGCTATGCTTTTTGATTTCTTTACTTTTAATGTTTATAATTTTCTATCTCTTTAATAAAGGCCAACGTGGGTTGATTATGATGAAAAATGTAAACGTGCTTTGTAACTAATGCATTGCATGAGGACATTGCAATGGTCAAGTGTAGGGGATTTGATATGTGTGTAAACACACATCTTTTATACCACTTAACTACAATAATAACCGGACCAAAACGTGTATTTTATTTCTTTTATGTCGGAATTATGCGTGGTTTGTGTTTTTGTTGTGATTTAGGACGAAAAGGTGAAAAGTGGAGAAAACACAGGAATTCACAGGCATTTACGGACTTTTATTGAAGAAAAAGATGAAAGACGAAGTCAAGCAGTCAAGAGTGCAAAAAGAACGAAAGTCCAAGACCAATTCTGAAGATTTATCGAAGAAAAAGTCAAAAGACGGAAGTTTACTTAAAGCCGAGGAACTCAAGTCTTAATTATCGAAGAATTAAAAGACGAGTCCAAAGAAATCCCGAGCCAAAAGTCATCAAATTCCAAGATTAACAAAAAGATTAAGAAGGAAGGACTTAAGGGCGCAATTAAGAAGAAAGGAAGGAGGGGAGGAAGCTTCCTCTAACCATCCCCCTAATCACCTATAAATACTTCTCACTTTCATTTCATTTAGTTTTGTTGACTAATCGTGACAATTAGTTCTTCCACCTTTACTTTTATGCACCTTTAATTACTTGCACCTTTAATTACATGTCTTGCACCTTATTTACCATTTAATTTCAAGTAAGTGTTTCTTTTAATTCTCCCACCTTTACTTTATCTTGTTGATCTCATTCTACTTATCTTTAATCTTTGATTTATATGCTTTTTGACTTGTTTATTTGTTTAAAGATTTCATTTTTATGCTTTTGATTGTTTTAAATCATTTGTTTTCATAGCTTATTTTGTTTATTTTCAAGTTAATATAGTTTTTATAAAAGTTATTTTTGTTTAAAAGTTGTTTTTCTTAAAGCTTATTCATTTCTTGTCTTAAAAGTTGTTAAATTTCAGTCTAGTAGCTTATTTTCATACGGTTTACCTTAGGATTTTCGTCTTGTGCTTATTAGAATCATAGCTTATTTGTGTAGCTTAATTTGTACTTTTTCCTTCGTATTCTGATTGGTAAATCGGAAAGGGGTTTCCATATTCCGACCATAGCTACATTGCTTGGTCGAAAAAGGGTTATAACATTCCGATTAGGAGGACTTTGGTATTCCGATTTGCGAGTGTTTGAGTATTCCGATCAGGGGATTGTGACAGCATTCCGATCTGAATCTATTTCTAAACATTCCGATCGAGGTGCTGCTTTGGTATTCCGATTGGGTAGGTGACAATATTCCGATCATAGGGTTCCGATCTGCATTCCGACCAAGTCCATATTCCGATCAAGAGGTAAGTCAATCATTCCGATCAGAGGGTTTTGGTTATTCCGATTGGGTAAGTGACAGCATTCCGATTGGGTTCCGGCCATCATTCCGATCTAAGGTGATTGTGACTGATCGGAATATATTCCGATTGGGTTGTTCTTCTTTATACTTTGTCTTGTTTAATTTTTACATTCTTATTTTAATACTTGTCTAACTTTAGTTTCTGTCACGCTTTTATTTTTAGTCATTTAATTATTTTACTTTCCGTCACGTTTTTAAATATTGCACCATTTAGTTTTAATTAGACTTAGATTTAATTTCGCGCCACTTTACTTTAACGACAATTACTTTAATTGTTTTGCACTTTTTCATATACCACAACGACAACACTTTTGTTCCACCAAAATAAAACTGAGTCACACATTAAACACAAGTTTTTCAATTCGAAGAGATTGGTACGACGAAAGTTTTAACCTGAGTAAAATCGAGTTATTAGGTGGCTTGTTATGTGAAAGTCCAAACGAGTCAACCCCTATTAAGGTAACAAACCCAATCACTGGTAAAGCTGTTGACCTTGGCTCAAACACTGTTAGAAAACCTAGTGTCAAGTATGCAGAAATGTATAGGAATACTAGGTCACCTAAAAGCCAAGTTAGTAATGATGGAACAGGCTTCTTCTCTTCTAGACCTAGGGTTGTGTCTAGAAAATCCTGTTACACTTGTGGTAGCTTTTCACATTTAGCATATAAGTGTGTCAACGCTTCCAAGGTCAACGCTGTTAAAAAGTCAAACGTTGTCAGACCCAAACCTTGTGTGCAGCAAAGTCCACAAGTTGTTAGACCTGCCCCATTCTTCACTAGAGGGTCTAACACTCATGGACAAAGACCATTTCAAAAGACAAATACTTGGTCTAATAGGCAATGGGTTTCTATAGCAAACCCTAGGTTCAACGCTGACAAGGGTAATTTCATCGTTGACAAGACCAAATCCAGCGCTGACAGAAACGTGACCAGACCTAAATATTTGCAACCACATGGTAAGGGGTCTAAAGCTTCTTCAAGCTTGACATGGAGACCAAAGAAAGATCAAAACCCTAATGAAAATGGGATTTCAATGACCTGCAACAGATTTAATTACATTTCAAAGGTCATTACAAAACTTATTGGGGTTAACTGGGTATTTCATCCAAAGAGGGATGAACAAGGGGTTGTTATGAGAACTAAGTCTGTTCTTGTTGAACAACCAGATGAATCCAAGTCTTATAAGGCTTGGGTTCCCAAAGAAAACTAACTTGTTTTCTTTATGTGCAGGGCATTCAAAAACAGGTCAATGATTATGGATATTGGGACAGTGGATGCTCAAGGCACATGACAGGGAAGGAAGATTATCTGACTAACTTCACTCCCATTAAGGATGGTGAAAAGGTTTACTTTGGAGGCGGATATGGTACTATCATAGGCAAAGGAACACTTCTCACCAAGAACTTGCGTTTTGAAAACGTATTTTTAGTAAAGGAACTTGATTACAATCTTTTTAGTGTATCACAAGTTTGTGATAACAAAAATAAAGTTCTGTTTACTGATACTGAATGTTTGGTGTTAAGCAAGGATTATAAGATCCCAGATGAGAAATATATTGACTATAGAACACCTAGACATAAAGACATATATAATGTAAATTTGAATGGGATTAGGATGAATAACAATATGTCATGTTTCTATGCTAAAGCTTTAGTAGATGAGAGTAATCTATGGCATAGGAGAGTAGGGCACATAAACTTTAAGAATATAAACAGGCTTGTGCGACTTGGCTTGGTTGATGGCTTGCCTGAAAAGGCTTTCCACAATGACCACTCTTGTGTTCCATGTCTTAAAGGCAAGCAACACAAGGTCTCATTCAAGTCTAAATAGGTTCAATCTAGTACTAGACCACCTCACATGCTTCATATGGACCTATTTGGTCCAACTAATATAGAGAGTTTGAATGGTAAATCATATTGCTTTGTCATCACATATGACTTTTCTAGGTTTACTTGGACTTACTTTTTAGCTATGAAGAGTGATACAGCTGACACTTTAATTGACTTTATTACCAAGATTGAAAAGAAAACAGGTAATGAAGTTAAAATGCTTAGAAGTGACAATGGTGGTGAGTTTAGGAATAAACTTTTAGATGATTTTTGAGCCAGGAAAGGGAATACTAGGCAGTTTAGTGTTGCCAGAACCCCACAGGAAAATGGGGTTGCTGAGAGGAAGAATAGAACCCTAATTGAAGGAGCCAGAACTATGTTGGCTGATGCTTATTTCCCTATAGCGTTTTGGGCTGAGGCTATGAATACAACTTGCTATGTTCAAAATAGAGCATTGGTCAACAAGATACATAACAAAACACCTTATAAATTACTTTGGGGAAGGAAACCTAATATTGGTTTTCTTAAACCTTTTGGTTGTCATGTAGTTGTTCTTGATACTAGTGATGCCTTAGGTAAATTTAGTGCAAAAGGTGATGAAGGCTACTTCATGGGGTATTCAGTGCAGAGCAAGGGATACAGGGTTTACCTTAAGAACGAAAAACGTATTCTTGAAAGAGTACATGTTAGGTTCTTAGAGAGTAAACCTAGTGATCCTGAAAGTGGTCCAAATTGGTTGTTTGACTTGGAACCTCTATCTAGAACTTTAAATTATATGCCTGTTACTAATCCAGACATTGTGAAGGTAACTTCCAATGTTGTGGAAGAACAAGTTGTTGATGTTTCAGGTACACAGATTAATGAAGAGGTTGGATCACAAGCAGAAAAGTCTTCTCCTATACTAGAGTATGTCACAATTCCCATATGGACAGATGCTTTTGCTGCTGCTGCTGGAAAGGATAATGGTGGTCCCCAAGTACCACCAGTAAACAACATGCATGGTCCTTCAGGCGCTGGCAAAGGCAAATCTAGCGCTGACAGAACATATTCAGACGTTGATGGCTCACACGTTGATAACAACATTTCAAGCGTTGTTAGCCCAAACGCTGACAACCAAGGTTCAGGCGTTGACAACACTTTTGAGCATCTTTTCTCTTCCAATTTTGAGCAAGGTGGACCTTCCAATACTTATGAAGAGGTTCATTTTGATGAAAGAGAGTCTGATGAAGATATTAGCAATATGGAAGATGAGATTGAGGACAATAGACTTTTTGAAGGAGGAGTGCTTACTTCTACAACCAAGAATCATCCTCCTTCTCTTATCATTGGTAATGTGATGTCCCCTGTTCAGATTAGAAGATCTCATCAGAGTCTTGGAGGATTTATTGGTAATATTCACAAGAAGGTTGATACCCCTCTTGTGCAAGCATGTTTGTTTGCCTGTTTTCTGTCACAACAGGAACCCAAGAAGATTTTTGATGCTCTCAAAGAACCAAGTTGGGTGGAAGCAATACAGGATGAGCTTCACCAATTTGCAATTCAGGATATTTGGGAGCTGGTTGATTGTCCCAAATATGTTAGACCTATAGGGACAAAATGGGTTCTAAGAAACAAGAGAGATGAAAGAGGTATTGTGGTCAGAAACAAGGCAAGATTAGTGGCACAGGGATATACACAAGAGGAAGGGATAGACTATGAGGAGGTCTTTGCACCAGTTGCAAGGATTGAAGCTATAAGGATCTTTCTAGCCTATGCATCCTACATGGGCTTCACTGTCTATCAGATGGATTTGAAGTGTGTCTTCCTCTATGGAACAATTGTTAAGGAGGTATATGTGATGCAACCTCCTGGTTTTGAAGATCCAGAGAATCCAGACAAAGTGTATAGAGTCAATAAGGCTATGTATGGACTTCATCAAGCCTCAAGAGCATGGTATGGCACATTATCCACTTATTTGGTGGACAATGGATTCAAAAGGGGCACCATAGATAAGAAATTGTTTATAAAGAAGAATGGTAAGGATGTTCTACTTGTTCAGGTCTATGTTGATGATATCATTTTTGGATCCACAAATCCAAAGATGATTGAGGATTTCTCCAAGCTTATGACAGACAAATTCAAGATGAGTGCTATGGGGGAGATGAATTCTTTCTAGGGTTACAAGTTCAGCAGAAAGAAGATGGTATCTTTATCTCCCAGGATAAGTATGTGGCAGAGATCTTGAAGAAGTTTTGCTTTTCTCCACATGAAAAGAGGGCTACTACTCCTATGGATAGAGAACACCCTTGGGGAAAGATTGGAGATGGGAAAGATGTGGATGTCAGGCACTATAGATCAATGATTGGTTCATTGATGTATCTCACAGCCTCCAGACCTAACATCATGTTTGCTGTGTGTGCTTGTGCACGCCATCAAGTGACTCCCAAAGAATGTCACCTTTATGCTGTCAAGAGAATCTTTAGGTACCTAAGATGTTATCCCAGTCTTGGCTTGTGGTACCCAAAAGATTCACCTTTGAAGCTTATTGCATATTCAGACAGCGATTATAGAGGTGATAAGTTTGATAGAAAATCCACAACTGGTGGATGTCAGTTTCTTGGGAGCAGGTTGATATATTGGCAATGCAAGAAACAAACAGTGGTGGCCAATTCTACAAATGAAGCAGAGTATGTAGCTGCAGCTGCTTGTTGTGGACAAGTCTTATGGATTCAGAACCAGCTGTTGGACTATGGGTATAATTTCATGCATACCAAGATATTTGTTGACAATAACAGCACTTTATGCATTATTAAGAATCCTGTACATCATTCTAAAACTAAACACATAGAAATTAGACACCATTTTATAAGAGATTGTTTTGAAAAGGGTTTAATACAACCAGATAGGGTTGACACAGAAGAAAATGTGTTAGATTTACTAACTAAACCTTTTGATGCTGGAAGGGTTCAATACTTGGTAACAAGTATTGGAATGATCAATCTTACATAATATGTGTTTTGGGGTCTTTTTGTAAAAGTATGTACAGGATAATGCATTGTTATTGGTCTTTTTGAGGATTTAGATTTTCCACTATATTTTTCTAACGCTGACAAAGGTTACTTCAACGCTGATAAGTGTTATTGTGACGTTGTCAGCAATATATTTGTCTAACGCTGACAAAGCTTTTCTTAACGCTGACAAGTGTTATCGGGGCGTTGTCAGCAACAATGTTAGTTTTGTGGTTTTCAATCTAAATGTGCAGGTGGTGTTAGCATTATACCATTGGATACAGAGTTGCTTATGGATCATTGGGGGATCATTTGCGCATGTTTTTATTTATGGATGATGGTTGGAATTTTCTGCTCCTATCTTGACATAAATTTTTTATGTTCATGCATATTTTTGGCAATATTTGTATCACATTTTAAGGGTAGGTTTTAGGAACCTTTAGGATTTTTGGGTATCCTTATGATACTTTTATCACAATTCTAAATTGTGTCCACAGGTGAGTATGAGTTAGTTTTACTAAATCATGAGGCACTGTAGCATGCAAAGTTGATATTCTATGCATGCTGCCAAGACATTTTTGGCCTAGAATTGGTTGTGGTCTGTTGGGAGACTTGGGAATGATTTTATCATGGGTTTTACCTGGGAGTAACAAGGAATTTTATAAGGTAAATTTGTTGTTAAGAGTTTTGGTTAGCAAGGGACACTAGAGGACTGTTATGTCTATCTTGCATAAGCAAGTGTGCATAACTGGATAGTGCTTGCCGCCCTATTATAATTATCAACTTATAGGTTATATTCTCTAGGATAAATTACTTTGTTAAGGTCATTTTTCATTTTTATAAATTTTTATTTTTGGACGCTGACAAGTATTTTTCCAAGCGTTGTTGTGACCTATTTAGACGCTCACATGGCTTTGGCAAACGTTGACAAGAATATAGCCGTTGGGCGTTGATGGGTTATTTTTTACCGTTGACACTCAATGGGACCTACCCAGTTGTTACTTTTTGACATATTTTTGGGCCGTAATTTTGGGAGCAGATAACTTTCATTTAATGCATGAGATAAACTTATTTCTTTTCAATATTTTCATGATTGTATTTTGAAAATAGTTGCCTAATTTTTGACCAATCACATGCATTTTTCTCTCCTATATATTTGGCTCCTATTTTACACAGGTTACCTATCATTCTTGTCTAACAATATTTTCTCCTATAACTTCATCTTTATCAATCATTCAAACAGCTTTCAACAATGGCACCCAAATTTAAACCAAGTGATTTGGAATTGGGGTTCATGAGTCAACACAACATGGTAGCATATTTGGACGCTGATGACACTCTGTTTCCTCAATACACACAAATGGTGGCGTATTTGAACGCATCCCCAATTAAGTATGCTCTTTCTCATGCTCCACTCATTCCTGTCACACATATTAAGCAGTTTTGGAACAATGTTAGTTCCTCAACAGTAAATAGAGTGACTACATTATCATCTATTGTTCATGGGCGCACATGGGTGGTTACTGAAGCTTTGGTTCGCCAAGCTTTGCGTCTTGATGATGCTGATGGTATAACCACCCTCCCCATTAATGAAATAGAACAAGGACTATGGGCTTTGGGTTATCCTTTCCCTGATGAGGGAACTTTAAACAAATATCATAAACAGCAGTTTCCCCCAGCCTGGAAGTACCTAATACATGTCCTCTTGCAATGTTTGAGTCCCAAGTGTACTGCACACAATGAGATCAATAGATCTATTGCTAGTGCTATTATGTGCATTGCTACTGGGCAAAAGTTTAATTATTCCAAAATGATTTTTGAGGGCATGTGTAAAAATAAAGGGAACAAAATGACTTTAGCTTTTCCCAGATTTTTGCAAATGGTTTTTGATGTCCAAGGTTACTGTACAAGGGATCATGATGATTTTTATGACATCCCTGTGCAAAAAAGAAAGCTATTTTCACAAAGATGAACTCACCCCCACATCGTGACTTACCCCTAACCCCAGCTATGATTGCTGTCATTGAAGCAGCACAACCCCAGCCAGACCCACAACCCCAACTTGACCCAATACCTGAACCTTTACCATCACCACAACACATGCAACTTGACCAAGAACCCTTCGACGCTGACACTCTAAATGTTGGCGTTGACATGCCTTTTCCAAACGTTCACACCAATCCTTCACAGTCCCAAACACCCCTTAACCAACCCACATCCACCCAATCCACATCATCTTCTCCCCCAAGACAATATAGGTTACAAAAACGCCAAAGGACTACTAGAGTGTTCTCCTCTAGTGGTCCTAGCCATGTAGGAGAGAGAACCACCACCACAAGTGTGGTTGGTGCTATGGATGAGGCTGGGACTATTGGTTCTGGCTTAGAAACTGGCCAAGACAGTCCTACCATTATTAAGACCTCATCCATGCCCAATGAATCTAACTTGGGAGGTCAAATACCCATTTTAGAGGAGGGCAGATTGGAACCAATGACCTTAATGGAATTGACGGCTGTCTGCATTAGCTTTCAAAAGCAAAATGTAGACTTGGTACATATTGTCAGTAGACAAGGCCTTGAACTCAAGCAATTGAGGGAGAAGATTGTTGTTTTGGAAAATGATAGCACAAGGAGGGGGATGGAGGAATCTTCCAAAGGGGAGGATGAATAGATAAATGTGAGTGATAAGGGCTCCCATGATGGTGAATCTTTGGGTGTTGCTGAGGCCCTAACAAGTTTGAAGAAACAGACAGGTTGTTTTTTGTCAAAAAACTCGCTTAGTTACTACAAGTACGAGTGGTGATAAAAGTAGTCAGTTGAATACTAAATCTGGTCAGTTGCAGCAGTCTAGCAATCCTAATGGTCCGAACAAGGGTCAAGCTCAAATGAGCAGTGTTTCTACATCTAATAAATTTTCATCTTTGTCCATGCCTGGTATTGACGAAGGAGTTCCAATAAGAGAGGAAGATAATGAGGAGGAGGAGGGAGTTGAGGTCGTCTTTGATGAATCAGTGAATCTTCTCAACTCTCATATTGGGGCAAGCACTCCTACTGGCTGATCCCATGTTGCTATTTTATTATTTTCCTTGTAACTTTATGTTATCGTCTTGGTTTTTGTCTAGTTTATATATTTCCAGTATTCTAGACTAGTTAATGTTTATGGCATGTCATAAACATTTTGTTTAACAAGCTGCCTGTAGCTTGCGGTTAATGTGGTATTTCAGCCACATTCCTTGTACTTCAACGTTTTTTTTTGGTTCTATTTACCGGGGTCCTTGTTACCCTTTTACCAAAAAAAAAAAAAAAAAAAAAAAAAACTTAAATTTGTCATTTACAGCCATGTTGGAGGAAATCACAAGAGGCGCTGAGACAGGTACTTTGGGCGTTAACAAGATAGATTTGAACGCTGACATGAGTAACTTGGGCGCTGACAAAGCAAAATTAAGTGTTGACAGACCTGCAGATGAGGTTGATGTATTCCAGTCATCATCCATCATCAAAGATGTTTCTTCACAGGTATTACCATCTTCCTTACCCTCCATTGATCCATTAGATAAGGGTAAGGGTATTATGGTACAAGTAGATGTTCCAAAGGATGCAGCACAGATTGAGTTTGATAGAAGGTTGGCTGCACAAATTGTAGAACAAGAAAGAAAGAAGGTGGGTGAATCACCTTTTGTTGTCACTTCAGAAGAGCAAGAAAGAAGTGATCAAGCCAGTTCAAACTCAGGTGTAATGATCATAGAACAACCAGAAAGACTTGAGTATGGTGATGAGTTGGAAAAAGAGAAGTTGAATTAGTTGAAATTGCAGGTTGATTTTGATATGCCAGAAGTTGTTCAGATGTATCATGCTTGGGAAGATAGGTGTATAGAGAATCCGCATTTGACTATTTCAGATCAGATATGGGGTTTGGAGATTCTTCTCGGAGTACAAAAGGATTGCAAGATCATTCTGAAACACAAAGCAAGCAATGTTCTCTTAAATTTGAAAAGGGATAGAAGGGAGTTGTACTACATGCTACTCAGATGTCATGGAATAGGATGGACTTATAAGAAATTGATTGGACTGACATTTGAAGAGTTGGAGTTCAAAGCTTATCCTATTTGGGTTAGAGTGCAGGAAGAAAACACTCTAAGACTTCTTTCTGATGAAAGAAAAGAAGAACTTGCAGAAGAAATGGAGCTTAAGAAGGCAATGATTGTTCCTAGACCTGTGAAGAAGGGATTACCTCTTGAGTTTCCCAAAGATATGGATAGGTTAAATCCAAGTGAAGCTGTTATAAGAAAGAGCCTCAAGCTCTCACCATTGGAAGCTTCAGATATGGTGCAAGTGTTACCTCTTGATTCCAGAAACCCTATTATAAGCTATGAGGAAGATGAATGTGGGTTTTGGAAGATTGGCAGGTATGGAAAAGAGGTTCACACTTTTACCACTCTTATATCTTTGTTTGCAAGTTTTGATAGAGAAGACTTGGTAGACCTATGGAGGTTGTTAGAGGCCAAGTATGAGACTGAAGCACCAACTTCAGTTAATGGAATAAAACTGTGGTCAAAATTCAAGAGAATGTGTGGACCAAGAGATGAAGATCCTGCTGTTTGGAAGGATCTTAAAGATGACCTCAGTTGTCTTCAATGGAGATTGTATTCAGCTACTGGTGTATATTACTTAAGTTCTACAAAGTTTTCCGACTATCTTCTTGTAGATGCTCAGTATTCCATGTCCAAGGAAGTCTTGGAGAAGATGAAGACTACACAGCTGAAAATTGATTATTCAAGTGACGTGGCTAAAGATTTGATCAAACATATTTATTACCAATATGAGAAAGTTTGTAAGATTCCTCCTAGTTCTTAATGTTTATTCAGAAACTTGATTATTAGAGTAAATATCATGTTTAGGGGAGGATTGTTGGGAATAAAATATAGCCAGTCTACTTGAGCGCTGACAAGAGTAAAACAAGCGTTGATAGGAAGAAAACAAACACTGACAGATCAAGCGTTGACAAGAAGAAGTCAAGCGTTGATACATTAAAGACAAGCACTGATGGAAGGATATGATCTACGCGTTTATTATGTTCTAGATTACTTCTAGTAAAGATAGGAACAACAATGTATTTTCTATATTTATCTTTACCTAGAATAGTTGATACGTAGATTATTGTACAAGGCTTCTTATGTCTATAAAAGAAGACCTTTAGGTTATTGTTCAATACATAAGTTTTCATACGTTAAACACTTTCATTGTGAGCAAGTTTGTTATCATTAATCAAAGTGAAAGTTTGTTTACATCTTGTGTGTTCTTGTTTAAGTGTTAATTTCGCATAACACTTGGATTATCATATACATATACAAAGGTTTCTCTAAGTGTATAACTTGATCTAAACTCGTATACATAAAGCTAAATCGATCTAAGTTTGGGATCAACAGTTCTAACGGCAGGTACACCAGGACGCTATTAGGATTCTGAGAGCATGTGCATTGGATGGAAGCTATCCAGACTTCTTATTTTATGCACTTCTTACATTATTATGCTTATTTGGACATTGTTTAGTCTGTTCCTTCAATATTTTACTTCTCATGTTTTGAGCTTATGTTAGGATTACCGATGTTTGATTTCGGTATTCCCTTTATGGTCAGTTAATGTTCTAGGACATTTACCTTATGCTTTGATGACACGCCATAAATACACATAACGGTCCACTTACCAAGTGGGGTGTTACAATTTATGTATTCTTGTAATTGTGATAATATTGCATCATTGTTCGGGCCATTATACTTAGAAGCCATTCTATAAACGTTTTGAGGAGCGAGGGCACTTTAAATCGTAAAGCCAACGACTTAGTTAGAACATAATATCGAGATGGAACATATTTGTACAAAGTTCTAACATGATACATAGTAATAGATTTTTAGAAATTTCTTCAAAAGTTGGTATGTTTCTCTTATATTTATATCTTTTATCCTTTAGTTTCATAATTGGCAAAAATAGTCCTTATACTTTATGATAATTTAGAAAGTATGTTTTATTATATAGTTTTTATTCATTTAATTTTATAAATTACTAAAGTGATCCTTTAAGTTAATAATTTAAGAATAATTACCTTCTTAATACTTAATTTCATAAGTTTAGCATATTTACACTTTTAACCCCTTAAGTGTATAGTTTTTAATATTTACAATTTCAACCCTCAGTGTTTAACCTTAGGGTCTCAAAAATTCCAATATAATTGACACTTTTGGCCCAAAATGTTAAATAGTTTTAAAAATGACAATTTTAGTCTTTATACTTGTAAAATCTTATAACTTCTTTAAAAATATACCAAATGATCTAGAATTTTAAAACATAGTTTCAAAAAACATTTATAATCATAATAACAACATTTCATTAGAATTGTATCTCTTGAAATGGGTTTTTCTCATTATTTCATGTAAGATACAAAACTAGGGTTTAAGACATATTTAGCTTATAACTTTCATTTAAATTTATGAAATGACTTATTTTCTTTTAGATTATCTTTCTAACATAGTTTTGGAATTATAACAAGTCTAATATATAATTATAACAAGATCAAAGCTTTCTTAACATATGAATTACCTAGGTAGCTCCAAAATGGCTCCTTATGACTTCTTATAAATACTACTTGCTATCAAATCTTCAATGGCTTCCTTCTAGACCTGGTTTATTGTCTTGGGGGATGTCCTAGGACGTATATAGAGGTGAATATGAAGAATGGTTAGGCGGTTAAGAGAAAACGATGTGCGAGTTTCAAATGAAGACTATACGCCTTTATTTATACCTGTAGCAAGACTTAGCCTCCAAGTTCTAGCCTTGTACGTGTAACATATATAGGAGAGTGAATAAGGTATCCTATTGAAGCTCTACACAAGTTTATAGGTCCTAGCTTTGATCTATTCTTCACTTGTGGCTAATATAAGGTCACGTCAACATTAGGATAGGAATGGTGATGTGTATCAATCAAGGAGGTGATGAACCTTGTTATAGGCACTTCTAAAATATCTTAGAACTTATAAATATCTGTTTTTCAAACTTGTACTGGAGGGAACTGGTTTAAAAATGTGTTTTGGAGGGAAAATACAAAATCGGGTTTAAAAACTAGGGCTTGTAACTTATGGTTTGTGTTTTTGGTGATTAAGGACTTAGAAAAGTGATTAGTGAATGATTAGGGCTTAATTAGGGTTTATAAATTCTATTTAAGAGATTTGGGTCCTTGGTTTAAAGTTTAACAAAGGGTTGATGTGAAAATGGGAAGTATACTTATGTAGATTAGGGTTTTCTAATGATCTAGGGTTTAATCTTAGTAAATGTGATTATCCTCCTTTTAGCTACTGATGTAAAATAATTTAGGTCCTAGAAATTATGTCTTAAGTGTCCAAAGAGTTCTCACACTTGGTTTAACAGTTTAGTTTAGGTAAACATGTCTAAAGGGTGAAAATACCTATTTTGACCTAATTTACAAGTCATGCATTGAAATCTTGTACCTTTTGCATTAGGTTACTTGTACATTGTATTAACATAATCTTATAATATTAATTAAGTCCTATGAGTGTTTGTAGACTTTTCCTAAAAGACTAGGTTATGATTCCATGTAGATTTCTTAATATAAGGGTTTCTATATCATTAAACCTAATGACTTTCTATTTTGGTTAATTAGGGTTTATATCATCATGAACACTTATTCTAAGTCTTATATGATATGTTTATGGCTTCTATGGGTTCTACGTTCTTAGTTTAAGGGTTTATATTGGTTGATCATATTCTAGGGTTATTTAAGTAAGCTTAAGGTTCTATGCTTTGAAAACTTGTACTTTATGCTTTAATAATTTGTAACTTGGTTTAAGATAAATGTATGATTATATTATGATACTTAGTTGAGTTTTATAATATTTGCAAAAGATTAGAGTCTAATTCTTTATAAATTGGATTTTATATGCTAATCTTGGTTTTATGTCATTTCTTGTAATTAGCTTGAGATTAGTGAATATTAGTACTTTGTGATTGCTTAACTTTTCTTTATATAGTAGATTAGAATTAGTATATTGTTTTTATTATAGATTCATAGTTCTTGTATAATTACATTACTTAAAATATTTTTTATAAAGGTTTTTAGGTGATTATCTAAACTATTATGTACACTTATTTGTACTTTAGCTTTGTATAGATTATTCTTACTTATTCTTTATATAACTTTACACTTTCTATATGATAGTATAATCCTTGTTCTTATTCCTTGTTTACTTGTTCATATGTATTAGATATTTATACTTTTGTCATCTGTGAGTTCATTATGTATTTATAGGGTTTGTAGGGCTTCTAAGGGAATTTAGGGTATCATTATATTTCTTGAAATGTTCTTATTTATAAGTATACTTGTTAAATCACTCATAAACTTATACTTGTTATGTTTACAACATATAAGAATATGTTGATATGGTAGTTCAGGTTGGGAAAAGTAGTTCATCTTACTAGGTAATGCATAAAAAGCATAAATTTCTAATGGATTTTCCATTTCCATTAAACATAACATATATTATACTTGTGAAAGTTATGGGTTTTCATACATTGACCACCCACTATGCCACACATTAGACACATTTGGAACACCTTTTCCTAGATTTATCAACAAAAGATCAACTTTCTTACTTAAGTCGCTAATTTCAGAATTTATGCCATGTTGGTAGACACAAAATTGGTGAAAGATGTGTTGTTGTTTCGATCCACTGAAGCTTGGGTCTTGGAACCTTTTCTCAAATTTTCAAAAACTCCCATTCTTCCTCCATTGGTCGCGAGAAAAACATACCCCCAATAGTTGCTATCACAAATTGTTGGTTGTTATAATCCAACCCATCAAATAAGACTTTGACAAGCTCCAATTTTGGAACATCATGATGAGGGAATGTTCTTAATAACTCTTTAAGTATACTAAATACTTCATGAAATTGCTCGCGTGGGATTTGATGAAAGGATTTAATCTTATTTCCAATGGCAACAATTTTACTTATTGAATAAAATTCATCAAGAAAAGCAGATTGCATTTTAGAACATGAGTTAATACTACCTAGCTCAAGACATGAGAACCAGTCCTTAGCTTGATCTTTAAGAGAAAAAGGAAAAAGTTGAAGTCTTACCTTATCCTTGGTGATGTGTGTCAGCAATGGAAAAGAACTCTCGTAGATGTGCGTATAGCTCCTCGCGACCTCTAAACACTGGCAAGATTGCTATGAGGTTCGGCTGGATCTTGAAGTTACTTGTAACTCCTTTAGCCGGAACCGGATAGATGATCGGCGATAGGTCCTCGAAGATCCCCGGCTTATAATAGGAATCCACACCCCGTGGTGAATATTCTCCCCCGTTGGCATCGTCTTTAGCTGACATTTCAGTTAAAAGTTCTTCTAAACCTGTAAAATAAGGATTAGTAGAAAACTGTCGAAATGCTTTCTTCCTCAACCTTGCACTTTTATTAACCTCGGGATCGTAAGCTAACGGTGATGTACGCCCCGATCTACGTGTTCGTATAAACTAACCTGCACACTCACAAGAAACAAAACAAACAAACAAACAAAACAAGAAAAAGAAAATCTTTTTGTATTTTTGATTTGAAAAATATTAACAAAAACTTAAATCAAAAGCTCACTACCCCCCGGCAGCGGCGCCAAAATTTGATCAGCGTCGAAGTACCGGTAAAAAATAAACCTAATTACCTTATAATGTTGATCCCAAACTTAGATCGATTAGCTTTATGTTAACGAGATTAAATCAAGTTAAACACTTAGAGAAACTTTGTTGTATGAACAATTCAAGTGTTATGCGGAATTAACACTTGAATAAAGAACAAGCAAAACAAGTAAAACAAACTTTCACTTTTGATTGATGAAACAAACTTGATTACAATGGAAGTCGAATACTGAATAATAATGTGTTTATTCTATAAACCCTACGACCTCCTTTTATAACATAAGGAGTCGTGTACAATGGATAACCTATCAACTATTTTAGGAAAAGGTAAATATTGAAAATACAATATTTGAGTATATCTTTTCTTCAAATAACAAACGTGTTGACTATGTTTTCCTATCAGTGCTTGGACTTCTTCTTGTCAACGCTTGGATACTTCTTGTTAATGCTTGATCTGTCAGCACTTAATTTCTTGTTATCAGCGTCCAAATAACTCTTGTCAGCGTCTAAGTGTCTGGGCTCATTTTATTCCCAACAATCCTCACCTAAACTTGATAAATGTACTCTAGTAATCAAGTTTCTGAATAAAAACTAAGTACAAGGAGGATTATTACAAATACGAATCACTTGTTAATTAGATAATAAATAAACCTAATTAAATCTTTGCCAACACCACTTGTATAATCCATTTTCAGCATCCACAAGAAGATATTCTGAAAACTTTGTAGTACTCAAATGGTACACACCAGCTGCTGAATGTAGACGCCATTGATGTCCACTGACATCATCCAAATCCAATCATATTGGATCTGCATGATCTGGCTCAATCATCCTTTTGAAGGATGTCCAGATCTTTATTACATTGACTGAAGTAGGTGCTTCAGCCTCATACTTGGCCTTCATCAATCCCCAAAGATCTACCAAGTCAACTCGATCCAGACTTGCAAACAAAGTGATAAAAGAAGTAAAAGTATGTACCTTCTTTCCATATCTGGTGATCATCCAGAACCCACTTGCATCTTCTTCATAGTGAACTATAGGGTTTCTATAATCAAAAGGTAATACCTATGCAACATGTGAAGCTTCCAATCGTGAGCTCTTAATACTCCTTTTAATAACTGCTTCACTAGGATTCACTCTATCCAAAGCTTGAAACTCAATAGGAAGTCCCTTCTTTACTAGCCTTGGTGTAATTGAAGCCTTTTGGATCTGCATTTCTTCTTCAATTTCTTCCTTTCTTTAATCAGAAAGGAGTCTGATAGTATTCTCCTCTTGAACACGTGCCCAAATAGGATAGGCACGAAACTCCAATTCATCAAAGGATAACTTCTACAATTTCTTGAAAGTCCAACCCCCTTGATGACATCTGAGAAGCATATAGTAGAGCTCCCTTCTATCCTTCTTAGTCTGTGAAAGAACCTTGCTAGCCTTATACTTCAAGATTACCTTGCAATCTCGTTAAACACTTAGAAGAATCTCCAAACCCCAAATTTGATAAGAAATTGTCATGTTTGGATTCTCTATAACCTTATTCTCCCATGAAAAGTACATTCTTGCTACTTCAGGCATCTTATAATCAACTTGCATTTTCAACTCCTCAAGTCTTTCCTTAGCCAACTCATCTTCATACTCCAACCTCTCTGGATCTTCAATGATCATCACACTAGAATCTGAGCTCTCATCATCACTAACATCTTTTTATTTCTCTGTAGTAACAACCGAATACTTTTCTTGTAGTTGTGCAACCAAAGCTTGATCAAACTTAATCTGGGCTTCATTCTTCTTTGGCTTCTCAACTTCCACTAAGACTGTTTTACCTTTGTCTTTGGCTCTAATGGTTGGTAAAGTAGTTAGTGGTACCTATGTCGAGACATCCTTAATGATAGCTGATGGTTGGGATACACCAACTATGCCTGCAAGTCTCTCTGTGAACTACTTCATCATTTCAGTAAAAGATAACTTTGTAGGAGTAACTAATCAAGCATCAAAACCTGGTTGCCTCTTAAAATCTATAAGATCCTCAACTATACCCAAAGAATCACCAAAAGAAGTACCTTCTTGTGATACTTTGTCACTCATATGGACCTGTTCATCCTCCCCTTTGGAAGAATCCTTCTCCCTACGCTTAGAGTTAACACCCTTCAAAATAACTATCCTTTCCCTCAATTGCTTGAGTTCATGGCCTTGTGACTTGACAACCTGTACTATGTCTGCATTTTGCTTTTACAAGCTAATGCAGACCACCTTCAATTCCAAAATGGTGTAAGGTTCCAATCTGTCCTTTTTTAGAATGGGGATTTGACCTCCCAAACTAGATACATGGGGCATGGATGGGGTCTTAAGGATGTTAGGACTGTCTTGGCCTGCATCTAAGCTAGAACCAATAGTCCCAGCCCCACCCATGTCACCAACCACACTTGTGGTGGTGGTTCTCTCTGCTACATGGCTAGGACCACTAGTGTAGAACACTCCAATAGTCCATTGGCGTTTTTCTAACCTATAGTCTGGTGGGGGAGAAGAGGAAGTGGATTGGGGGTCTGTTTGGAGGTTAAGGGGTGTTTAGGCTTGTGGTAATGTGGTGTCAGAGTCTGGATAGGTAGTGTCAACGCCAACATTTGAAGTATCAGCGTTGAATTGTTCTTGGTCAATTTCCATTTGCTGGGGTGATGGAGGTTGTTCAGGCAATGGGTCTGGTTGAGGTTTTGGGTGAGGGTGAGGGTTTGCTGCTTCAATAACAGAAAGCACGGCTTGAGTGAGGGGTGGGTCTTTATAAGGTTCAGTGTTCATCTTCCCAAAAATTGCTTTCTTTTGAACAGGGATCGTATAAAAATCATTATGATCCCTATTGCAGTACTATTGTAAATCAAAAACCATTTGCAAAAACCTAGGGTAAGCAAGAGTCATCTTGTTACCCTTATTAAGACACATGCCATCAAAAATCATTTTTGAAAAGTTATACTTTTGCCCAGTTGCAAGACACACAATGGCACTCCCAATTGATCGGTTGATTTCATTGTGTGAAGAGCATTTGGGACTCAAACATTGAACGATGACATGTATTAGGTACTTACAAGACGGGGGAAATTGTTGTGTTTGTATATTTGTTTAAATGGCCTTCTTTAGGCAAAGGATAACCCAAGGCTTGGAGACCTTGCTCTAGCTCTGCAATGGGTAGCGTAGTTATACCATCTGCATCATTAAGATGCAAAGCTTGGCAAACCAAAGCATCAGTAATCACCCATATAACCCCATGGACAATAGCAGTCAATGTAGTCACTTCATTAACTGTTGAGGAACGTACAATGTTCCAAAACTATTTAATGTATGTGATAGGGATAAGAGGAATATGTGAAAGTGCATACCTTAATGGGGACGCATTCAAATACTCAACCATCTGAGTATATTGGGGAAATAGAGCATTATCAGCTTGTAAATAAGCTACCATGTTGTGTTGACTCCTGAACCCCAATTCCAGTTTTGAAGGTTTAAACTTAGGTGCCATTGATGTAAGAAAGCTTTGATACAAGTTATGGAAGATGAAGGTTTGAGAATTTTTAGTTAGACAAGAATAAGCAGTTACCCTGTTTAAAAGAAATGAGCCAAATATATAGGAGAGGTGAAAATATGTGATTAGTCAAAACGTGAGGCAGTTATATTCAAAATGTAATTATGAAAATCTTGAAAATATATAACTTATCTCAAACATCAATAAAAAGTTACCAACTACTAAAATTACGGCCCATATTTTCATCAAAAATAACAACTGGGTAGGACCCAATGTTTGTCAACGGTCCAAAAGAACGTATCAGCGCCCAACGGCTATATTCTTGTCAACGTTGGAAATTTGCCATGTCAACTTTAAAATTGGTCTTATCAGTCTTTGGAAAGAAAAATATAAGCGTCTAAAAATAAAAATAATTAAAAAGAAAAAGGACCTTAACAAAGTAATTTATCCTAGTGAAGATAACTCATAGACTGAAAATCATTATAGGGTGACAAGCACTGTCCAATCATGCACACTTGCTTAAGCAAGATAGACATAACTGCCCTCAAGTGTCTCTTGCTAACCAAAGTTCTTAACAATGAATTTATCGCGTATAAATCCTTTATTACTTCCAAGGTAAGTCCAATAAAAACGTACCCAAGTCTCCCAACCGACCAAATCCAATTCTAGGCCAAAAAGTCTTGGCAGCGTGCACAGTATATTTACTTTGCATGCTACAGTGCCTCACGATTTAGAAAACTAACTGGCACTCACGAGTGGATACAATATAGAATTATGATGAGAGTATTATAAGAATACCCAAAAATCCTAAAGGTTTCCTAAACCTCCCCTTAAACTATGATATACAAAGTTGCCAAAAATAAAATATGCAATAAAAATTTATGTCAGGATAGGAATGTAAACATTCCAACCATCATCCATAAACATGAACACACTCCCAGTAAGCTCCAAAGATCCATAAGCAACTCGGTATCCATTTGTACAATGCTCATAATGCCTGCATAATTAGATCAAAAACCACAAAACTAACATATTGTTGTCAGCGTCCATTTTAACACTTATCAGCGTTAATATAACCTTTGTCAGCGTTAGAAAAATAAAGTGGAAAACCTAATTTTGTACAAAGACCAATAACAGTGCATATCCTGTACATACTTTTACAATAAGTTCTAAAAACACATTTTAGGTAAGATTGATCATACCAATACTTGTTACCAAGTATTGAAACCTCCCAGCATCAAAAGGTTTAGTTAACAAATCTGCCACATTTTCTTCAGTGTCAACCCTATCTGGTTGTATTAAACCTTTTACAAAACAATCTCTTATAAAATGATGTCTAATTTCTATTTGTTTTGTTTTAGAATGATGTACAGGATTCTTAGTAATGCATAATGTACTGTTATTATCTACAAAAATCTTGGTATGCATAAAATTATACCCATAATCCAACAATTAGTTCTGAATCTATAAGACTTTTCCACAACAAGCAACTGCAGCTACATATTCTGCTTTAGTTGTAGAGTTGGCCACCACTGTTTATTTCTTGCGTTGCCAAGATATCAATCTGCTCCCAAGAAATTGGCATACACCAGTTGTGGATTTTCTATCAAACTTGTCACCTCTATAATCACTGTCTGAATAACCAATAAGCTCCAATGGAGAATCCTTTGGATATCATAATCCCAAGGTGGGATAACACCTAAGGTATCTAAAGATCCTCTTGATAGCATGAAGATGACACTCTTTGGGAGTCTCCTGATGGCGTGCACATGCACACATAGCAAACATGATGTCAGGTCTAGAAGTTGTAAGATACATCAATGATCCAATCATTGATCTATAATGCCTGACATCCACCTCTTTTCCATCTCTAGTCTTTCCCCAAGGGTGTTCCCTATCCATGGGTGTGCTAGCCCGTTTTTCATGTGGAGAAAAACCAAACTTCTTCAAGATTTCTGCTACATACTTGTCTTGAGAGATAAGATACCTTCTTCTTTTTGTTGGACTTGTAAACCTAGAAAGAAGTTCCTATCTCCCATTGCACTCATCTTAAACTTGTCTGTCATGAGCTTGGAAAAGTCTTCACTCATCTTTGGACTTGAGGAACCAAAGATGATATCATCCACATAGACCTGAACAAGTAGAAATCCTTACCATTCTTCTGGGTAAATAAAGTCTGGTCTATGGTGCCCTTCTTGAATCCATTTTCCACCAAATAGGTGGACAATGTTCCATACCATGCTCATGGGGCTTGATGAAGTCCATACATTGCTTTCTTCACCCTATACACTTTGTCTGGATCTTATGAGTCTTCAAAACCAGGAGGTTGCATCACATAAACCTCCTCTACAATTATGCCATAAAGAAAATCACTCTTCACATCCATTTGATAAATTGTGAAGCCCATGTAAGAAGCATAGGCTAGGAAAATCCTTATTGCTTCAATCCTTGCAACAGGTGCAAAAACCTCTTCATAGTATATTCCCTCTTCTTGTGTATAGCCTTGAGCAACTAAACGTGCCTTGTTTCTGACCAGAATTCCTCTTTCATTTTTCTTGTTTCTAAGAACCCATCTTGTCCCTATAGGTCTGACATACCTAGGACAGTCTACTAACTCCCAAACATCTTGAATAGCAAATTGGTGAAGCTAATCATGCATTCCTTCTACCCAACTGGTTATTTGAGAGCATCAAAAATCTTCTTAGGTTCCAGTTGTGAAAGAAAACAAGCAAACAAACATGCCTGTACAAGAGGGGTATTAACCTTTTTGTGGATATTGGCAATAAAACCTCCTTGATTCTGATGAGACCTTCTTCTTTGAACAAGAGATAAAACATCACTAATAATTAGAGAAGGAGGATGATTTTTGATAGTAGATGTAAGTGTTCCTCCTTCAATGAGTATGTTGTCCTCAATTTCAGTCTCCACGTTGCCAATATCATCTTCATAGCCTCCTCCATCATCACTAGAATGAACCTATTCATGAACTATCAAAGGTTCGCCTTGTTCAAAAGTATTGGAAGAGAATAAATGGTCAAATGGGTTGTCAACGCCAAAATTTGGCCTGTCAGCGTTTGAGCTATCAACGCCTGAATTAGGTCAGTCAGCGTCGGATTTGCCTTTATCAGCGCTTGAAGATTCATGCATGTTTTCATCAATTGGTTTCTTTTGTGGACCTTCCTTCTCCTTTCCAGCAGCAGAAGCTTATGCAAATCCATTAGTCCATATGGGAATAGTAACATACTCAAGTATGTGGTCTGATTTGACTGCATGTGGTCCTTCTTCCTTTTCAACCTTTTTACCATAAATTATACCATATCGTCCTCCAAAGTACACTTTTTCACTATCTTTAATTGGGGTAAAGTTAGTCAAATAATCTTCCTTCCCCGTCATGTGCCTAGAGCATCCACTGTCCTAATATCCATAATCATTTACCTGCTTTTGAATGCCATGCACATAAAGAAAACAAATTAGTTTTCTTTGGGAACCCAAGCCTGAGCAGACTTGGATTCATTTGGTTGTTCAACAAGAACAAATTTAGTCCTTATAACAACCCCTTGTTCATCCCTTTGAGGATTGAACACCCAGTTGACCCCAATTGGTTTAGTTATGACCTTTGAAATATAATGAAATCTGTTACATGTCATAGAAATCCCATCAGAATTAGGGTTTTGGTCTTGTTTGGGTCTCCATGTCAAACTAGATGAAGCTTTAGACCCCTTTCCCTTAGGCTGCAAGTACTTGTTATTACCTGGTCTAACAGCGTTGGAAACATTCTTGTCAGCATTAAAGTTGTTCTTGTCAGCGCTGAATTTGTACTTATCAGCGCCAAAATTAGGGTTTGCTACAGGAACCCATTGTCTGTTAGACCATGTATTGGTATTTTTAAAGGACCTTTCTCCTTGAGTATTAGCCCCTTTAGTAAAGAATGGAGTTGGTCTAGTAACTTGTGGACTTTGTTGGATAAAAGGTCTGGGTATGACCATGGTTGACTTATTGTCAACGTTGACTTTTGAAGCACTGACACATTTATAAGACAAATGAGAAAAACTCCCACATATATAACAAGCTTTTCTATACATAGCCCTAGTTCTAGAGAAGAGAACCCTGTCCCATTAACACTAGCTTGGCATTGTGGTGACCTAGATTTCCTATACATTCCAGCATACTTAATACTAGGTTTTCTATTAACATATGAGCCAAGATCAACATGTTTTATAGTAGAGGGGTTGGTCACAGTTATGGGTGTTGACTCAAGTGGACTCTCACTAAGCCTTCCACCTTTAACAAACAATGTAGGATTGACTTTCTTCCATTGTTCTAGGTCAGTCACTTTCTGCTTATACTCCTCTACTTTACTAATAACTCTTGGTGGGGGAATGAATTCCTTTTCTTGGAGTTCTGGTATACCAGTCTAAGACAAATCCTTTCTCAAGACACCATGAAAGTTTCCAGCATGTGGAGGAACATCTGTGTACTCTTTTAACCCAATCCTAGACATATCCCTAGAGTCTCTTTGCTCACTTAAACATTTTTCTAGGGTTTGAGAGGAGTTATCATACTTTTGAATTTTAAGCCCTACATTCTCTTTATCTTTAATGGCCTAATCTAACTTAGTTTGTATAACTCCTTTGGATCTCACCAGTATGTCCCTAAGTTCAACACTAACTTTGAGGTCCTGAGACAAAACATTAATTTGATCTTTTAGATCAAATTCCATTTTCTTATACTCTTCTACAGTCTTTTCAGTTTGAACAAGTGCCATTTGATAATTAGATACCTTGCATTTTTCATCAAAAACATCTGATTTTAACTTTAAAATTTCTTTGTTAAGTTTTTTAGTGTTTAAACGACAACCTTTACTACAGAAAGAATCATCATATACCTCATTATCTGATGAAGACGAAGAATGTGCCATGAGAGCAAAGTGAACATGCTCTTCTCATTCCTTCTCTACAATAAAGGCCTTGTTCTCTTCCACATCCTTGACCATAAATATCCAGTCCCATCCAACACCATTAATGTCTTGCATGGCAACCATAGCCTTTGTGTCTTTAACCTTGATGATTTGGCTTGAAGGATTTCCAACATCAGATCTTCTTGGAGATCTGCATTCCCTCATAAAGTGACCCATCATATGGCAATTTTAACATTCAACCTTGGATTTATCAAACCTAGCAGTGTCTTTAGCCTTGAAGGTCATCTTCTTCCTGAATCTCATATTCCATCTGTTTCCACTTATGCTTACAAGTGCCATGTCCCATTTAATATCCATCTCCTACAAATTCTCCTCACTGATTTGCTCAAGGTCCTCATATGTAATCATTGAACCATTGGGCAATGAAACAATGTATGCACGCAATGTGTCTAGATCAATACCAGCATGTTTAATCCTTGGTGAGTCAACATTGTATGTGTTAGCGTTTGAATGTAAAGCGCTGACAAAGGTTGATCCATCGCTGACAGAAGGTGATCCAGTAACAGGATGCACATATGATTCTCTCTTGTCAACTTGAGCTTCACTATGTGAGATGAAAGCCATGTATCCAGAGGTAGATTTACTTTCATGATCCAACAGGATTTCATTCTCTACAATCTTTAGCTAATGGTAGACGTCATCAAAAGTAGAACTCTTGTGGGCATTAGTAGCAATAATAGACCTAGCTTCAATTATCCATGCATCACCAAGACTTTTAAGGAAAGTATTGATGATATCAGCATCATTATACACGATTCCCATAAAGGACAATTTGCTAGTGATGTCTAGAAGCCTACTTCTTACTCTACTTAGCTTCTCATTGGGAAGAGCCTTGAACACAACATACTCATGCAAGAGTTGCTTCTTCTTTTCTGATGCAGTATCATCATTACCACCATAGTTGACTTAAATAGCTTCCTAAAGTTCTTTGGCATATTCAAAACCTCTATAGTTGCGTTGATTGCTTGGTCCCAAAGAGAGTTTAAGAATGCTTAAAGTTTTCATATTATTCTTTATCTTTGCAATATCCTCAGTTGAGACAGCTCTCCCATCCGTAGGTCTTTCTTTTTAATCCTCTTCAGTTGAACCCTCAACTGATCTTAAAGCAATAACAGCAGCAATCTTAGCATCTTTATCGAATGTGTTTCCATATTCAATGGTTTCCCAAAGAGTGTGATCATGAATTTGGAGATATTGTTCAAAATTGAACTTCCATAGCTCAAAGTTGTCAGGATCTAGCATGGGGATTTTTAGGTTATGACTTGATGAGGAGGAGGTCATATCTGGAATAGACATCTTGTCTGGTTTTTAGGGTTTCGGTGTTTTTAGGGTTTACAGTTCTTCAAAATCAAAGTTCCTCAACAAGCTTTGATACCACTTGTTGATCCCAAACTTATATCGATTAGCTTTATGTTAACGAGATTAAATCAAGTTAAACACTTAGAGAAACTTTGTTGTATGAACAATTCAAGTGTTATGCGGAATTAACACTTGAATAAAGAACAAGCAAAACAAGTAAAACAAACTTTCACTTTTGATTGATGAAACAAACTTGATTACAATGAAAGTCGAATACTGAATAATAATGTGTCTATTCTATAAACTCTACGACCTCCTTTTATAATATAAGGAGTCGTGTACAATGGATAACCTATCAACTATTTTAGGAAAAGATAAATATAGAAAATACAAAATTTGAGTATATCTTTTCTTCAAATAACAAACGTGTTGACTAAGTTTTCCTATCAGTGCTTGGACTTCTTCTTGTCAACGCTTGGATACTTCTTGTCAATGCTTGATCTGTCAGCGCTTAATTTCTTCTTATCAGCATCCAAATAACTCTTCTCAGTGTCTAAGTGTCTTGGATCATTTTAATCCCAACATATACTAGATCGGACAAGCGGGTATCGAACGCACGAAGAGTATGTGCTTTTAGTCTAAGTTTTGAGGTTGTCGCTGATCAATAAAAGTTTTGGTTTTGAAAATCTAAATAACTAAATTACTCTTAATAATTAAAATACGGATTAAGCTAATAATTAAATAAGGAAAATATAAATGAATATGTAAATAATAAAAGAAAAAAGAAAAATCCCTTCCAGCTCCTAATATCTATGGTCAATCACGTTATGGATTATCAAAACTTTTCGAACCAATTACAAAGATTATGTCGACTTAATATGACTGAATTAATCTCGGCATTTGTTATGTTTATCAATGACTCGCAATAATAAGTCTTATACTAACAACCAACAATTATGTTTTAATAATTTATTTAGGTACAGTTTATGTCAGTCAGACCATCTTTTTCCGTAGCTAAATAGAACAAGTATGAATTGTTAACTAACTATAAATCGTCTTACACAAATCATTAAACACAATTCTAAGTCAAACAATATAATTTAGAAATAAATCATAAATCAATGTAATATAAATATGATAATCCAGAAGTAAAGATCAAACCATAACTAAGGTTACCGGAAAAAATTGCAATAATATTAGTCGGACATGACGATGCACTCGACCCACAGTACACTGTTCGTCATTCTTCTTTTTTTACACGAACAAAATAAGCTGCTATTTTTTCTGTGTCAATTGTGTTCATTTCACCACAAAGACCTACACGAATTGCAATCTTACTTTTTATGATTTTCTCGGCGAACGTGCAACACTAGCATATCTTTTCTTTTTCTTCTTTTTTTAGTTCTCTTTCGGCGGCTGTGTGTTTCTCCACAATCACGAATGATATTGTTTTTTGTATCATATGCGGCTGGGTTGTAAAACCTCCCCCATGGTAGGGTAAATGATGAATTCCATTTATATTTCTCTTGTCTTTTTGTCCAAGTCAAAACCATAAAGCCCAAAATGGCTTTAATGATATTCGACTCATAAGCCCATTCTTTTTCGTATTTTCATTTTTTTCCTTCTCTAATGTAATACATTGGCCCAAATGAAAATAGTGGCATGCCATAAATCGTTAACACGATGCTTAGACGAATAGAAGATGACCAAAAGTATTACGATGTGCTCAAGTATTTTTCTTTAATATTTCTCTTCATTTATCATCACTCTCCATATATTCTCTCAAAAAACTAATAAACCTTTTTATTCCATTTCGCACATAACCTAAATAATCATAAAACACACTCAAAGTACATGTATAACAACAAATAAAAATACAATTATGCTAAATTAACATGCTATTAGGTGTATACAAAATACACCAATAAGAGTATTAAGCTTATACCTCTTGTCAATTACTTTACACAATCGTCACAAATACTAAAGAGTATATTTTGCATACTCTTTGGTATCTTTCAAAGTTTATACTATATCTATATAGGATTTACCCTGTAATACAAGGGTTTTCCTCGTATGAAAGTTCGTTAAACCGATCTTTTCGAATTGATTACCGTTAATTAGTGCGACTCAGTCGTTCTTGGTTGAAAATAAAAAGGTTGTCGTTATCTATAACTAATTAAAAAGTAAATGCGAAACTTAATTAAAATATGCTAAAAACAAATCTAGAAAAACTGTCAGTTTTTCTCTCTAATACTAGAAAAACACTTGGTAAAAACAGAGATTTCGGGAAGAGTGCAATTTTTGGAAATTAAAACGTAATGAATTTAAAACTTAAAACTTTGTAAAAATAAACTAAGACAAAACTCGTTTAAATAACACTAAGTAAAAATGCGGGAAAAATTAGATTTGAAACTTAAAATAAAAATAAAAAATAAAATTAAAAATTTGAAATTGGATAGCAGTAAATGCGATCGGGGTGCTTGATCGTGCCTGGATTGCACTTGGATCATACCCTCGATCGTATCCTTTGATCGCAATAAGTGATCGCACCCTACGATCGTAACAATCGATCATAGGCTAGTGATCGTAGTCAGTAAGATCGCACTCAATGCGATGGAAACAAGCGATCACACCCAATGCGATCGTAGCCAGGGATCGCAACCACATATCGCATTCTTGATCGTACCCACGATCGCAACAAGTGATCGTGGTGAGGATTAAGGAGTGTGATAGTAATGAACGATCGTGCTATGGATCGCAAGTAGAAACCCTAGAGGTTTATACGATCACACTTACTCGATCGTACTGGGTAACGCATCAAAACAGCTACGATGGGATTCAAAGGCAAATAAGCAGAACCGAATAAGCACAAATAAGCAAAGACAAATAAGCACTTATTTAAATCTTAAAAAAATGAAAACAAGCACAAATTTAAAAACTTTCAAGACACGAAATAAGCAAACTTTATGAATCAAACTTTCAAAAGACTAAATTTTTAAGAAAACTTAAAAGATAATAAGCTATATATACGAAATAGCCAATAAGCACAACAAGCTTAAAGCTTAAACCATATAAAAACTTAGTAAGGCATAAAAAGATAAACTTTTAGTCACAAAAACATCAAGATTACATAATAAGCATTAAAATTTCGGATCAAAAACAAACTAAAATCAAGAAAGGTAGAAAGAGATTAATGAACAAAAATTACTAGAAAAACACTTGGTGAAAACAGAGATTTCGGGAAGCGTGCAAATTTTTTGAAATTAAAACGTAATGAATTTAAAACTTAAAAGTTTGTAAAAATAAACTAAGAAAAAACTCGTTTAAATAACACTAAGTAAAAATGCGGGAAAAATTAAATTTGAAACTTAAAATAAAAATAAGAAATAAAATTAAAAATTTGAAATTGGATCGCAGTCAATGTGATCGGGGTGCTTGATCGTGCCTGGATCGCACTTGGATCGTACCCTCGATCGTATCCTTTGATCGCAATAAGTGATCGCACCCTACGATCGTAACAATCGATCGTAGGCTAGTGATCGTAGTCAGTAAGATCGCACACAATGCGATGGAAACAAGCGATCGCACCCAATGCGATCGTAGCCAGGGATCGCAACCACAGATCACACTCTTGATCGTACCCACGATCGCAACAAGTGTTCATGGTGAGGATTAAGGAGTGTGATCGTAATGAACGATCGTGCTATAGATCGCAGTAATGGATCGCAAGTAGAAACCCTAGAGGTTTATGCGATCACACTTACTCGATCGTACTGGGTAACGCATCAAAACAGTTACGATGGGATTCAAAGGCAAATAAGCAGAACCGAATAAGAACAAACAAGCAAAGACAAATAAGCACTTATTTAAATCTTAACAAAATGAAAACAAGCACTAATTTAAAAACTTTCAAGACACGAAATAAGCAAATTTTATGAATCAAACTTTCAAAAGACTAAATTTTTAAGAAAACTTAAAAGATAATAAGCTATATATACGAAATAAGCCAATAAGCACAACAATCTTAAAGCTTAAACCGTATAAAAACTTAGTAAGGAATAAAAAGATAAACTTTTTAGTCACAAAAACATCAAGATTAAACAAAAAGCATTAAAATTTCGGATCGAAAACAAACTAAAATCAAGAAAGGTAGAAAGAGAATAATGAACAAAAAGCTTAACTTGAACTTTTGATTAATGAATTCCAAATACAAGGATGAAATGAAGCTTAAACTTGAAAGATAAAAATGAAGAAAAGATGAAAACTTAGTGAGAGAAAGATAAAAAATTCTCTCTCTAAAAACTAAAGAAAGGAAAATAAAACTAGCTAACTAACTAACACCCTCCTAATGTGTCATTAGGAGGGTATTTATAGGAGATGGGGAGGTGCATGTGCTTCCTTCTTTCTTTCTTTCTTCTCGACTCGATTTTAATTCTTTGTCTTTCTCGACGTCTTTTCGGGATCTGTCGATATAAATTGAACTTGTCTTATAATTTTCTTCTTCTATTAGACTTGAATTCTTCGAATTCATTAAACTTCCGTCTTTAGACTTTTTTCTTCGATAAATCTTCAGAATAGGCCTTGGACTTCCGTTCTTTTTACACTCTTGATCTTTTGACTTCGTCTTTTCTCGTTTTCTTCGATAAAAGCCCGTGATAGCCCATGTTTTCTTCCTTTTGCATATTTTTATCTTGAAACACAATAAAAACACAAACCACGCATAATTCCGACTTTTACGACATAAAATACTCGTTTTGGTCTTGTTATTATTTAAAATAAGTGGTAAAAGGATAAGTGTTTTCACACTTATTAAATCCCCTACACTTGACCATTGCAATGCCTTCATGCAATGCATTAATTTCAAAGCACGGTTTACATTTTTCATCATAGATAACCCACCTTGGCCTTTATTAAATACTAAATACTAAGGAAACTAAAAGAACAAAACAAGTAAGAATTCAAAGACTTACATTGGGGTTTTGGTTGTCATGAATGTTTATCATCCTCAAGTTTCACATTCCCTATACCAAGCTTAAAAACGAGATCATTGTTATTATAAGTTAGCAAACTAACACGAATTCATATGGGCCAATTATTTACTTAGACTCCCTTATTCCTAGGTTTATCTCTTATATTTTAATATTGACTTGAATGATCACGAGGATGCATTGTTTGATTTATTTCGATAGTTTATTTAGGCCGAAAATAAAGTGGGATGATTTAATCAATAGTTAGCTAAAAGACAAAATCTTTTAAAAGTGCTTCTCGGGACCTCTTAAAGTTCATATCTTGGCATAACTTGCTTCACGATTTTTGACCTTTCTCGGACCGATATTTGGCAGCGACTTCATACTTCAAATCTTAAGAGACGTTCTTGAAATTATGGTCTTCTCTTCATAATAGGAATTTCTTCACTTGAGGTTTTTGAGAGATTCTTCATATTTGGACCACGAATTCTTCATTTTTCTCCAATCTTTATCTTGGACGTTGATATACAAAGATCCGCCTCCTTTTAGGACTTAGATATATTTATCCTCATACCTTGTTAGGGCCTTTTTGAATAGACTTCTCCATGATCTTTTGTGGAGTATTTGCTTTTCGTCGTGTGTCTCGATCCTTCATATTGATTTTTGATAAATGATTCTTCACATCACTTGGGAACTTTAGCAACAAAATGTAGCCCTCATGCCTTGTTAGGGCCTTTTCGGACTCGCCAATCTTCGCATCCCGTTTCAATAAGTTATGCCTTGGCTATGAACTCTAATTAATACCGAGCAACTTTTAAACGATCTTGTGCTAGAAGCTAAGTAACTTTTCAAATCGTACAACCTTATTTATTGCAAATATATTTATTAGCAAACGATGGGAGAAAAAGCTTATGGTCAACTCACATAAATTCATGAAAGAATACCAAACTTATAATTGATTTTATCATCTCTCGTTCTCCACAATTTAAAATCTCAAGGAATGAGACTCGTGGATGCTTAGCCAATTAAATCAACGTTTTGGGTTTTCAAGTCATCTATAGGATCTTGCAACTTCTTAGACTTTTTCAAGTTTAGATTTCGCATTTTAAAGTTCCCTTGATAAACGACTTTCTAGGATCAATTATAGGAACTTGCGAAAAGTTCTTGTTCTTAACCCGTAAGAGGTAAGACTTTCGTGTTTTAAAGTTCCCTGTATAAAAGCCTAGCAAAACTTGACTTAAACACGTTAAGGATACTAGCTAGAGTAAACTTGGATAAGTAAACTCGGGTTGAGTCAAAAGATTCACAACGTTGAAAAATTTAAAACCACTTTATTAAAAATTTATTCTAGCAAAGAAAGTAAATAACGATAGCAAAGGAAAATATTACTAAACTACTAGGCCAAAATAGAATATTGAAAAATGTCGATAAATAAAATTTTCCGGTAAAAATGAGGACAAATTCATGGAAAAGCCCACTTACTTCGATAGAAATCCCCCTTACACTTGATATAAACATTGTCCTCAATGTTTAAGCGTGTGGGAGTAAACTCCCCTACACTTAGGACATTGTTCACTTTGTTTAAATCTTGATAAGGAAAGGACAACTATAGTGATTTCAGTGTGACCATATAAGATATGAAATATTGAATCACGACAGTTTAGGATTGAACCGGGAAGACGGGTACACGGGATCACGGTTCGTCAAAAGTCATCGAGAGTGGATATTTGAAGCTTTAATCCCTGCACGTCATAAGAAACAAGACAACAAACATATACGGGGCTCCCCCTACACTTATTATGAAAACGGTAAAGGATAGATCAACGGGTTGCCTCCCGAGAAGCGCTTGTTTTTGTTAATCGAGTCACGAGGCTGACTCGATCCAGAACTAATTCAAGGGAAACGTGGTGAGGGATGGAATCATCTCATGAGAGATGTCCTCACCAAAGTACAGCTTCACTCGTTGGCCATTCACTTTAAAGTTAGGCCTATTTGGCTGAGAAAGCTCAATGGTGCCATAGGGTAAGACTTTGGCGACGGTGAATGGACCAGACCAACGGCTCATCAGCTTGCCGGAGAAAATATTCAACCGAGAGTTAAAGAGTAAAACTTGATCACCAACGTGGAACTCTCGGTTCTTAATCCTTGCATCATGGATGATCTTGGTTTTCTCCTTTTAGAGCAATGCGTTCTCATAAGATTCATTCCTTAGTTCATTTAGCTCATTGAGTTGAATCTTCCGAAGATCGCCGGCTTTGTTGATGTCGAAATTGGCCCACTTCAAGGCCCAGTATGCCTTATGTTCCAGCTCGATAGGGAGGTGGCATGCTTTCCGGTACACAAGACGATAAGGTGTACAACCAATCGGGGTCTTATATGCGGTACGGAAAGCCCACAAAGCATCATCTAACTTATCGGCCCACGAGGCACGATGCTCTCCCACAGTTCGCTCTAATATTCTCTTCAATCTACGGTTAGATATCTCGGCTTGACCATTTGTTTGAGGATGATAAGCGGTGGAAAGACGGTGATTGACAACGTACTTAGCCATGACTCGAGCAAATTGATCATTGCAAAAATGAGTCCCATGGTCACTGATGATAGCACGAGGAACACCGAATCGAGCAAAAAGTTGTTTCAGAAAGTTTACAACCACCCTCGCATCGTTCGTAGGGAGAGCTTTTGCTTCAACCCATTTAGAAACGTAGTCAACAGCTACGAGGATGTACTTGTTCCCTTTAGATGATGGAAATGGCCCCATAAAGTCGATGCCCCATACATCAAAGATTTCACATTGTTGTGTGAAATTTTGAGGCATCTCATCTTTATGTGTGATCTTACCTTGGCGTTGGCAAGCATCTCAATTTTTAACCATCTCGTGAGCGTCACGATAAATGGTGGGCCAATAGAATCCCGAGTCAAACACTTTCTTCGCGGTGTAGTTGGGACCAAAATGACCATCAGTGGGTCCTTTATGGCAAGCTTCGAGAATGTCTAAAGCTGCTGGTCCATCAACACACCGACGAATAATCAGATCAGCACATTGTTTGAAGAGATAAGGGTCATCCTAAAAGTAAGTCTTAACATCTTTAAAGAACTTATTCTTTTGTTGGGATGTTAACCCTTCGATGAGAATACCACCCGCTAAGTAGTTTGCAATGTCCGCAAACCACGGGGTGTCATCAAGATTGGAATTGATAGACATTAAGGCATCAAGGGGAAAAGAGTCATTGATCTCTTGATTCGGATGATCCCCTTGATAAGGATCCTCAAGTCTACTTAGATGATCCGCAGCTAGGTTTTCCGCTCCCTTTTTGTCATGAATTTCGATTTTAAATTCTTGAAGGAGCAAAACCCAACGAAGAAGTCTTGGCTTAGAATCTTGTTTAGTTAACAAGTACTTCAACGCGGAATGATCGGTGTAAACGATTGTGGTGGAAAGAACAAGATAGGGGCGGAACTTCTCAAAAGCATACACTACAGCTAAAAGTTCTTTTTCGGTAGTGGAATAATGCAATTGAGCCCCCGTCATTGTCTTGTTAGCAAAATAGATTGGTTGGAAGTGTTTGTTCACTCTTTGGCCCAAAACCGCTCCAATAGCAAAGTCGCTAGCATCACACATCAATACAAAAGGTAGCTCCCAATTAGGGGTAACCAATACCGGTGCCTTAGTTAGCTTGTCCTTAAGAAGATTGAAGGATTCAATACACTCTTTAGAAAAGATAAAGGGAGTATCTTTTTGCAAGAGGTGGGTCATCGGGCGAGCGATTTTAGAAAAATATTGAATGAATCGACGGTAGAAGCCCGCATGACCAAGGAAACTTCTTACACCCTTCACGGTTGAAGGTGGAGGTAATTTGGCTATGACATCAACTTTAGCACTGTCCACTTCAAGACCGGCTTTGGAGATTTTATGTCCAAGAACAATGCCTTCTTTTACCATGAAATGGCATTTTTCCCAATTTAGAACAAGGCGAGTGTCTTCACACCGCTTAAGAATGCGTTCTAAATTGGCAAGGCAATGAGAGAAAGAATCACCATAGACCGAGAAATCATCCATGAAGACTTCCATAGTTTCTTCAACCATGTCATGGAAGATAGCCATCATAAACCTTTGGAAAGTCCCAGGAGCATTGCATAAGCCGAAAGGCATTCTTTTGTAAGCAAATGTTCCATAAGGACAAGTGAATGTGGTTTTCTTGTGGTCTTTAGGATCGATGGGAATTTGAAAATACCCGAAGAAACCATCTAAGAAACAGTAACAGTCATTACCCGCTAGATGTTCAAGCATTTGGTCCATGAAAGGAAGGGGAAAATGATCCTTTCTCGTAGCATCATTGAGTTTGTGATAGTCTATACAAACTCTCCACCCTGTAACGAGACGAGTAGGAATCAACTCGTTTTTTTCATTAGGCACAACGGTGATTTCGCCTTTCTTAGGCACACAATGGACGGGACTAACCCATGGTGAATCCGAGATAGGGTAGATCATTCCCGCATCAAGAATTTTGATAACCTGTTTTTTGATTACGTCATGGATCTTGGGATTCACCCTTCGTTGGTTTTGAATAGTGGGCTTAATTTCGTCCTCCATGAGAATTTTATGTGTTCAAAAGTGAGGATCAATTCCACGAATATCGGAGATTTTCCAAGGAATCGCTTTCTTATGATTCTTCAGCACGTCGATAAGTCGGGATTTTTCGTCTTCTTTCACATCCTTAGCGATGATGACGGGTAACTTCTTATTGTCGTTATGGAACACGTATTCGAGATGAGACGGTAGGTCCTTAAGCTCTAAATCTGGAGGATTTTCGATGGAAGGTGTAGTCAAATTCGGATCATCGATAGAGATTTTCTTAGGAGATGGTGGTGAAATATGGTCCTCATTGAGAAGTTTATCAATGGTACGAATGTCTTCATCCCAATTGGAGGGAGAATCGTCATATTGTAAATCCACATCCCCCAAAGTTGCTTCAAATTCTTTCAAAATGAAATCACTTTCTCCAAATGGAGTTAGTGATGGAGCCATAGAGGCAACGGTCTCAACAATGGGTAGAGAAGAAGAACCACTTTTACAAGCGTCTTTGAAATGCTCTTCACAAGCCTCATCAAGAACGTCAATGAAGTTAACACTCTCATTTTCAAAAGGCTGCTTAGAAAGTTTACCCATGTTGAAAACGATTTTATCGTCACCAACTCTCATTATTAATTCGCCCGCGGCTACATAAATGAGAGTGCGACCGGTCCTCAAGAATGGACGTCCAACGATTAATGGAACACGGGGGTCCATCTCGTAGTCAACGACAACAAAATCTGCAGGAAAGGTGAATTTGTCGACACCGACGAAGACATCTTCGGCTATCCCCACCGGATAAGCAACCGTACGGTTAGCTAATTCCAAAGTCATTCGTGTGGGGACTAGCTCGGGTAGAGATAATTGTTTTCAAACACTTAATGGCATTAAGTTTATACTAGGGCTAGGGCCATACAATTCTCTACCCTGGGGAAGTTGCAAGGAATGAGAAAACGACTCGGATCACCACGTTTGGTCGGTAATTTCCTTAAGAGCACTGCGGAGCAATTCTCGTTAAGTTGGGTCTGAGCGATATCAAGAAGTTTCTCCTTATCACTGAGAAGATCTTTAAACATTTTAACATATTTCGGCATGTGAGCGAGAGCCTCAGCTAAGGTGATATTGAAATTCAGTTGTTTAAACATTTTAAGAAAGTTAGAAACCTGAATATCATCCTTGTTCTTCAACTTCTCTTTCCTCAACCTTGAGGGATAAGGTATATTGGGTTGAGATGAAGGCTTTGGAATAGAATTCTCACTCACATCCTTGGGTGGTGGAGGGGTAGAAGTAGAAGGTGGAGGAATTGGAGAAGTAGAAGTTGGAGGAATTGGAGAAGTAGAAGTTGGAGGCATTGGAGGAGGGGACTCGTTTTCCTTTGTCACAATCATCGGTGTAGGTGTAGGAAGCTCGGGTTCCTTTAAACCTTTTCCACTTCGAGTGGTGATTGCTTTCATCTCCCCTCTGGGATTAGCAACGGTTTTACTCGGAATAGAACCTGAACCAGAGGCTTGATTACTTTGGAAGAAACTAGCCATCATGTCCCTTAAGTCATTTGTTTGACTGCTCAAAGAGTTTCGCATATCGGCTCGAAGATCATTCCCTTGTTTCACCATATCTCCTTTCAAGTTGGCCATTTGCCGCTGAAGATTTTGCACTATCGCATCATTAGTCCTCATGTAAGTTTCAACCTCTTGATTAAATGCGGTGGGTTGGGTGGGAGGAAGAGCATGGTAGGCAGGTGTTTGATAAGCAGGTTGTTGGTAAACTTTGTTGTTTCCTTGAGGTGGATATGGGTTTCTTTGGGTTTGATATTGATTTAGAGCTCGAGGTTGATTTTGATTGTTGCGATTGAGGTTGTTTGGGTTTTGTGGGGGAAAACCGGGTGGTGAAAGGAAGTTGTTTGAACGATAACTGAGCAAATTGCGGTCACCTTGAGGACGTGCTTGATAGCCTCCTGTAAAAAAGTTACCGTTGGCGGAATACACATTTTCCGGATTGTCATGAGTCGAAGGACAATCTGTATGAATGAGAACCCCCGCAAATTTCACATGTCTGATTCAAAGCATTAACTTGTGCATTGATAACTTTAGTATTGTTAGCGTTTTGGAGAGCAAGTGTTTCAACAAGCGAAGTAAGCTTATCAATTCTCTTGTCGCTCTCATTAGTGCTAGCACTAGCCACATTAGTCCGAACACTCTTGGTTTGCACTCTAGACTTATTCTCAATAATGTCCCATGCAACATTAGAATACTTAACCAAAATATTACCCCCTGAGGCACTATTTAGTGAATCTTGGTCATTCATGCTTAACCCATTGTAAAAAGTATTTATTTGATGTACTTTTGTGCAACCATGTTGTGGAAACTTTCTTAAAAGTTCCTTAAAATGGTCCCAAGATTCACTAAATGTCTCACCGTACTTTTTCTCAAAGGTAATGATTTCATTCCGCAAAGCGGTAGTACGTGAGGGTGGGAAAAAGTAGTTAATGAACTTGGTCTCTAAATCCGTCCACGTAAGAATACTTTGTGGCGGTTCCTTATCAAGCCAATTCCGGGCTTGTCCCTCTAAGGAGAAACGAAAAAGTTGCAAGCGAATCACTTCTTGTGAAACCCCATTATACTTAACCGTATTGGTGAGTTGAAGAAACCTTTTTATATGGTCATGCGGATCATCAAGCGAACGCCCCAAGAAAGGTTGAGTAGAGACCATTTGAATAAAGCCGGATTTTAGCTCAAAATTGTTGACTCCAATCTCGGGTATGATGATAGGTGTGAAAACACCCATCCTTTTTACCACTTAATTACAATAATAACCGAGCCAAAACGTGTATTTTATGTCATTTATGTCAGAATTATGCGTGGTTTGTGTTTTTATTGTGATTTAAGACGAAAAGGTGAAAAGTGGAGAAAACACGGGCATTCACAGGCTTTTATAGAAGAAAACGATAAAAGACGAAGTCAAGAGATCAAGAGTGCAAAAAGAACGGAAGTCCAAGGCCTATTCTGAAGATTTATCGAAGAACAAGTCTAAAGACGGAAGTTTACTTAAAGCCGAAGAACTCGAGTCTAATAAATAAATAAATTATAAGACGAGTTTAAATTAATCCTGAGACAAAGTCGAAAAAATCGAAGAACTTAAAAGACGAAAAGACGTGAAGAAAGAAAGAAAGAAAAGAGGAAGACACCAACCACTCCCCTTTCCTATAAATACCCTTCATTTCACCACATGAAGGGGTGTTAGTCATTTAAGTTAGTTTTAGTTTTTAGGAGTAGGAGTAGTTTAGTTTTAGTGAGAGAAAGTGACAGTTTCTCTCACTAGAACTTTAATCTTTCATCTCTTATCTTTCTTGTTTTTAATCAAACCTTTACTTTTTAAGCTTAATCTTGTCTTAATCTTCATGTTATTAATCTTTATTGTTAATCTCAATCTTGTTTTCATCATCTTTTTCATCAAGTTCTTATTTAAAGTTTTGATCTTTTAAACTTTTCGTGTCTTTAAGTTCATCTTTTTATGTTTTGATTTTAAAGTTTGTTTATTTTAAGTTTGATAAGTTGATGTTCGTGCTCATTAAGGTCATTTTGATTTAGAGTCGTTCTAGTTTTGAGTTTAAGCTTATTACCATAGCTTATTACTTTTGCCTAATTTTCGGATCAAGAAACAAATCGGAAAAGGTTTTAAAACCCTTTTCCGACCTGATATTCCGAGCAGACACACAACCCTTCATTCCGATCGCCCGATCGGAAAAGGGCTTAGTTATTCCGATTGGTTTGTTTAGTCATTCCGATTGTGCTTTGTTTTTTTTCCTTATTCCGATTACATGCATTTTATGTTTTTCCGATCTGTTTCCCTTTTAACATTCCGATTGACCTCTTTAGTTAATATTCCGATCTAGCTTGTTTGTGGGTTATTCCGATTGCATCCAACATCACTGTATTCCGATTGGGGTTTTGCTTAACTTTCCGATTGTGCTCCTTTTGCAACATTCCGATCATGCCTTTCCGACGGGGTTACATTCCGATTGGATTCCAATTTGGATTCCGATCGGGTGTATTCCGATTGGATGTTTTGTTTTGTTTTAATATATCGTCAAAGTGTCAATTTTTCTCGTTTTACTTTTAGTCCATTTTAATTTCATTTTGAATTTTTATTTAATTGTCAATTTACTTTTCGCTAAGTTTTAATTTTACGTCATTTTATTTCTCGTCATTTACTTTTAACGTTTTAAATATTGCACCGTTTACGTTTCAACTAGTTTTAGCTTTAATTACTTGTCATTTATTATTAAGTATTTCACATTTATTTTACCAAATCCCAAAATATTTGTTTCACCAAGAACAACTAATCTCACACAATTAACCGGAAATCAATTCGAGAAGATACCGAGAAAACGAACTTTCAACTAGCAAAATCTTTATATTAAAATGGCGCCGCTGCCGGCTCTTTTCGTGAGGATCTACGGTTTTTTGTGAGAGACGCGTTGGCTTTTCGGACCCGTTCACTTGTGAACGTTATTTTTCATGTCCAAAAACTTTCAAAAATCCAAAAACATTTGAAAAATCATAAAAAGCATTTCTTTTTCAAAGTTTTGCACCAAAAATATTCTTCTTGCTTATCTATCTTTCTTTATGGATTTTTATGTCCATTGCGTCCGGTGTGGTAAACAATTATCTGGGAACAACTCTTGTCAATGGTGTACATGTGAGGGTGTGGAAACGATATCGACAACACACAAGTCGGATTTTGTCCGTTGTGCAACTCGACCAATTCATTCTTTTTGAACCCACCTCCTGTTCCCCCGTGCATCTATTGTGGAAGCGATTCTCATTGGCATGTTTCGTGCCCTGTTCGATACCCGTATGGTCACGGGCAAGAACCGGGGTACAATTATGACAATGATAATAGCTATCCACAAGGCGCACCTGATTTTTCTCCATACCCGGTTTGCAACAACTGTGGGGGTCCTCACGATACTTATTATTGTCAACCAATGAATTATTATGAGCAAAATCCGTGTCCTCAGTTTTCTTCACCAATGGATTATTATGAACCAAACCCGGTTTATAATTCTTCTCAACCGATGAACTACTATGAGCCACAACCATGCTATAATTCAGGTTTTCAACATTTTGAGCCCCCACAACACCCCATCGATCATCAACCCTCCTTCGAACATTTGAGCTCCCACGAACAATGGGCCACTCTTGCTAAGCAAGGTAAACAACTTCAAGAAGCTTTCAACAAGATCATCAAAAAATATCAAGAGGATCAACGACAGGAGCAAATATCGAATATCGAGACTTATACTCCTTCCCCGGTGTATCCATACTATTATGATGATGATGACGATGAGCCTACTATTTCTTGGAATGACCTTACTGCTCAATGTCCTAGTGCAATTGTCATCCCTCCTCTCAATATCCCAAACGTGTCTAAGGAGTGCGATACATTGAATGAGCTTAGTGATGTTGGTCTTGATAAAGTGTTTGATGATGAGGTTTGTGACTTACCTGCTATGGAGCCTGAGGACGACGTTGCTCTTATGGAAGAGGTCGATCCTAGTGATGACGATTCTTCTCTCTGCTATGAGAATTCACTTTTGAAATTTTTCAATCTCCACCGGGAGATGCAGACGATGACGATTTATTCTCTCCGGTTTACGAGAAGTTCACCGATGAACATGATCTTGTGGATAAGGTGGAAGACGTGCTTCTTCGCGATAGATTACGGAAAGTGCACCTTCTTATTGCTCAAATCGAAGCGTTGACTTCTCCTCCTCTTTCCTCTTCTTTGCCTCCATCTATTCCTCCCGTTGAAGATAATGACCCATTGCTGGAAGAAATCGACATTCACTCCATACCACCAGGTAATGATGACGATGATTTGGAGGGGGACATTATTTTTGATAATTTGCTGCAGGAAGACATTGTCCCAACTCCCCCTCCCGAGCACCTTTCATCCTCCCCTTTAGCCACTATCACGGAGGATGAGTGCTTTGACCCGGGAGGTGACATTGATTATGCTATCATTGATAACATCACGGCTTTGCCGAATGCTCAGCCTCCATTGTCTTTAGGGGATGACAATGTGCTTACTATACCCAACCCACCTCCCGTGGATCTTGAATTCACATACTTCTCGTATGTTGAAAGGGTTTTTCTCCCATTCAAGACTTATCCCCCCGCCTCTCCTTTGTTAATGTCCACCGGGAACGAGGACAAGGTCTTTGATCCCGGTATCACATTCGAGGCTTCCCCATGGACTATTTAATTCGGGGACGAGTCAGGCTCGTGACTCGGTTAACAAAAACAAGCGCTTTTTGGGAGGCAACCCAATTATCTATCTATTTTCACCATAAGTGTAGGGGGAGCCCCATGGTGTTTCTTGCTTTCTTTCTTATCATGTGCAGGGATTAGAGCTTCAAAGACACACTCTTGATGACTTTTGACGAACCGTGATTCCGTGTTCCCTTCTTCCTGGTTCTATCCTAAACTCTTTTCGATTCACTATTTTATATATCTCAATATTAAAATAGGAATCTCTTTAGTTGTCTCTTCCTTCGCGAGATTTAAACAAAAGTGCACAATGTCCTAAGTGTAGGGGAGTTTACTCCCACATGCTTAAACATTGAGGACAATGTTTATATTATGTGTAGGGGGGACTTCTATCGAAGTTAAGTGGCCTTTTCCTTGTATTTGTCCTCATTTTAACCGGAAAATCGATTTTTCGACATTTTTCAAAATTTTTAATCTATTTTGGCCTAGTTGTAGTTCCCTTTATTTTTTCTATTTTTCTCTTATTTTAATAAAATGGTTTTAACAAGTTTAGTTATCGTAGATATATTAGGCCCGTTGTGAATTTTTTTTTACTCAACCCGAGTTTACTTATCCAAGTTCACTCTAGCTAGTATCCTTAACCATGTAGACCTTAATTGGTTTATTAGGCTAAGCATCCACGAGTCTCATTCCTTGAGATTTTTAATTGTGGAGAACGAGAAATGATAGAGTTGGTTACAAGTTTGGTATTCTCTCATTAACTTATGTGAGTTAATTATGATCTTTTTCTCCCATCACTTGCTAATAAATTATCTACAATAAGTAAGGTCGTACGATTTGAAAAGTTACTTAGCTTCTAGCCCAAGATCGTTTAAAAGTTGCTCGGTAATGATAAGAGTTCATAGCCAAGGCATAACTTATGAAGCGGGGCGCGAAGATTGGCGAGTCCGAAAAGGCCCTAACAAGGCATGAGGATTCCATTTTATTGCTGAAGATCCAAAAGTGATGTGAAAAGCATTATTCCCAAAATCAATATGAAGGATCAAGACTCACGACGAAAAGCAATCAACTCCCATAAAGATCATGGAGAAGTCTATCCGAAAAGACCCTAACAAGGTATGAGGATAAATAGATCCAAGTCCGAAAAGGAGGCGGATCGTTGTATCTCAAAATCCCAATTAGAGATTGAAGAAATAATCATGAAGTCGTGGTCAACAAAATTGGGGTACCCCTCACAAGTCTCCAAGTGAAGAAACTCTATTAACGATGAGAAGACCATTATCTCAAGAACGTCTCTCGAAGATATGAAGTATGAAGTACATGCCAAATATCGGCCCGAGAAAGGTCTCAAATCGTGAACCAAGTTATGCCAAGATATGAACTTTTTGATATCCCGAGAAGCAGTTTTAAGAGATTTTGTCCTTTAGCTAACTATTGATCAAATCGTCCTACTTTGCTTTCAGCCTAAATAAATTATCGAAATAAGTCAACAATGCATCCTCGTGATCATTCAAGACATCAATAAAATATAAGAGATACTCGTAGGAATAAGGGAGTTTAAGTGATTAATTGAACCACATGAGTAAATGTTTGTTATGCTAACTTGTACTAACAATGATCTTGTTTTTAAGCTTGGCATGGGGAACGTGAAACTTGAGGGTGATGAACATTCATGACACACAAGCCCTAATGTAAGTCTTAGATTTCTTTACAAGTTTCTTCCTTGTTGCATCTTGTTATTTTCTATCTTTTTGATTTTCCTTAGTTGTTTAATAAAGGCCAAAGTAGGTTGATTATGGTGGAAAATGTAAAACGTGCTTTGTAACTAATGCATTGCATGAGGACATTGCAATGGTTAAGTGTAGGGGATTTGATAGGTGTGAAAACACCCATCCTTTTTACCACTTAATTACAATAATAACCGAGCCAAAACGTGTATTTTATGTCATTTATGTCGGAATTATGCGTGGTTTGTGTTTTTATTGTGATTTAGGACGAAAAGGTGAAAAGTGGAGAAAACACGGGCATTCACAGGCTTTTATAGAAGAAAACGACAAAAGACGAAGTCAAGAGATCAAGAGTGCAAAAAGAACGGAAGTCCAAGGCCTATTCTGAAGATTTATCGAAGAACAAGTCTAAAGACGGAAGTTTACTTAAAGCCGAAGAACTCGAGTCTAATAAATAAATAAATTATAAGACGAGTTTAAATTAATCCCGAGACAAAGTCGAAAAAATCGAAGAACTTAAAAGACGGAAAGACGTGAAGAAAGAAAGAAAGAAAAGAGGAAGACACCAACCACTCCCCTTTCCTATAAATACCCTTCATTTCACCACATGAAGGGGTGTTAGTCATTTAAGTTAGTTTTAGTTTTTAGGAGTAGGAGTAGTTTAGTTTTAGTGAGAGAAAGTGACAGTTTCTCTCACTAGAACTTTAATCTTTCATCTCTTATCTTTCTTGTTTTTAATCAAACCTTTACTTTTTAAGCTTAATCTTGTCTTAATCTTCATGTTATTAATCTTTCTTGTTAATCTCAATCTTGTTTTCATCATTTTTTTCATCAAGTTCTTATTTAAAGTTTTGATCTTTTAAACTTTTCGTGTCTTTAAGTTCATCTTTTTATGTTTTGATTTTAATGTTTGTTTATATTAACTTTGATAAGTTGATGTTCGTGCTCATTAAGGTCATTTCGATTTAGAGTCGTTCTAGTTTTGAGTTTAAGCTTATTACCATAGCTTATTACTTTTGCCTAATTTTCGGATCAAGAAACAAATCGGAAAAGGTTTTAAAACACTTTTCTGACCTGATATTCCGAGCAGACACGCAACCCTTCATTCCGATCGCCCGATCAGAAAAGGGTTTAGTTATTCCGATTGGTTTGTTTAGTCATTCCGATTGTGCTTTGTTTTTTTTCCTTATTCCGATTACATGAATTTTACGTTTTTCCGATCTGTTTCCCTTTTAACATTCTGATTGACTTCTTTAGTTAATATACCGATCTAGCTTGTTTGTGGTTTATTCCGATTGCATCCAACATCACTGTATTCCGATTGGGGTTTTGCTTAACTTTCCGATTGTGCTCCTTTTGCAACATTCCGATCATGCCTTTCCGACGAGGTTACATTCCGATTGGATTCCAATTTGGATTCCGATCGGGTGTATTCCGATTGGATGTTTTGTTTTGTTTTAATATTTCGTCAAAGTGTCAATTTTTCTCGTTTTACTTTTAGTCCATTTTGATTTCATTTTGAAGTTTTATTTAATTGTCAATTTACTTTTCGCTAAGTTTTAAGTTTACGTCATTTTATTTCTCGTCATTTACTTTTAACGTTTTAAATATTGCACCGTTTACGTTTCAACTAGTTTTAGCTTTAATTACTTGTCATTTATTATTAAGTCTTGCACATTTATTTTACCAAATCCCAAAATATTTGTTTCACCAAGAACAACTAATCTCACACAATTAACCGGAAATCAATTCGAGAAGATACCGAGAAAACGAACTTTCAACTAGAAAAATCTTTATATTATATGACAATAGCATCGGTGTTGCCCTCTATGTGCAATTGCAAAAGCTCGATCATTGGTTGATTGTCCATGGTGACAATAGGTGGAGTAATGACTTCGGCTTGAGCTGCTCTCTTCTTACGAGCACGGGTACGCATACACACCTGCAAAAGAAAAAGGAAAATAGACAAGAAATATTTTTGGCTTTTTTATGTTTTTCTATTTTTTTTAATTTTTGAAAATTTTTATTTTTTGGATTTTTGAAAATTTTTGGCAAGAAAAATAACGTTCAAAAGTGAACGGATCCCAAAATCCAACGCGTCTCTCACTTAAAACCGCTAATCTTAACGAAAAGAGCCGACAGTGGTGCCATTTAATAACTAGGTTTTACTTAGTTATGAAAATTCGTTGTTCCAGTCTTTTCGAATTGATTACAAGTAATTAGTGAGACTCAGTCGTTCTTGGTGGAAAAATAAAATGGTTTGGTTATCTATTTTAAACTAAAAGCAAATATGAAAATGTCGTTGAGTAAAATAAAAGCTTTAAAATTTAAACTAAAAAATTACTAGAAAAAACACTTGGTGAAAATAGAGATTTCGGGAAGCGTGCAAATTTATTGAAATTAAAACGTAATGAATTTAAAACTTAAAAGTTTGTAAAAATAAACTAAGAAAAACTCATTTAAATAACACTATGTAAAAATGCGGGAAAAATTAAATTTGAAACTTAAAATAAAAATAAGAAATAAAATTAAAAATTTGAAATTGGATCACAGTCAATGCGATCGGGTTGCTTGATCGTGCCTGGATCGCACTTGGATCGTACCCTCGATCGTATCCTTTGATCGCAATAAGTGATCGCACCCTACGATCGTAACAATCGATCGTAGGCTAGTGATCATAGTCAGTAAGATCGCACTCAATGCGATGGAGAAAAGCGATCGCACCCAATGAGATCGTAGCCAGGGATCGCAACCACAGATCACACTCTTGATCGTACCTACGATCGCAACAAGTGATCGTGGTGAGGATTAAGGAGTGTGATCGTAATGAACGATCGTGCTATGGATCGCAGTAATGGATCGCAAGTAGAAACCCTAGAGGTTTATGCGATCACACTTACTCGATCGTACTGGGTAACGCATCAAAACAGTTACGATGGGATTCAAAGGCAATAAGCAGGACCGAATAAGAACAAATAAGCAAAGACAAATAAGCACTTATTTAAATCTTAACAAAATGAAAACAAGCACAAATTTAAAAACTTTCAAGACATGGAATAAGCAAACTTTATGAATCAAACTTTCAAAAGACTAGATTTTTAAGAAAACATAAAAGATAATAAGCTATATATACGAAATAAGCCAATAAGCACAACAAGCTTAAAGCTTAAACCGTATAAAAACTTAGTAAGGAATAAAAAGATAAACTTTTTAGTCACAAAAACATCAAGATTAAACAAAAAGCATTAAAATTTCGGATCGAAAACAAACTAAAATCAAGAAAGTTAGAAAGAGATTAATGAACAAAAAGCTTAACTTAAACTTTTGATTAATGAATTACAAATACAAGGATGAAATGAAGCTTAAACTTGAAAGATAAAAATGAAGAAAAGATGAAAACTTAGTGAGAGAAAGAATAAAAATTTCTCTCTCTAAAAACTAAAGAAAGGAAAATAAAACTAGCTAACTAACTAACACCCTCCTAATGTGTCATTAGGAGGGTATTTATAGGAGATGGGGAGGTGCATGTGCTTCCTTCTTTCTTTCTTTCTTCTCGACTCGATTTTAATTCTTTGTCTTTCTCAACATCGTCGCAGGATCTGTCGATATAAATTGAACTTGTCTTATAATTTTCTTCTTCTATTAGACTTGAGTTCTTCGACTTCATTAAACTTTCGTCTTTAGACTTTTTTCTTCGATAAATCTTCAGAATAGGCCTTGGACTTCCGTTCTTTTTACACTCTTGATCTTTTGACTTCGTCTTTTCTCGTTTTCTTCGATAAAAGCCCGTGATAGCCCATATTTTCTTCCTTTTGCATATTTTTATCCTAAAACACAATAAAAACACAAACCACGCATAATTCCGACTTTTACGACATAAAATACACGTTTTGGTCTTGTTATTATTGGAAATAAGTGGTAAAAGGATAAGTGTTTTCATACTTATTACCCTGTGTAGACTAAGTCATCAAGCTAAGACTAACAAGATCTAAGGGATCAACAAGTGGTATCAGATCTTGTTGAGAAGCTTTGATCTTGAAGGTTATTTAATTATTCTCTTATTGAATAGATGGAGTAAAAAAAACTACCTAACAGCATGAGTAAGGTTCTAGTATTCAAACAAAGATAGTTTGAGGAATGGAAGTTCATATTTACTCAATTTGTACAGATGTACAATTGGGATATGTGGGAAGTTATTGTCCATGGAGACACTCACACCAAACTTGTTTTGGTTGATGGGAAAGCACCTAAAATATTTCTTGCAGAAAAGAAAAAGAGGTGTAATGACATGAAGGCTAGGAGTATTGTTATGTTGGCAATACCAAATGAGCATATTCTTGCTTTTCACTAGTATAAAGATGCTAAATCTATGTTTGATGCCTCTGTTCTAATATTTGGTGGGAATGACTCTATAAAGAAGACCAAAAAAGCATTGTTAAAATCAGTGTTTGAAAACTTCAATGTTGAAGGATCAGAATCTCTTGACTCTATTTATAATAGACTTCAAGGGATTGTGAGCAAACTCATTACTCAAGGAGGAAAGGCTGAACAGGAGGACATAAATGCCAAGTTCCAAAGGAGTATGCCTCTTGAGATATCTATAGAGGTGTCTATTCTGAAAAGTAAGGAGGATATTGATCAGGTCAATATAGATGATTTGTACAATCACTTTAAAGTGGTTGAGCAGAAACTCAAGAAAAAGACTAGATCAGTCTCCATTGATACTAACTTGGCATTCATATCAAGTTATAATCTGTTGGGTCAAATATTGAGTTGATGTGACAAAATAATCAAAATAAGAAGACAATGACTAAAATGTACTAGAAGCAATTCTACAAGCTGGTGGAGTCTTTTTATTATTATGTTAGCTTTCTTTCTAAGCTATGTTTTCTATTATATATAGAAAACATACGTAGGTTTATATTCATTCAGTTTTTACAATGTAACCTACAGTAAAGTTCGATCTCTAGGTGTGGGATTTAATGTATACAAACCTAGAGTTGTTTGTGTTAATCTTTAATACAAGCACTTTGGGAGAAATTCATCTTTTTTATTATAACACCTTGTTACTAATCAATGTTCTATTCCACTATGATTAACATCATATGAATGTTAATTATCCTAGGTATAATGGTTTTTAACCATTGAGTCTAACGATCATTGGACTCCACAATTGGTATCAGAGCCTATGGCTCGTGATATCTAGGCTTTACAAGATGTTTATGATCGTGTTCGTGTTGAAGAGAAGCCGCTGTCTAGAATTTGCGACAGTTTTAGACGGTTTTGCGACAGATCTGGTGTCGCTAATGCTGAATTTAGGGTTTGATTAAAGAATTCCAGATCAGTAATATTTCTTGCTGTGAAGAAGATAATGTTTAGGGTTTGTTGAGATGGTTAATTTCTCTAGCCCTAAATATATTGATGAAGATTAAAAGCTGTGATAAATTAGGGTTTTTATTAATAAACCCTAATTTTAATTAATTGAAGTCGTTGTGAAATCTTTGATTCATTCTGTTTGGTTTGAAGAAAAAGAAAAGCTTTTCATGTGACGTTGGAAGCTAGCATGTGAAGTTTCTATATTGTTTTTCTTGTGTTCCCGATGAATAAATGATGAGGTTAAGGTACGTCATATAACTCGAATTGAATATGACTCACGTGATGCTTTGTGGGATATGGGACTTTTAAACAAAGACATGTGAGTGACAAAGTACGATTGAATAAACAATACGTATATGATGCCAAGGTATTTTTATATACTTGTTTTATTCAATGTTTGGTTTTCACGTGAGAAGCTATAAAGTATAACAGCATATGGTTGTGATCCTACTTTGTAGGAATTACAGTCAGGCTTCATATATTTTTAGCTATACAAAACGTGTGTGTTATATAAGGAAGCAAATGAGTCATATTTTGAAAGAAGATATAGTTTGGCTGATTACTAGGATGGAAAATACATGTGTTCACGTGAGGTCTAATATACAAAAGATTCGTAGTCCAAAGATAGTAATCTTCACGTGATGGAAACATGTGTAGCTGCTAAATTAGGGATCATAGACTACTATTGTTACTGTTCAATTTAGAAGCAGATTTTCGTGTACATGTGAGTACAAGGAAAAAGACATGATAGTTGATTTTAAATATTCTATACTCTCGAACAGATTTAAAGGTGACATGATGAATTAAGGAACAACGAAAAGTGGGCAAATATTAACAATAAGTACTATTTTTGGTGCCACTATCAAATATTATTTAGCCACTGACACATGATAGTGGATTGACTTATCCGCTGACATGTGAAATTTAGTCGCTAACACTCGTATTCAAGCCACTGACAACATTGTTCGCAGCACTGACATAAGGTTTTGGAGATGTTTTGGTTTGAAGTTTGGTCTATTTACAGCAACTAGTTCTTAAAGGTATAAAGGCTCGTTTTATTTTCATTGATTACGAAGAAATGTTTTTATTACTTGTTTGAAGACGAAGTAGATTTTCGCGGATTGATGTTCTATCATATCTTCAAATTTTGTCAGCATTTGAAGGTAACTTGTAGGTTCTTTTAATTTCTGACAACGGACTTGATAAAAAGGTAGCAAAGGTATGATATTTTTCTTAAGATGATCTATGCTCATATTTGGTACAGAACTCTTTTTGTCAAGAGACTACTCATTATAGTCGTTAATACAAGGTTTTTAAGCTCGTATGAAATAAATTTCGTTCCAAATCTTTTCGAATTGATTACTGGTAGAAAGTGCGACTCAATTGTTCTTGGTGGAAAATAAAAAGGTTTGGTTACCTATTTTAAACTAAAAATGAAAATGTCGTTGAGTAAATAAATAAAAATGAAAGCTTTAAAATTTAAAACTAAAAAAGAAGACTATTAAAAAGAATGAAAAAGTGAATGATTAAAACTTGTAAAAATGTAAACTTTAAAGTTTGAACTAAGACAAGCCAGTTAAAATAATTCTAAGTAAAAAGGCGGAAAAAGTTAAAACTCAAAAACTGTAAAAACAAAACCTTATCCGGAATATTATTCGGAATGTTATCCGGAATGAAGAGTTGTGGCTTATCCGAGAAAATTAACTGCAGCTTATCCGGAATCGAGCTATTGGGATCTTATCCGGAATATGCAATATGATGCTTATCCGGAAAAAACGACACTTGAGGCTTATCCGGAATAAGTTCTGGATACTTATCCGGAATACTTTCTTCTGAACCTTATCTGGGAAATGCTATCCTACACCTTATCCGGAATCATTTTTATCCGGAATGAACTTATGGTCACTATCCGGAATCCTTAGTTGCTGAACCTTATCCAGAATACTCCAAACGGTGGGTTATCCGGAATAATTACTTAGAGAGCTTATCCTGAATGAAATAGACTGCTTATCCGGAATAAAATCTTGAGATGCTTATCCGCAATAATGGTTTGGCCTCTTATCCGGAATAAAGGGAACGAGAACTTATCTGGAATAAATACACTATCCGGAATATTATACTTAGAAACTTTTATCCGGAATAAAATGCTTGTAAGGCTTATCCGGAAAAATGGACTATGAAGGCTTATCCCGAATAATCTGAAGTGGCTTATCCTAAATACTAGGGTTTTGGAAGAAAATATACCGTAACAAGGAAGCTTAAGAAAATAAGCTAAAAATCAATAAGCATTTTACCAAAAACTTAACCAAAAGATTTTAAGAAAAAGTAAATAAGCTAGGATTTAAAAACTTTTAAGACTCTAAATAAGCTAGAAATCAAAAAGAACTTTTTATAAAAACTTAAACTTATTCAAAACAACTTATTTCTAAAAACTATTAAGCATAAAGATTAAGAAAAATAAGCACTTTTTATATAAAAGCTTTTGATATCACCAATTTAATAAGCACAACCAAATAAGCTAAACAATCAAACCATCAACAAGATTAAGATAAAACTACATGATTATCAAGATTAAGTAAAAGATTAAGAAAGGTAGAATGAGAATTAAGGAAATAAGCTTGATTGATTAAAGATTAATATCAAAAGATTACAAGATTAATGTAAAGATTAATAAGTTTAAAAGAAAAAGTAGAGAGAAAAATTAAAAGCACTTAAAAATTAAACTACAACTATTAAAACTAAAACACCTAACCACCCTCCTAATGACACATTAGGAGGGTATTTATAGGAGGTGGGGAGATTACATGCTTAAGCTATCTTATTTCTTTCTTCTCCTCTCGACTCGACTTAATTTCTTTGTCTTTCTCGACGTCGTCTCGGAATTAGTCGATATAAATTGAACTTGTCTTATAATTTTCTTCTATAATTAGACTTGAGTTCTTCGACTTCATTAAACTTCCGTCTTTAGACTTTTTCTTCGATAAATCTTCAGAATAGGCCTTGGACTTCCGTTCTTTTTGCATTCTCGATCTTTCGACTTCGTCTTTAGTCTTTTTCTTCGATAAAAGCCCGTGATAACCCAAGTTTTCTTCCTTTTGCATCTTTGGTCCTAAAACACAATAAAATCACAAACCACGCATAATTCCGACTTTTACGACATAAAATACACGTTTTGGTCTTGTTATTATTGGAAATAAGTGGGAAAAGGATAAGTGTTTTCACACTTATTAAATCCCCTACACTTGACCATTGCAATGTCCTCATGCAATGCACTAATTTCAAAGCACGGTTTACATTTTTCATCATAGATAACTCACCTTGGGCTTTATTAAATACTAGACACTAAGAAAGCTAAAAGAACAAAATAAGTAAGAAATCAAAGACTTACATTGGGGTTTTTGGTTGTCATGAATGTTCATCATTCTCAAGTTTCACGTTCCCCGTACCAAGCTTAAAAACGAGATCATTGTTATTATAAGTTTGCAAACTAACACGAACTCATGTGGCCCAATTATTCACTTAGACTCCCTTATTCCTAGGTGTATCTCTTATATTTTTTTGTTGTCTTGAATGATCACGAGGATGCATTGTTTGACTTATTTTGATAGTTATTTAAGCTAAAAACAAAGTGGGACGATTTAATCAATAGTTAGCTAAAGGACAAAATCTTTTAAAACTGCTTCTCGGGACCTCATAAAGTTCATATCTTGGCATAACTCGCTTTACGATTTGAGACCTTTCTCGGACCGATATTTGGCAGCGACTTCATACTTCAAATCTTTGAGAGACGTTCTTGAAATTATGGTCTTCTCTTCCTAATAGGAATTTCTTCACTTGAAGTTTTGAGAGATTCTTCATATTTGGACCACGACTTCTTCATTTTTCTCCAATCTTTATTTTGGACTTTGATATACAACGATCCGTCTCCTTTTAGGACTTGGATCTATTTATCCTCATACCTTGCTAGGGTCTTTTCGGATAGAATTCTCCATGATCTTTTGGGGAGTACTTGCTTTTCGTCGTGTGTCTCGATCCTTCATATTGATTTTCGATAAATGATTCTTCACATCACTTTTGGATCTTAGCAACAAAATGTAGCCCTCATGCCTTGTTAGGGCCTTTTCAGACTCGCCAATCTTCGCATCTCGCTTCAATAAGTTATGCCTTGGCTATGAACTCTAATTAATACCGAGCAACTTTTAAACGATCTTGTGCTAGAAGCTAAGTAACTTTTCAAATCGTACAACCTTATTTATTGCAGATAAATTTATTAGCAAGCGATGGGAGAATAGGCTTATAATCAACTCACATAAATTCACGAAAGAATACTAAACTTATAATTGACTCTATCATCTCCCGTTCTCCACAATTTAAAATCTCAAGGAATGAGACTCGTGGATGCTTAGCCAATTAAATCAATGTTTTGGGTTTTCGAGTCATCTATAGGATCTTGCAAACTCTTAGACTTTTTCAAGTTTAGAAATCGCATTTTAAAGTTCCCTTGATAAACAACTCTCTAGGATCAATTATAGGAAATTGCGAAAAGTTCTTGTTCTTAACCCGTGAGAGTTAAGACTTTCGCGTTTTAAAGTTCCCTATATAAAATCCTAGCAAAACTTGACTTAAACACGTTAAGGATACTAGCTAGAGTAAACTTAGATACGTAAACTCGGGTTTAGTCAAAATATTAACGACTTTGAAAAATTTTAAAACCACTTTATTAAACTTTCTTTTAGCAAGGAAAGAAAATAACCATAACAAAGGAAAATACAACTATACAACTGGGCCAAAATAGATTTAAAATTTTTAAAAATGTCGAAAAATCTAATTTTCCGGTTAAAATGAGGAAAAATTCATGTAAAAGCCCACTTACTTCGATAGAAGTCCCCCCTACACTTGATATAAACATTCTCCTCAATTTTTAAGCATGTGGGAGTAAACTCCCCTACACTTATGACATTGTGCACTTTGTTTAAATCTTGCTAAAGAAAGGACAACCATAGTGATTTCAGTGTGAACATATAAGATATGAAATATTGAATCACGACAATTTTAGGATAAACCGAGAACACGGGATCACGGTTCGTCAAAAGTCATCGAGAATGGATCTTTGAAGCTTCAATCCCTGCACAGAAGAAGAAACAAGAAAACAAACACATATGGGGCTCACCTTACACTTATTATGAAAACGGTAAAGGATAGATCAAGGGGTTGCCTCCCGAGAAGCTCTTGTTTTTTATAACCGAGTCACGAGCCTGACTCTTCCCAAAACTAATTCATAGGAAACATGGTGAGGGATGGAATCATCTCATGAGAGATGTCCTCACCAAAGTACAACTTCAAACGCTGGCCATTCACCTTAAAATTGGGCCCATTTGGCTGAGAAAGCTCAATGGTGCCATAGGGAAAGACTTTGGCGACGGTGAATGGACTAGACCAGCGGCTCTTCAACTTACCCGAGAAGATCTTCAACCGAGAGTTAAAAAGTAAGACTTGATCACCAACGTAGAACTCTCGGTTCTTAATCCTAGCATCATGGATGATTTTGTTCTTCTCCTTGTAGATCAACGAGTCTCATAAGCTTCATTCCTCAATTTATTTAGCTCGTTGAGTTGAATCTTTCGAAGATCGCCGGCTTTGTTGATGTCGAAGTTAGCCCTCTTCAAGGCCCAGTATGCCTTATGTTCTAGCTCGATAGGGAGGTGGCATGCTTTCCCGTACACAAGACGATAAGGTGTACAAACAATCGGGGTCTTATAAGCGGTACGGAAAGCCCACAAAGCATCATCTAACTTATCGGCCCACGAGGCACGATGCTCTCCCACAGTACGCTCCAGAATTGCTTCAATCCGCGGTTAGATATCTCGGTTTGACCATTAGTTTAGGGATGATAAGCGGTGGAAAGACGGTGATTGACACCGTACTTAGCCATGACTCTTGCGAATTGATCATTGCAAAAATGAGTCCCACGGTCACTGATAATAGCATGAGGAACACCGAATCGAGCAAAAAGCTGCTTCAAAAAGTTCACAACCACCCTCGCATCGTTCGTAGGGAGAGCCTTAGCTTCAACCCATTTAGAAACGTAGTCAACGGCTACGAGGATGTACTTTTTCCCTTTAGATGATGGAAATGGCCCCATAAAGTCGATGCCCCATACATCAAAGATTTCACATTCTTGTATGAAATTTTGAGGCATCTCATCTTTATGTGTGATCTTGCCTTGTCGTTGTCAAGCATCACAATGTTTAACCATGTCGTGAGCGTCACGATAAATGGTGGGCCAATAAAATGATGAGTCGAATACTTTCTTCGCGGTGTAATTGGGACCAAAGTGACCACCGGTGGGTCCTTTATGGCAAGCGTCAAGGATTTGTACCGCTGCCGGCCCATCAACACATCGATGAATGACAAGATCCGCACATTGTTTGAAGAGGTAAGGGTCGTCCCAGAAATAATGTTCAATATCTTTAAAGAACTTTCTCTTTTGTTGGGACGTCAACCCTTCCTTGAGAATTCCACCCGCTAAGTAGTTTGCAATGTCCGCAAACCATGGGGTGTCATCAAGATTGGAATTTATAGAAATTAAGGCCTCAAGGGGAAAAGAGTCATTGATCTCTTGATTCGGATGATCCCCTTGATAAGGATCCTCAAGTCTACTTAGATGATCCGCGACTAGGTTTTCGGATCCCTTCTTGTCACGAATTTCGATTTTAAGTTCTTGAAGGAGAAAAACCCAACGAAGAAGTCTTGGCTTAGAATCTTGCTTAGTCAACAAGTACTTCAACATGGAATGATCAGTGTACACGATGGTGGTATAAAGGACAAGATAGGGGCAGAACTTTTCAAAAGCATACACTACAACTAAAAGCTCTTTTTCGGTAGTGGTATAATGCAATTGAGCCCCCGTCATTGTCTTGCTAGCATAGTGGATTGGTTGGAAGTGTTTGTTCACTCTTTGGCCCAAAACCGCTCCAATAGCAAAGTCGCTAGCATCACACATCAACTCAAAAGGTAGCTCCCAGTTAGGGGTAACCAAGACCGGTGCGTTAGTTAGCTTATCCTTAAGAAGATTGAAGGATTCAAGACACTCTTTGGAAAAGATGAAAGGAGTATCTTTTTACAAGAGGTGGGTCATCGGGAGAGCGATTTTAGAAAAATCTTGAATGAATCGACGATAGAAGCCCGCATGACCAAGGAAAATTCTCACACCCTTCACGGTTGAAGGTGGAGGTAATTTGGCTATGACATCCACTTTAGCACGGTCAACTTCAAGACCGGCTTTTGAGATTTTATGTCCAAGCACAATGCCTTCTTTTACCATGAAATGGCATTTTTCCCAATTTATAACAAGGCGAGTGTGACAATCCGTCAATTTATGGTTGATATTTTATTCTCAAGTATTATATAAAAAATTATTTTAATGTTATATTATGAACTCACTTACTTTTGGGAAGTAATTTGGATTTACGTCTTGAAGTAGCATCGACTACGTCTAAACCGGAGGATTCTATGTTACGTGCTTATGTTTACATACACCGTCTTTGGTGACAGTCCGACATTTCATGAAATAAATTTATCCGTGAATATTATTTTGGAGTTTTAAATTTGTGTTGGTTCATAAACTCACAAATTTACGAGAAGAGATTAGGACTTACGATTATAATTTAACGTCCTTTACGACTAAACCGGAAACCTTAGGATTACGTATTTACGTTTTCGAAATCCGTTTTTGATGAGACAATTTTTATTAGATTCGTTTTGTGCCGTTGATTCATAATTTATAAAAACGTTTTTCGTAAAACGACCCGATGGAACGCAAATCGAGGAAACTAGAATCGAGGAGTACCCGTAAATTAGTGGGATGAGACAAGTTTACACTTGCCTCACCCCACAAATGGGAGGCCAAAACTTCACCAACACATCTAAGATGTGTCAAAGCTTACTAAGTAAGCTAGGACACTTGTCCTAGCTACTTACACAAACTACATGCACAACAAAACCACTCAACACAAACTAACAACTTCATTTATTCAACTCCATGCAAATCTCACACAACTCTCCTCCCTCTCTCTCTAAAATTCGTCCAAGAACCACCCCTAAACACCCTCATTTGATCAAATTTAACCATGAAATCATATGTTATTCATACATATGATAAAGCCCTTTTCAAGCTCTATTGATTGGTGGTGATTTTAACATCCAAGGAGAAGATTTGGTGATGTCCAAGGGCTGATTTCTCAAGGAGTTTTCATGAAGAACAAGGGATGATTTTTGGAGGAATCTACAAATACTTGGTGATCCTAGAAGTGATGTTGATATCTCATAAGATTAGTTACCCAAAACCAAGTCTTGTTCATCATCAACCCCATCTTTTCATCACTTTGGTGGTATAGAGATTGTTATTCCCATCCTCTTGTTATTTTGATTATGTAATCTTGTATTTTCTTTCCTATTGTATATGAATATGATGAACATATGATGATAAAAATATTGTGTGGGGATTTGGTGTTGATAAACATGGTTAAAAAGATGGAAAACCATATGTAAAGAGGTTAAAATCTTGCTTAATAAGTTGGGTGTATAAAAATAGTAACTAACCACATGTTAAATTGTTAAAATGGCAAAGTGGAATCAATATACAGTAAGTATTAGGTCTTGTACACATGTGAGAGTTGGCCATACAATGGAATCATTATAATGAGTGAGATATGATAAAAACAAAATTGAAGTATCAATCTGAATAGTCAGTTTTGGACGGACTGTTAGGGATATTTAGAATTGGATTGAGCAGTAGCTAAAAGTACGTTAATTTTAGCACATATCATGTAGTTTATGGTGTCCAAAGATGAGATTCTATCTCCTTATAGAACTCAAGATATGATAAAAATGGTGAGGATGAAACTAAAAATCAGATTTTGAAGAATTAATGTTTAATAGTATTATATAAGCACTCAAACTAATATAGTATAAAATGTGAATTAAAACCCACTAACTTATAAATTTCATTTATATAAATATATATAAGGTTAAATAAATGGACACATTATAAAAATGGTAGTTGAATAAGATTTATAAGTTATAAAAACTATAAACATGATTTTTACGACTTTTTCGGCAATTACCGTAAAATTAACGTTTTTCGCCAATTAAAACTTAGACGATCAAACCCGTCTAGTGTAAAGTTTTTAAAAGTCATATACTGATATATAAGTACCTAATACAAGTAAAAACCGATAAAACCCGAACTATATGAGATACGGACATTAACGAGCTAAGTTAGCATATTTGGACTAATAATTTAACTAAATAAGTTAAACACTTATAAAAATTTCTTATTGGGCTTAACCCATTTGGGCCCAACATGTAAAGTATAAATACTGATAATACAAGTATAAAATAGATTAATACAAGTTAATGAACTTATAATAGGCTTATTGGACCTAAAACATGTAAATAGGTAAAACTAGTAATCTAGTAAAAAATTACCAATACATAAACACTAAAATGAGTAAATAAGAATATATAAACCCACTTGATCATCATCATATGTACAAAATCATCATATGTATATTTGTTATTTTTATAAAGTCATTGGACAAGAGTCTAAGACGAGTATTATTTGTCTAGGTTTCCGTGATTGAAGCACGTACCGTACATCGAAATCGCCGATAACCGCCTTCCCACATCAACGTGAGTTCATAGCCTCGCACTCTTTTAAATGTTTTTATGAAATGTTTTATAAATCCGCGAGGGAGATAACATGTTAGTTTTGATAAAATAGGACACCATTTGTCCCGATTGTTTGTTTATTGATTTGGACCCGAATGATTGTATGACCCGATGAATGAATATATGACCAGATAAATGAAATGAAATGGATTATTAAAGTTAGGTTATGTCACAAAAAGTCCCATTAGCATGAATTGTGAACTATCGGGATTTGGTAGAAGCTTATGCATATAATAGTACTATTTGGGGACGATCACCCCAGTTCGCGCCTTGACGGTTGATCCCCGTCGTGCCACATTGATTGGTAAGTGAATTTATGTATGAGAAGATTTACACAAGCGTGATTATTGTGACGACACGCTAATTTAGATGGGCAAATTGAGTTTCGGGATAGCTACCCGTTGTTTGGTATAGTAAGGTAACAATGTCATGCGGCTTATAATAATCCAATAGCGAAAATACTGCTTTATGCATTGAATACGATATATTGCCTGACTAGCAATACAGGGTCTTATTATTGATATTATGTTCGTGTTTTGGTTTACATTACCATATTCATATAACGATTTTTATTTAACTCTATACAACGTTATAAAACGTATTGTATGATGTTTTTAACGAAAATGGTTCGTATAATGATTTTCAAGGCGAAAGCCTATATTATGATTTTTGATGAAGATTTGTATAAAATGACTTTGGTTATTTTATGGCCTATTACAAAGATTTGTACAAAATGGTTTTCGGTAATAATTATATACCAATGATATATTGATGGTTTTATTAAAATCTATGAATTCACTCGGCGTTATCGCTGACCTTTTCTTTTAACATGTTTTATCTCAGGTACTTGAAGGTAATTCTCGGGAAGAGATCAAGAATTCATGGCCCGCACTTAAATAATAATTTCCATTCAAATGCTTTGTAAAACCTGTATGAAATAATATGACTTGGGACCTATGTAAATTTGATATTTATGAATGGAAATGCTTTATTAATAAACGACGCGATTTTTATGCGTTGTCTATGATGTGAGTAATGTGCTATCCCGTAACACCAACGAGTCTTCCGCTGTATTGAATTGTGTAAATTTGGGGGTGTTACAGTTTGGTACCAGAGATCTCGTTATAGAGAACGAAATATTTTTAAAACCAAGGTTTTGAATAAAACATTTCAAAATCTTTTAACTATAAACATTTTTCTAAAAATGACCCAAAATCTTTTGACTATAACGGTGCCGAAGAATTCCCGAGTTACCGACAAGGCCAGACTAAGAAGTGTTATTTTAATATATATATAACTTGGATTATATATATGATGTAATTTTATTACATGATTGTTTGATGATTATTTTGATATTTATACGAGGTACTTATACGACGTAGATTGTCACAAGGAACCCTAAATCCATTAGTAAATTAATCGAAGCTATTCTAGTAGGAATTCTAGCTATCCTAGATCTAAACCAAGTTATGGATATTTATGATCCCAACAAATGGTTAATATTCGTAGAAATGTTGGTATTAGTTGATTTTGATATTAAAGAAGAATTGGCGAGATTAAAACTGATATCGATGTTATAACGGTCTTTCCTTATAGAGTGGAGTTTGACAAAACGTTACCACCTGGAAAGGTGTCATCTGATTCGTTGTCACCCAATTCTTAAATTTGAAATCGAAAGGGGTGAATGTTGCACTTGAGGCTGTCATTGGAACCATTACCCAAAAGTCTCATGCCACTAGTACCTTTCCGAGAAGGCTAATTGAATGTATGAGTCATTTCATACTAGTGACTCATTTGATAACTATTGTTGTAAGAGCTATAGGATTGGAAATTAAGTGTTGTTCATATCGAGCTTTTATTGCCCTATTAAGGTCTAAGAATAAGATTGAAAGTATTGGAGAATGAGGTAGGATATCGAAATGAGTATGAGTTGGTTGAAACTTAAATAAAGTAAAATTTAACCCGTATGGAATATGATATTATTAATAGGAAGTCGTTAAGTTATCTGATTGAATTATAAGGTTTTAATTGATTGTTAGTTCGTGTTAAGGGTTGTTCCTAGGCCATTGTCCACTAACGAGGATGCCCAATGTCCAAGAAATAAATTGAAGAAATCTTCTTCTAAATTGGGACCGATGGATCTTCCGGGACAGGTGGAACACCTAATGACTCTTATAGATTAGTAGTCATTGTGGTATCTTTTAAAAATCCCTAACTTAACTGAGACATTAGTTGATAGGATGAGTTCTTGGAATTGTATGACATAGTGACACGTAATGTGTTACGGTACAATTTTGACTTATTTGTGATTAATGAAAAGACTACCTTTGATTGCAAAATCTTACATGTATCGATGTTATCTATCTTTTATTGCTTCATCCTAATGTTCGCATTAGTGATGCAACCATTGAACAAGTACTCATCTCGAATTGAGTTACGTTGTGGATTATTCTCTTTGTATTCCTGAGTGCCATCGAGGTCATGAACCTCATGATTATTTGGCTAAAGCTCATTTCCTAGCATATTGTAGTTAGTTCTTGGTGAACAAGCTTTCATCACTCCTTTGCAGATCACTCATTATTTTTATAAGATAAAACAGTATCCATTGAGAAAAATTGAATTTTCATTACTATAAGGATTATTCAAAGTGAGATTTATAAGTGATTGTTATTGAAATGAAGTTGTTTATAAAACACCTTAGAAAACTTAATTGTTTTCATAACAAAGAAAATCTTTGTAAATTTATTTTTGATTCTTATTTAAGAATTAAGCATGAAAATGTTTTTATTATAAACATGATGATAAAATTTTGACGAATTGAGTATTGCATCTTTAATCTTGAAATTGTATATAGTTGCGCGCCTACATACAATTTGGAAGGGACCATGCAAGGCTGATTAGTAGTCACCATGAAATTATTAATAAACACTAAATTTTCTTTGAAGATTGTGAAAAATTAAATTTTATGAGATTTGCATGAAGAAAAATAATAGGGACATATTGATAGGGACACCTACATATGTGCCCATACTATTTATTCTTATGAGTCGAATTTACTCATCCGTGGAATTTGTCTTATTTGACAATTGATATTCTCTCCTTGTCCAATTCTCCCGTGGTGAGATTCTTTGGAAAAGTATCTGATTACCGAGTGTTGATACCCGACTGGATGTATTGACCTTCCTATCATTTCTTTTGATTAGATCTCATTTGAATGACCTGGGTAACGATCCGAGGAGCTTTCGAATGCGTACTCAAATTATGAAAACATAGGATATATTCATATTCGTTAAATGTTTTCGTCTGTATCTGATTTGAAATTCTCTCGCGTAGATTATGCATTGACCTTTCTCTTTTTAAGGTTAGTTATGTCTCCATATATCCTTGAATTTGTGATGGATTATGAGTTATTATTAGTCTTTTGAGAAGTTCACATCTTATCAACGGTAATGAAACTGGAAAGTTGATAGTGCCAGTAGAATGGATTGATTGATTATGACAGGACGACATTGTCTTAATTGATGGAAACTCGAGCAGAATTCCCCTAAATGATAAGATGTTGATTATCAAAAGTGATCTAAATAATTCTTGATGGATGACCATATCCTGCATTTAGACTTGAACTTATACCGTGAATGGTTATAAACTAATCATAGACCTTGTAATCTAGAAAGAACTTAAAGTGAATTTATTAAAAAGATATTTCCGTTATCTGAAACTTTAGGAGGTATTTGCTGGTAAATTACCTAAACTTTCGCTATTAAAGCAAGTTGAATTTGGTATTGATTATATTCCCGGTTTTGCACCTGTGGTATGTGCACTATACGTCAGCACCATCTGAATTAAAAGAATTACCGTACAACTGAGAGAGTTGTTGAAGAAAGCTTTTATTCTACCAAGCTCGTCATCATGAAGACCTATGGTGTTATTATTTCGTATATATATTGATTACCGTGGACTAGGTAAATTAACGATTAAAAAAATCTATATCCACTACCCAAGATGATAGATTTGTTCGATCATTTACAAGGTTCTAGCGTATATTCGAAAATTTGATTCACGGCATGGTTATCATCAACTTCACATCCGCGAAAAAGATTATCTATTCCAATCACTACATCCAGAACTTGTAATGAACATTAAAAGTTTCACGTGATGTCGTTTGGATTGACTAATACACATGTAGCATTCATAAATTTGGTGAATCACGTGTGTAGGCTGAAATTTGATAAATTCATGCTTGTGATCATTAAGGACCATCTGTTTATTTATAAGAATAAGAAGGAGTTAATAATCATTTATGGACTGCCCTGAATTGGCCGAGTAATGAAAACTTGTACCTTGAATAATTAACATGTGATTAACGGCTTAATCCTTTACATGATTTGACCGTGTGATTAATAGATAATGGAATATATTGACTCTTTAAAAAAAATTTGAGCCATTTGAGACTTTGGGTTTTACCAAAAAGAAAGTGCAATTATGTTTTGACAAATGTTTTATCAAAAGAATTTTTAAGGAATCATTCCCTTAAATCCAGAATATTTAACTAAACTCCTGTTTAGGGGTAAATGTTTGTGTATACCTCAAGACAACCTAAGAGGGATTGAGGAAACTATTTAAACCATGACTTGAAATTTGAAACGACAATTTTTGCTTTTCAACTAAGAAATTTAAAATTTTTACGTTTACGTTTCATAAAAATTAAATATTTATTATTTAATTACTTGTAATAATCATCGACGCTTTAGACGTCGGATTGAGCAAAACTGATAAAAATGATAGATGAGACAAAATTAAGACTTAGAAAATATGAAGAAAGAAAGAAATTCTGAGTGAATTTTGGTTATGATAATTATTTCACCAGGAAAGGTGAATATAGATACTGACACATCATATTGAAAGGATAAAGAATCAATTAGGGTGTGTTCCTTAATAATGACTGTGCAAAATAAATCGTTGAACAATTTAAAATAAACGATGTTTGTAAAAAGGATAATATAGATAATAAAAAGGGGCTCGCGGCTAATGTGAACCATTAAAATTGAGAAGCCGATGGGGTTAAATGTTTTAAAGACTGTTTGTGGTTGCCTAGATATGGAGATTTAGAGATTTAGTCATGTTGAAATCTCATAAGATTAAGTATTCTATTCATGCTATTTATGATTTAGTGTATTTTATTCTGAAGAAGTTGTACTGATGGAAAATTATGAAGGCAGACATCGCCTCATACATTAGTAAACGTCTAACTATTGCAAAGGTCATCATCTGAATTTGATTCGATTTGGGTCATCGTCGACAGACTGACCAAATCTACTAATATCATTCCAGTTAATGATAAATTCTCGATGAAGAAATTGACACTTTTGTATTTAAAGGAGTTGTGTAAACATGGTGTGCCTGTAACGATCATCTCTATCAAGATCCTTGATTCGCGTCGAATTTCTACAGATTTGCTCAGAAGTCATTGAGAACGAATCTTTATGAGAGTACTGTGTACCACCCCAATCAAAGGGACGAGGTAAAGTAACGATACAAAATACTAGAACTGCTGTTTTATGTTTGAATGACTGACCTTTGGTAATAAATCATATAATCGCTTTCCTTTGGAGAGATTATCATTGATAATCATCGTATTAGGATCGAGATCGAATATTGTTAGGATCTATATGAGAGCATCTGTAATCAGGAGTTGGGATGAAGACATCCGACATACACCCACCGTGAGTTGGACATGTCTTTTAGGTTTAAGGTTTCCTATGATGGCGAACCTAACCTTACAAAATACTCGACCCGCGAGACCTGAAATGATTGTTGAAATTAGGATCTGATTATTGACTGCCGGTATGGGGCAGGAGGTTATGTGAATATGAAATGTAGATCTTGAAGTGCCAGATGGGTAGCGAAGTTATGCCAAAAATTTTAACCATGGAAAAATGAATAGATGATCTGAAAGATCATGGAAAATAAGTTTCCGCTGTATAGGACCATTAAGATGATGTAAAAGTTGGTTTGAAAGGCATATAAGCTGGATCTACCCTAGGACTTCAAGGGCTGCGTAAATTATGATTCGTATATCTAACTTGATGAAATGTCTATCAAGTGAAAATCTGATTACTTCTTGATAAATTTAGATCGGTGAAAAGTTGCATTCATCAAAAACCCGTGAACATCATGGATAGAGAAAGTAAGTCAACATTAAGCCTGATCTTATTCCCGTAGTTATGTTTGATGAAACTCGCGTATTGTAATGAATTACACTTGTGAGAAAAGACCGAATGTGGAGGAAATACCCACATGGCTTTAACTCTATAAGAAGCGAGTAGTAAGATAAGATGATCTTTGAGGACAAAGATCCTGTTTAGGGGTAAATTTTGTGACAATCCGTCAATTTATGGTTGATATTTTATTCTCAAGTATTATTTAAAAACATTATTTTAATGTTATATTATGAACTCACTTACTTTTGGGAAGTAATTTGGATTTACGTCTTGAAGTAGCATCGACTACGTCTAAACCGGAGGATTCTATGTTACGTGCTTACGTTTACATACACCGACTTTGGTGAAAGTCCGACATTTCAGGAAATAAATTTATCCGTGAATATTTTTTTGGAGTTTTAAATTTGTGTTGGTTCATAAACTCACAATTTACGAGAAGAGATTAGTACTTACGATTATAATTTAACGTCCTTTACGACTAAACCGGAAACCTTAGGATTACGTATTTACGTTTTCGAACTCCGTTTTTATGAGACAATTTTTATTAGATTCGTTTTGTGCCATTGATTCATAATTTATAAAAACGTTTTTCGTAAAACGACCCGAGGGCACGCAAATCGAGGAAACTAGAATCGAGGAGTACCCGTAAACTAGTGGGATGAGACAAGTTTACACTTGCCTAACCCCACAAATGGGAGGCCAAAACTTCACCAACACATCTAAGATGTGTCAAAGCTTAATAAGTAAGCTAGGACACTTGTCCTAGCTACTTACACAAACTACATGCACAACAAAACCACTCAACACAAACTAACAACTTCATTTATTCAACTCCATGCAAATCTCACACAACTCTCCTCCCTCTCTTTCTAAAATTCGTCCAAGAACCACCCCTAAACACCCTCATTTGATCAAATTTAACCATGAAATCATATGTTATTCATACATATGATAAAGCCCTTTTCAAGATCTATTGATTGGTGGTGATTTTAACATCCAAGGAGAAGATTTGGTGATGTCCAAGGGCTGATTTCTCAAGGAGTTTTCATGAAGAACAAGGGATGATTTTTGGAGGAATCTACAAATACTTGGTGATCCTAGAAGTGATGTTGATATCTCATAAGATTGGTTACTCAAAACCAAGTCTTGTTCGTCATCAACCCCATCTTTTCATCACTTTGGTGGTATAGAGATTGTGTGGGGATTTGGTGTTGATAAACATGGTTAAAAAGATGGAAAACCATATGTAAAAAGGTTTAAATCTTGCTTAATAAGTTGGCTGTATAAAAACAGTAACTAACCACATGTTAAACTGATAAAATGGCAAAGTGGAATCAATATACAGTAAGTATTAGGTCTTGTACACATGTGAGAGTTGGCCATACAATGGAATCATTATAATGAGTGAGATATGATAAAAACAAAATTGAAGTACCAATCTGAATAGTCAGTTTTGGACGGACTGTTAGGGATATTTAGAGTTGGATTGAGCAGTAGCTAAAGCTAGGTTAATTGTATCACATATCATGTAGTTTATGGTGTCCAAAAATTAGCTTCTATCTCCTTATAGAACTCAAGATATGATAAAAATGGTGACGATGAAACTAAAAATCAGATTTTGAAGAATTAATGTTTAATAGTATTATATAAGCACTCAAACTAATATAGTATAAAATGTGAATTAAAACCCACTAACTTATAAATTTCATTTATATAAATATTTATAAGGTTAAATAAATGGACACATTATAAAAATGGTATTTGAATAAGATTTATATGTTATAAAAACTATAAACATGATTTTTACGACTTTTTCGGCAATTACCGTAAAATTAACGTTTTTCGCCAATTAAAACTTAGACGATCAAACCCGTCTAATGTAAAGTTTTTAAAAGTCATATACTGATATATAAGTACCTAATACAAGTAAAAACCGATAAAACCCGAACTATATGACATACGGACATTAACGAGCTAAGTTAGCATATTTGGACTAATAATTTAACTAAATAAGTTAAACACTTATAAAAATTTCTTATTGCGCTTAACCCATTTGGGCCCAACATGTAAAGTATAAATACTGATAATACAAGTATAAAATGGATTAATACAAGTTAATGAACTTATAATAGGCTTATTGGACCTAAAACATGTAAATAGGTAAAACTAGTAATCTAGTAAAAAGTTACCAATACATAAACACTAAAATGAGTAAATAAGAATATATAAACCCACTTGATCATCATCATATGTACAAAATCATCATATGTATATTTGTTATTTTTATAAATTCATTGGACAAGAGTCTAAGACGAGTAATATTTGTCTAGGTTTCCGTGATTGAAGCACGTATCGTACATCCAAATCGCCGATAACCGCCTTCCCACATCAACGTGAGTTCATAGCCTCGCACTCTTTTAAAAGTTTTTATGAAATGTTTTATAAACCCGCGAGGGAGATAACATGTTAGTTTTGATAAAATAGGACACCATTTGTCCCGATTGTTTGTTTATTGATTTGGACCCGAATGATTGTATGACCCGATGAATGAATATATGACCTGATAAATGAAATGAAATGGATTATTAAAGTTAGGTTATGTCACTAAAAGTCCCATTAGCATGAATTGTGAACTACCGGGATTTGGTTGACGCTTTTGCATATAATAGTACTATTTGGGGACGATCACCCCAGTTCGCGCCTTGACGGTTGATCCCCGTCGTGCCACATTGATTGGTAAGCGAATTTATGTATGACAAGATTTACACAAGCGTGATTATTGTGATGACACACTAATTTAGATGGGAAAATTGAGTTTCGGGATAGCTACCCGTTGTTTGGTATAGTAAGGTAACAATGTCATGCGGCTTATAATAATCCAATTTCGAAAATACTGCTTTATGCATTGAATACGATATATTGCCTGACTAGCAATACAGGGTCTTATTATTGATATTATGTTCGTGTTTTGGTTTACATAACCATATTCATATAACGATTTTTATTTAACTCTATACAACGTTATAAAACGTACTGTATGATGTTTTTAACGACAATGATTCGTATAATGATTTTGAAGGCGAAAGCCTATATTATGATTTTTGATGAAGATTTGTATAAAATGACTTTGGCTATTTTATGGCCTATTACAAAGATTTGTACAAAATGGTTTTCGGTAATAATTATATACCGATGATATATTGATGGTTTTATTAAACTCTATGAATTCACTCGGCGTTATCGCTGACCTTTTCTTTTAACATGTTTTATTTCAGGTACTTGAAGGTAATTCTCGGGAAGACATCAAGAATTCATGGCCCGCACTTAAATAATAATTTCCATTCAAATGCTTTGTAAAACCTGTATGAAATAATATGACTTGGGACCTATGTAAATTTGATATTTATGAATGGAAATACTTTATTAATAAACGACGCGATTTTTATGTGTTGTCTATGATGTGAGTAATGTGCTATCCCGTAACACCAACAAGTCTTCCGCTGTATTGAATTGTGTAAATTTAGGGGTGTTACAGCGAGTGTCTTCACACCGTTTGAGCATGCGTTCTAAATTGGCAAGGCAATGAGAGAAAGAATCACCATAAACCGAGAAATCATCCATGAAGACTTCCATAGTTTCTTCAACCATGTCATGGAAGATAGCCATCATACACCTTTGGAAGGTCCCAGGAGCATTGCATAAGCCGAAAGGCATTCTTTTATAAGCAAATGTTCCGTAAGGACAAGTGAATGTGGTTTTCTCTTGGTATTTGGGATCGATGGGGATTTGAAAATACCCAGAGAAACCGTCTAAAAAGCAGTAATAGTCATTACCCGCTAGACGTTCAAGCATTTTGTCCATGAAAGGAAGGGGAAAATGATCCTTTCTCGTAGCATCATTGAGTTTGTGATAGTCTATACAAACTCTCCACCCTGTAACGACACGAGTAGGAATCAACTCGTTGTTTTCATTGGGCACAACGGTGATTCCGCCTTTCTTAGGCACACAATGGACGAGACTAACCCATGGTGAATCCGAGATAGGATAGATCATTCCCGCATCAAGAAGTTTGATAACCTCTTTTTTTATTACGTCATGGATCTTAGCATTCACCCTTCTTTGGCTTTGAATAGTGGGTTTAAAGTCGTCCTCCATGAGAATTTTATGTGTGCAAAAGTGAGGATCAATTCCACGAATATCGGAGATTTTCCAAGCAATCGCTTTCTTGTGATTCTTCAGCACGGCGATGAGTCGAGATTTTTCTTCCTCTTTCAAGTCCTTTGCGATGATGACAGGTGACTTCTTGTTGTCTTCAAGGAAAACGTACTCGAGATGAGACGGTAGGTCCTTAAGCTCTACATCCGGAGGATTTTCAATGGAAGGCATAGTCAAATTCGGTTCATCGATAGAGATGTCCTTAGGAGATGGTGGAGAAATATGGTCCTCATTGAGAAGTTTCTCAATGGTACGAATGTCTTCATCCCAATCGGAGGGAGAATCGAAAAATATTTTAAGTCCACATCTCCCAAAGTTTCTTTAAATTCTTTCAAGATGAAATCACTTTCTCCAAATGGAGTTAGTGATGGAGCAATAGAGGCAACGGTCTTAACAATGGGTAGAGAAGAAGAACCACTTTTACAAGCGTCTTTGAAATGTTCTTCACAAGCCTCATCAAGAACGTCAATGAAATTAACACTCTTGTTTTCAGAAGGTTGCTTAGAAAGTTTTCCCATGTTGAAGACGATTTTATCGTCACCAACTCTCATGATTAATTCGCCCGCGGCTACATCAATGAGAGTGCGACCGGTCCTCAGGAATGGAAGTCCAACGATTAATGGAACACGGGGGTCCATCTCGTAGTCAACGACAACAAAATCCGCCGGAAAGGTAAATTTGTCGACACCAACGAAGATGTCTTCGGCTATCCCCACTGGATAAGCAACCGTACGGTTAGCTAATTCCAAAGTCATTCGTGTGGGGACTAGCTCGGGTAGAGATAATTGTTTCCAAACGCTTAAAGGCATTAAGTTTATACTAGCACCTAGATCGGCTAGGGCCATACAATTCTTTACCCCAGGGAAGTTGCAAGGAATCAAGAAACGACCCGGATCACCAAGTTTGGTTGGTAATTTCCTTAAGAGCACTACGGAGAAATTTTCATTAAGTTAGGTCTGAGCGATATCGAGAAGTTTCTCCTAATCACTGAGAAGATCTTTAAACATTTTGGCATACTTTGGCATTTGAGCGAGAGCCTCAGCAAAGGAGATATTGAAATTCAGTTGTTTAAACATTTTGAGAAAGTTAGAAACCTGAATATCATCCTTGTTCTTCAATTTCTCTTTCCTCAACCTTGATGGATAAGGTATATTGGGTTGAGATAAGGGCTTTGGTATGGAATTCTCACTCACAACCTTGGGTGGTGGAGGGGTGGAAGTAGAAGGTGGTGGAATTGGTGAAGTAGAAGTGGGAGGAATAGAAGATGGAGGACTTGGAGAAGGAGACTCGTTTTCCTTTGTCAGAATCACCGGTGTAGGTGTAGGAAGCTCGGGTTCCTTTAAACCTTTTCCACTTCCAGTGGTGATTTCTTTCATCTCCCCTCTTGGATTAGCAACGGTGTTACTCGGAAGAGAACCCGATCCAGAGGCTTGATTACTTGGGAAGAAACTAACCATCATGTTCCTTAAGTCATTCGTTTGACTTGCCAAAGTGTTTCGCATATCAGCTCGAAGATCATTCCCTTGCTTCACCATATCTGCTTTCATGTTGGCCATTTCCCATTGAAGATTTTTCACTATCGCATCATTAGTCCTCATGTAGGTTTCAACCTCTTGGTGTAATGCAGTGGGTTGGTTGGGAGGAGCATGGTAGGCAAGTGGTTGATAAGCAGGTTGTTGGTAAACTTGGTTGTTTCTTTGAGGTGGATATGGGTTTCTTTGGTTTTGATATGGAGTTGGAGCACGAGGTTGGTTTTGATTATTGCGATTGAGGTTGTTTGGGTTTTGTGGGGGAAAACCGGGTGGTGAAAGAAAGTTGTTTGAGCGATAGCTGAGCAAGTTGCGGTCACCTTGAGGACGTGCTTGATATCTTCCTGTATCAAAGTTACCGTTGGCGGCATACACATTTTCCGGATTGTCATGAGTCGAAGGACAATTGGTGTATGAGTGAGATCCCCCGCATATTTCACATGATTGAGTCAAAGCACTAGCTTGGGCAGTGATAGCTTTGGTATTGTTGGTGGCTTGGAGAGCAAGTGATTCAACAAGCGAAGTAAGCTTATCAATTCTCTTGTCGCTCTCATTCGTGCTAGCACTAGCCACATTGGTCCGAACACTATTGGTTTGCACTCTAGACTTGTTCTCAATAATATCCCAAACGGCATTAGAAGACTTAACCAAAATATTACCCCCCCCCCCCCCCCCCCGAGGCACTATTTAGTGAATCTTGGTCATTCATGCTTAAACCATTGTAAAAAGTATTAATTTGATGTACTTTTGTTAAACCAGGTTGTGGACACTTTCTTAAAAGTTCCTTAAAACAGTCCCAAGATTCACTAAATGTCTCACCGTACTTTTGTTCAAAAGTAATGATTTCATTCCGTAAAATCGGTAGTACGTGAGGGTGGGAAAAAGTAGTTGATGAATTTGGTCTCTAAATCCGTCCACGTAAGAATGCTTTATGGCAGTTCCTTATCAAGCCAATGCCGGGCTTGTCCCACTAAGGAGAAAGGAAAAAGTTGCAAGCGAATTACCTGTTGTGAAACCCCATTATACTTAACCGTATTAGTGAGTTGAAGAAACCTTTTAATATGGTCATGAGGATCATCAATTGAACGCCCCAAGAAGGGTTGAGCAGAGACCATTTGAATGAAGCCGGATTTAAGCTCAAAGTTATTGGCTCCAATCTCGGGTATGACAATATCATCGGTGTTGCGCTCTACGTGCGATTGCAAAAGCTCGATCATTGGTTGATTGTCCATGGTGACAATTGGTGGAGTAATGACTTCGGCTTGAGCTACTTTCTTCTTACGAGCACGAGTACGCATGCACACCTACACAAGGATTAGAAAAATAGACAAGAAATATTTTTGGTTTTTATATGTTTTTCTATTTTTTTTTGTATTTTTGAAAAAAATTTAATTTTTATGGATTTTTTTAAAATTTTAAAGCATGGAAAGTAACGTTCAAAGATGAGCGGATCCCAAAATCCAACGCGTCTCTCACTTAAAACCTCTAATCTTAACGAAAAGAGCCGGTAGCGGCGCCATTTAATACAAGGTTTTTAAGCTCGTATGAAATAAATTTCGTTCCGAATCTTTTCGAATTGATTACTGGTAGAAAGTGCGACTCAATTGTTCTTGGTGGAAAATAAAAAGGTTTGGTTATCTATTTTAAACTAAAAATGAAAATGTCGATGAGTAAATAAATAAAAATGAAAGCTTTAAAATTTAAAACTAAAAATGAAGACTTTATTAAAAAGAATGAAAAAGTGAATGATTAAAACTTGTAAAAATGTAAACTTTAAAGTTTGAACTAAGACAAGCCAATTAAAATAATTCTAAGAAAAAAGGCGGGAAAAGTTAAAATTCAAAAACTGTAAAAACAAAACCTTATCCGGAATATTATCCGGAATGTTATCCGGAATGAAGAGCTGTGGCTTATCCGGGAAAATAAACTGCAGCTTATCCGGAATCGAGCGATTGGGATCTTATCCGAAATAAGCAATATGATGCTTATCCGGAAAAACGACACTTGAGGCTTATCCGGAATAAGATCTGGATACTTATCCGGAATACTTTCTTCTGAACCTTATCTGGGAAATGTTATCCTACACCTTATCCGGAATAATTTTTATCCGGAATGAACTTATGGTCACTATCCGGAATCCTTAGTTGCTGAACCTTATCCGGAATACTCCAAACGGTGGGTTATCCGAAATAATTACTTAGAGAGCTTATCCTGAATGAAATAGACTGCTTATCCAGAATAAAATCTTGAGATGCTTATCCGCAATAATGGTTTGGCCTCTTATCCGGAATAAAGGGAACGAGAACTTATCCGGAATAAATACACTATCTGGAATATTATACTTAGAAACTTTTATCCGGAATAAAATGCTTGTAAGGCTTATCCGGAAAAATGGACTATGGAGGCTTATCCCGAATAATCTGAAGTGGCTTATCCTGAATACTAGGGTTTTGGAATAAAATATACCGTAACAAGGAAGTTTAAGAAAATAAGTTTAAAATCAATAAGCATTTTACCAAAAACTTAACTAAAAGATTTTAAGAAAAAGTAAATAAGCTAGAATTTAAAAACTTTTAAGACTCTAAATAAGCTAGAAATCAAAAAGAACTTTTTATAAAAACTTAAACTTATTAAAAACAACTTATTTCTAAAAACTATTAAGCATAAAGATTAAGAAAAATAAGCACTTTTTATATAAAAGCTTTTGATATCACCAATTTAATAAGCACAACCAAAGAAGCTAAACAATCAAACCATCAACAAGATTAAGATAAAACTACATGATTATCAAGATTAAGTAAAAGATTAAGAAAGGTAGAATGAGAATTAAGGAAATAAGCTTGATTGATTAAAGATTAATATCAAAAGATTACAAGATTAATGTAAAGATTAATAAGTTTGAAAGAAAAACTAGAGAGAAAAATTAAAAGCACTTAAAAATTAAACTACAACTATTAAAACTAAAACACATAACCACCCTCCTAATGAAACATTAGGAGGGTATTTATAGGAGGTGGGGAGATTACATGCTTAAGCTATCTTATTTCTTTCTTCTCGTCTCGACTCGACTTAATTTCTTTGTCTTTCTCGACGTCGTCTCGGGATTAGTCGATATAAATTGAACTTGTCTTATAATTTTCTTCTATAATTAGACTTGAGTTCTTCGACTTCATTAAACTTCCGTCTTTAGACTTTTTCTTCGATAAATCTTCAGAATAGGCCTTGGACTTCCGTTCTTTTTGCATTCTCGATCTTTTGACTTCGTCTTTAGTCTTTTTCTTCGATAAGCCCGTGATAACCCATGTTTTCTTCCTTTTGCATCTTTTGGTCCTAAAACACAATAAAAACACAAACCACGCATAATTCCGACTTTTACGACATAAAATACACGTTTTGGTCTTGTTATTATTGGAAATAAGTGGTAAAAGGATAAGTGTTTTCACACTTATTAGCCGTGAGTTTTATAGTCTACTTATTATAGCCGTGAGTTTTGGAGTCACATGTTTAGTACAAGACATGGAATACAAGTTTGGGTTATTCTATTTTCATCATCAAGTAAGTCATAATTAGATTTCTTCATATGTGATCATTACATAAAGCCTACAAAATTTGAAGATTCAAGATACTTGACAAAAGTTGATCTTATTTGGTTCTATTCAACCATTGGAAGTTGCTCTTTTCAAATATACTACTACTTGGGTACGTATACTATTAGTCATTTAAAGATGGCACTACATGTTAATTTCTGGTGCTGCTCTCATCATGGATGGTACTACATAGTATTCGTTTCTGCAAGTGGTTCGTTATTCGTTGCTTTTGATGGTTGGTACTTCTACTTTTGTTCAAAAGAAATGGTGAACGCATGGTATAAGGGGAAGCTTATTGTTCTAAGCGTTACATCATTTACATGGTACTTGTATGCTTCATAGTTGTATATGTTTTACGACTTCCTTGTTGATGCGACAAAAAAGGGAAAGAAGTAATAAATTAAGGAGAAGATGGCAACTTGAAGAACTAGTGTCATAAAAGAAAGCAGTTTGTTTTGTCATATCAACTAGGGAAAGATTGTTGGGTCAAATATTGAGTTGATGTGACAAAATAAACAAAATAAGAAGACAATGACTAAAATGTACTAGAAGCAATTCTACAAGCTGGTGGAGTCTTTTTATTATTATGTTAGCTTTCTTTGTAAGCTATGTTTTCTATTATAGAAAGAAAACATACGTAGGTTTATATTCATTTAGTTTTTACAATGTAACTTACAGTAAAGTTCGATCTCAAGGTGTGGGATTCAATGTATACACACCTAGAGTTGTTTGTGTTAATCTTTAATACAAGCACTTTGGGATAAATTTATCTTTGTTCTTATAACATCTTGTTACTAATCAGTGTTCTATTCCACTATGATTAATATCATATGAATGTTGATTATCCTAGATATAATGGTTTTTAACCATTGAGTCTAACGATCATTGGACTCCACATAATCATGCCAGTAAAGAAAACTCAAATGGTGCTCTTAATGTTGGTAGTATATCAGTTAATACTGGTAGTATATTATCTAATTCTAATGAATCAACTACTAGTGCTGCTAGAATAAGTGATGGAACTATCTATGCTTTCCTATCCACTTATGAAAATGTAGCAGAGATTGTTGTTGATGATTTGCAGTAGTTATGTGATGATGATGATCTAGAAGAATTGGAGATAAAAAACAACTTGCTTTTCTCTGCATGAGAGCAAGAAGATTTTTATGGAGAATTGGAAAGAAAATTATTCTAAATGTTGTGACAAAACCAGTTTTGATAAGTCAAAGGTGGAGTGCTATAATTGTCACAAGAAAGGACATTTTGCTAGGGAATTAGAAGTCCCAAGAGTCAGATAACTATTGAAGAGCCTTCCACCAAGGCATTGGTCGCTGTTGATGGATTTGGAGTAGATTGGAGCTTTATGTTAGATGAGGAAACTATCACTAACATGGCACTCATGGCACTTTCAGACAATGAGATAATTCCTAAAAAAATTGTATTGCTGAATGTCTGAAAACATATAAGGAACTTAAAACCTATATTGATAGTATTAAGCTAAATTATGATAGATCTATCCGAGATTTAATTGCCTATCAAAACGGGTTTCAATATTTAGAAGAACAAATAGAGTGTTATAAGGAACAAGAAAGTGCCTTTAAAGACTATTATTCTTCTAAAAAAGGTAATAGCTGAGCAAGGTCGGGATATGGCTGAACTCAATACTAAGCTTACGGAATGCGAACTTGTAATATACTGACAAATTATGTTCTTTGAATTGGTCTAATCGAATTGACAAAAGGTTTTAAGTGCGACTCGGTTTTTCTTTGTGGATAAAAGAAAATGTCGTTATCTATTTTAAACTAAAGATGAAAACTTTAAAGATATAAACTAAAAATAAATGAAATAAAACAAATTAAAAACTTGATTAAAAGTAAATTTGAAAATAAAATAAAATAAAACACCTTGAAAATAAACTTAATAAAAATGGTGGGAAAAATAAAAATTTAAAAACAGTTCGCAATAAAAAATCAAAATGTAATTCGGAATAAAAGTCAAAACATAAGTCGAAATATATAAAATAACCTAATTCGGAAAACCAACAAAAACCTAATTCGGAATATAAGTCCTACACCTAATTCGGAAATTGTTCAACTAGAACTAATTCGGAATCCCAAATCCAAATGCAATTCGGAATACACTAGAGAAAAACCTAATTCGGAATTGGTTACAAGACGTAATCCGGAATCTATGATTCCGAACTAAGTTCGGAATAAACTAAATGCAATTCGGAATCCAGATTTTTGACCTAATCCGGAATGTTAGCATTTCATCTAATTCGGAATATGTTAAAACCTAATGTAATTCGGAATTCAAGTGAATGACCTAATCCAGAATACTTATTCCGAACTGAAGTTCGGAATGATATTTAAGATCTTAATTCGGGAAAATCTAAATTCAAGACCTAATTCGGATTAATGAAGAAAGGTAATTCGGGAAAACACTTATGTTAATTCGGAATGTTTATTTGAAAGTTAAGTCGGGAAAAATAAAACAGTAAGTAATTCGGGATAAGGGTTTATCATTTTGGATAATGAAAAATAAGCAAAAACCAAATAAGCACTAAACCAAAACTTAAATCAAATTAATTTTAAGAAAAGCTAAATAAGCCACAAATAAAAAAACCTCTAAAAACTAAATATAAAAAATATAAAAAATCAACTTTTAAAAGATTAAACTATCAAATCCACTTAATTAAAAATAAACTAAACACACAATAAGCAATAAGCATAATAAGCTATAACAACTACCACATCAAAACCATAAGGTCAATGAAATAAGCACTTTAATAATCAAATAAGCATAAAGATGAAACAAACTACATGATTATCTAAATCAAAAATAAGATTAAGAACAAGAAAGGAAGAATGAGAATGATTATAAAAAGCTTGAAATAAGATAAAGATTAAGATTCAATTACACAAGATTAACAAAACTTGAAAGAAAACTAGAGAGAGAAAGTAAAACACCTACTCCTAATTACCTTAATGAAAAACTAAAAAATGAACTAACTACAAGATGAATGCTTAATGGTTCATTTATAGTGGAAGGGATGTGGAGTTGTTGCTTCCTCTTTTCTCCTTGTCTTCTCGTCTTTTAATTAATCCGTCTTTCTCGACTTTGTCTCGGGATTTTTCGATAGATAAAATGAACTCATCTTCTAATTTCATCTTTTATAAGACTTGGTTCTTCGACTTCGTTAATCTTCTGTCTTTGGTCTTTTTCTTTGATAGATCTTCAAAATAGGCCTTTGACTTCCGTTCTTTTTGCACTTTTGATCTTTTGACTTAATCTTTTGTCTTTTTCTACGATAAAAGCCCGTGAAAGCCCGTGTTTTTTTCGTTTTTCATATTTTGGTCCTAAAACACAATAAAAACACAAACCACGCATAATTCCGACTTTTACGACATTAAATACACGTTTTGGTCTCATTTTTATATGTTTTAAGTGGTGAAAGGATAACTATTTTCACACTTATTAAATCCCTTACACTTGACCATTGCAATGTCCCCATTCAATGCATAAATTCAAAGCATAATTTTACATTTTCCATCATAATTAACCCTTCCCGGCCTTTATTATAATATACTACTACTACAATAATAGAAACTTAACAACGATGAAAAGATAAAAACTTATAAAAGATAAAACAATTTCCTTTAATTTATTAACTTTAAAATTATTTGATAGAAGAAACTTGTAAAGAAATCTAAGACTTAAATTAGGGCTATGGTGTCATGAATATTAATCACCCTCAAGTTTCACGTTCCCCATACCAAGCATAAAAACAAGATCATTGTTTACCATAAGTTCTCAAGTTAAAACCACTTATATAAGATAATTGTGTAATACTCCTTCTCCAATTCCTAAGTTGTATCTCTAGATTTTAAAGATTGTCATTCACCCGTAGGCTCATTTGACTTATTAAATCATCATTAGTCCAAAAATGAAGGCAAAACGGTGTAAACCCGACACTTAGAACCTAACCTCGTCCTCAAAAACGTTGTCACTAAAGTAGGCCCACATCAAGGATAATTTAACACAATTTAGGGAATAAATTCCCGGATCCGAAATTTGGCCAATAATACTACTTATTATTATTTCCTCCAAAGTCATGTTGACTTTATGTGGAGTTTAGAAAATTCACATCATATACCCATTAGGCTCTTTAAGATGTAAAAGTTATCCTCATCTATGGTCCACACCCTAAGGCTCCTTGAACCATAACAAGGGAATTGACTATTTATCAATTTTTATTCAACACTTACCATGCCATACACCCTAAGGCTTTAATGACAAGGTTCGTGCTACATGCGCCACACCCTAAGGCTCCTTGAGGTCATGTTTTAATCTTATTCTTTCTTTCTTTATGATATATATAGTAGGCCAAATTTCGCGGTCCATGGTCTGAATACCTCCTACTTAGTGTTGATCCCTAACCTAGATCGATTTAGCTTGTGTAAACAAGATTAAATCAAGTTAAACACGTAGAGAAACTTTGTTGTATATGTAACAATTCAAGTATTATGCGAAATTAATACTTAAACAAGAACACACAAACAATATAAACCAAACTTTCACTTTGACTGATAAATCAAACTTACGTATAATGAAAGTGTTAAACGTATATTAAACTAAAACCTAAAGGCCTACTTTTATAGAATAAGGAGCCTTGTACAAGAGTCTACGTATCAGCTATTTTAGGTAAAGATAAACATAGGAAATACATTGTCGATCATATCTTTACTAGAAACATACTAGAAACATAATACGTGTAGACTAAGTCTTCTATCAGTGCTTGAATTCTTCTTATCAACGCTTGACTTCTTCCTGTCAATGCTTGTCCTGTCAACGCTTGATTTCTTCTTAACAACGTCCAGATTGCTCTTGTCAGCGTCCAGGTGTATTGGCTATATTTTATTCCCAACAATCCTCCCCTAAACTTGATATCTATTCTAGTAATCAAGTTTCTGAATATAAACTAAGAACTAGGAGGATTCTTACAAATCTAATCAAATTATAAATAAACATATCTAATCAAATCTTTTGCCACGTCACTTGAGTAGTCTATCTCTAGCTATGTTGTCATCATTTTCTTCAAAACTTCTTTGGACATGGGATACTCAGCATCCACAAGAAGATACTCAGACAACTTTGTAGAACTCAAATGATACACACCGGCTGCTGAATATAGATGCCATTGAAGTCCATTGATATCATCCTCAAGATCCTTCCAAACTAGATCTTCTTGATCCGGTGCACACATTCTCTTGAATGTTGACCAAATCTTTATTCCATTGACTGAAGTAGGTGCTTCAGTCTCATACTTGGCCTGCAGTTACCTCCAAAGGTCTGCCAAGTCTTCCCTATCCAAACTTGCAAACATAGACATAAGAGTAGTAAAAGTATGTACCTCTTTCCCATATCTGCCAATCATCCAAAACCCACTTGCATCTTCTTCATAACTAACGATAGGGTTTCTGGAATCATGAGGTAATACTTTCACCATATGTGAAGCTTCCATGGGTGAGAGCTTAATACTCTTTCTAATAACAGCTTCATTAGGATTCACTCTATTCAAATTTGAAGGAAACTCAAGTGGAACTCCCTTCTTCAATGGTCTTGGAACAATCATAGCCCTTTGAATCTCCATCTCCTCTTCAAGTTCTTCTTTCATTTCATCTGAAAGAAGTCTGATAGTGATCATCTCTAGCACTCTTGCCCAAATAGGATAAGCGTTATACTCCAATTCATCAAAGGATAGTTCCTGCAACTTCGGAAAAGTCAAACCTCCTTGATGACATCTAAGCAACATATAATAAAGCTCTCTTCTTTCTCTCTTAGACTGTGAGAAAACTTTGTTGGCCTTATACTTTAGGATTACCTGGCAATCCTTTTGAATCCTGAGAAGAATCTCCAATCCCCAAATATGATCTGATAAAGACATATCTGGATTCTCCATGATCTTTTTCTCCCAAGCAAAGTACATCTGGGCAACTTCTGGCATACCATAATCTACCTTCAACTTCAATTCTGTAAATTTTTTCCTTGCCAACACATCACCATATTCAAGTCTTTCTAGTTCTTCAATAATCATAAAACTTGAATCTGTGCTCTCATCATTACTTCCTTCTTGTTCCTCAAAAGTAACCACAAATGGTGACTCAACAACCTTCTTCTTTTCTTGTTCCATAAGTTGTGCAGCCAACATTGAATCAAATTTTACTTGTGCTGCATCCTTGGGAACCTCTGTTCCTACCATAATTCCTTTACCCTTATCTAATGTATCAATGATGGGTAAAGATGATGATGGTACCTGTGAAGACACTTCCTTGATGATAGCTGATGACTGGAATACATCAACCATATATGCAGGTCTATCAACGTCCAAAACCTGTGTGTCAATGCCTAACTTACTCTTGTCAGCGCTTGGCTTGTTGGTGTCCAAAATATGCTTGTCAACGCTCACCTTACTCTTGTCAGCGCTTCTTGTGAATTGCTCCATCATCTTAGTAAAAGATAATTTCAAATTTGTAGGGGTAACAAATGAAACATCAAAACCTGGTTGCCTCTTCAAATCTGTAAGAGCTTCAGCCATACCCAAAGATTCTCCATCATATGAGCCTTTGCCACTCAAATCAATTGTCTCTGTAGCAGCTTTATGTGATCCTTTATCACTCAAATTAATTGGCTCTATAGCAGCTTCCTCCCCTTTGTAAGAATCCTCCCCTGATGAAAGGATTCTTGTCTGCCTTCTCCTATTGTTAGCAGCTTCCAAAACAACAATCCTCTCCCTCAATTGCTTGAGTTCAAGGCCTTGGTTAGAGACAGTATGTACCAGGTCTGCATTTTGCTTTTTCAAGCTAATGCAGACAGCCGTCAATTCCAACATTGTATATGGTTCTAATCTGCCCTCCTCTAGAGTGGGGATTTGACCTCCCAAAAAAGAGTCATGGGGTATGGATGAGGTCTTAATGATGTTAGGACTGGCTTGGCCTGCATCTAAGCGAGTACCAATAGTCCTAGCCTCACCCATATCACCAACCACACTTGTGGTGGTGGTTCTCTCTGCAACATGGCTAGGACCACCAGAGGAGAACACTCCAATGGTCCTTTGGCGTTTTTCCATCCTAAAGTCTGGAGGTGAAGAAGATGATGTGGATTGGGTAGTAGTTTGAAGGTTAAGGGGTGTTTATGTCTGTTGTAGAAAGGTGTCAACGTTTGGATTAGGGATATCAACGCCAACATTTAATGTGTCAGCATCGAAAAGATTTTGGTCAAGTTCCATATGTTGAGGTGAAGGTGATGGTTCAGGTAATGGGTTAAGTTGTGGTTGTGGGTCGGGTGGAGGTTGTGCTGCTGCAATAATAGCAAGCATGGCTTGGGTAAGGGGTAAGTCTCTGTGAGGGGGTGAATTTATCTTACTAAAAATAGCTTTCTTTTGCACATGGATCGCATAAAAATCATCATGATCCCTGGTGCAATACATTTGTTCATCAAAAATTATTTGTAAAAATCTTGAAAAGAAAATAACTTATCTTGTTTATTAATTAAAAGTTACCAACTCCTAAAATTACGGCCCAATTTTCGTCAAAAATAACAATTAGGTAGGACCCAATGAGTGTCAACGGTCAAAAATAACCCATCAACGCCCAACGACTATAATCTTCTCAACGTTGGAAAAAGCCATGTCAACGTCTAAATTGGTCATAACAACGTTTGGAAATAAATCTGTCAACGTCCAAAAATAAAAATAATAAAAATGAAAAAGGACCTTAACAAAGTGATTAATCCTAGTGAAGATAACCTATAAACTGAAAATTACTATAGGGTGGCAAGCACTGTCCAATCATGCACACTTGCTTATGCAAGATAGACATAACAGTCCTCTAGTGTCCATTGCTATCCAAAGTTCTTAACAGTGAAGTTATCTCATAAAATCCTTTGTAACTTCCCAGGTAAGCCCAATAAGAATCATACCCAAGTCCCCCAACAGACCACTCCGAATTCTAGGCCAAAAAGTCTTGGCAGCGTGTATAGTATATCAACTTTGCATGCTACAGTGCCTAATGAGTTAGTAAACTAATTCATACTCACCAGTGGACACAATATAGAATTGTGATAAGAGTATTATAAGAATACCCAAAAAGTCCTAAAAGGTTCCTAAACCTCCCCTTAAACTATGATACATAAGTTGCCAAATAATATGCATGTAATACAAATTTATGTCAAGATAGGAATATAAATATTCCAACAATCATCCATAAACTGAAACATGCTCCAATAATGCTCCAAGAATCCATAAGCAACTCTGTATCCAATTGTAGAATGCTAAAAACGCCTGCATAATTAGATCAAAAACCATAAAACTAACATGTTGCTGACAACGTCAATTTAACACTTGTCAGCGTTAAAATAACCTTTGTCAACGTTAGACAAATAAAGTGGAATATCTAATTTTGTATAAAGACCAATAACAAATGCATATCCTGTACATACTTTTACAATAAGATCCCAAAACACATATTAAGTGAGATTGATCATTCCGATACTTGTTACCAAGTATTGAAATCTTCCAGTATCAAAAGGTTTAGTTAATAAATCAGACACATTTTCTTCTGTGTCAACCCTATCTGGCTGTATTAAACCTTTTTCAAAACAATCTCGTATAAAATGATGTCTAATTTCTATGTGTTTTGTTTTAGAGTGATGTACAATAATACATAAAGTAGTGTTATTATCTATAGAAATCTTGGTATGCATGAAATTATACCCATAATCCAACAACTGATTCTGAATCCATAAGACTTGTCCACAACAAGTAGCTGCAGCAACATACTCTGCTTCAATTGTAGAATTGGCCACCACTGTTTGTTTCTTGCATTGCCAAGATATCAATCTACTCCCAAGAAATTGGCATCCACCAATTGTGGATTTTCTATCAAATTTGTCACCACCATAATCATTGTCTGAATATACAATAAGCTCCAATGGGGAATCTCTTGGATACCATAATCTCAAATCTAGATAACACCTAAGGTACCTAAAAATCCTCTTGACAACATGAAGATGACACTCTTTGGGAGTCACTTGATGGTGTGCACATGCACACACAGCAAACATAATGTCAGGTCTTGAAGCTGTAAGATACATCAATGAACCAATCATTGACCTATTATGCCTGACATCCACCTATTTTCCATCTCCAACTTTTCCCCATGGGTGTTCCCTATCCATAGGTGTGCTAGCCCGTTTCTCATGTGGAGAAAAGCCAAACTTATTAAATATTTCTGCTACATATTTATCTTGAGAGATGAAGATACCATCTTCTTTATGCTGTACATGTAACCCTAGAAAGAAGTTCATCTCCCCTATTGCACTCATCTTGAACTTGTCTGTCATGATTTTGGAAAAGTCTTCACTCATCTTTGGACTAGAAGAACCAAAGATGATATCATCCACATAGACCTGTACAGGTAAGAAATCCTTACCAGTCTTCTTTGGAAACAAGGTCTGGTCTATGGTGCCCCTTTTGAATCCATTTTCCACCAGATAGGTGGACAATGTACCATACCATGCTCTTGGGGCTTGATGAAGTCCATACATAGCTTTCTTCACTCTATACACCTTGTCTGGATGTTCTGAATCTTCAAAACCACGAGGATGCATGACATAAACCTCCTCTACAATAGTGTCATAAAGAAAAGCACTCTTCACATCCATTTGATAGACTATAAATCCCATGCAGGAAGCATAGGCTAGAAAAATCCTTATAGCCTCAATCCTTGCAACAGGTGCAAAGACCTCCTCATAGTATATTCCTTCTTCTTGTGTATATCCTTGTGCCACTAAACGTGCCTTGTTTCTGACCATAATGCCTCTCTCATCCTTTTTGTTCCTAAGAACCCATCTTGTGCCAATAGGTCTGACATGTATGGGACAATCAACCAACTCCCAAACATCCTGAATAGCAAATTGGTGAAGCTCATCCTGCATTGCTTCCACCCAACATGGTTCTTTGAGAGCATCAAAAATCTTCTTGGGTTCCTGTTGTGACAGAAAACATGCAAACAAACATGCTTGAACAAGAGGGGTATCAACCTTCTTATGAATATTGGCAATTAATCCTCTATGATGCTGATGAGACCTTCTAGTTTGCACAGGATTCATAACATCACCAATAAGTAGAGAAGGGGTATGATTTTTGATTGTAGAAGTAAGCACTCCTCCTTCAATAATTGTGTTGTCCTCAATCTCATCTTCCAAATTACCAAGATCCTCCTCAGACTCTCTTCCATCATCATATGAATGAACCCCTCCATGGCTGTTTGAAGGTTCACCTTGTTCAAAATTATTGGAAGAGAAAAGATGGTCAAAAGATATGTCAACGCCTTAACCAAAGTTGTCAACGTTTCAGCCATCAACGCCTGAATTTGTCTTGTCAGCGCCAAAATTTCCTTTGTCAGCGCCTGAAGGATCATGCATGTTTTCAACTGGTGATACTTGGGGACCATCTTTTTCCTTTCCAGCAGCAGCAGCAAACGCATCTGTCCATATGGGAATGGTAACATACTCAAGTATGGGTGCTGTTTTGTCTGCTTGTGATCCAACCTCTTCATCAACCTGTTTACCTGAAATACTAACAACTAGTTCTTCCACAACATTTGAAGTCACCTTCACAATGTTTGGATTAGTGACAGGCATATAATTCAATGTCCTAGATAGAGGTTCCAAGTCAAATAACCAATTTGGACCACTTTCAGGATCACTAGGTTTACTTTCTAAAAGCCTAACATGTACCTTTTCAAGTATACGTTTTTCTTTCTTAAGGTAAACTCTATATCCTCTACTCTACACTGAATAACCCATGAAGTAGCCTTCATCACCTTTAGCACTAAACTTACCTAAGGGATCACTAGTGTCCAACACAGCTACATGACATCCAAAAGGTTTAAGAAAACCAATATTAGGTTTCCTGCCCCAAAGTAACACATAAGGTGTTTTGTTATGAATCTTGTTGACTGATGACGTATAGTCCCCAGTCGGGTCAGGAAGCCGGCCCACGGGTACTACCCGTATCTGGCCCATCACAGATGGGTGGGAATAATATCATTCAAACTTATGGGCTTGAATGAACAGTGATCGCACACATGCGTGCGGCCCACGGCCAGGCGTGGCCGACATAGGGTTAGACAGAATCATATTCTGTCTAGGAATAGGTTTACAGTAGAGGAGGATATTCACTACCAAAATTAGAAGATAACAATCATTCTAATTCTGATAGTTATCCTTTCCTTGGGGCCGAAGTATCAGTGGCAGCCCACTAGGGTTCCACTGCCTATAAAAGGAGCCCCAAGGGTTCCACAAAGGTATTACGTTCTATACTCTCAACTCACATAAAACCCTAACCGATTACTTACTCTCACGCCGGAGTCTAATCGTGGGAAACACTCCCACGGTAAGCCAAACGCGTGTTGTTTAGTGTGCAGGATCCCAACCAAACGATTCACTTGGTGCAGGAGCCGGAAGCCAGCCAACCCGAATTAAGCCTAATTCGGGTCAAGCAAGGATCACCCAACTTTTGCATCAACAAATTGGTGCCATCCGTGGGACCCATTACACTAAGCTAAAACAAAACCTCATTCTAAATTTCCAATGACGAAGGGGCATCCGCAAGCTAATCCCAGGAACACGAATCCTGGGAATCGGAAGTCCCAAGGGGAAGGGATACTCATCCCCAATCAATCACCTAGCCGCCTTGCAGGCGGACCTGGTAACTGTGGCGGTTTTTAGACCTTGGGGGTGACGAGCACGATCTCCATGACACCCCCACCTACTTCAACCCTAGACAACCCTGACCCAGGGAGTGCGCCCAACCCTCCTAACAAGGAGCCGCGCAGACCATCGGTGGAGGAGGAGGTAGAAGTCCTACCACTCAGCGAGGAGGATCTTACTCAAGTTCTCACGCAGAACTTTGATAGGATCATCCCGGGGATCGCATCAAGGTTGAATCTGGGGAGGAACCTCCAATCCAGACTCAACTTTGGTGACACCGGACCAATCACCTCTTCCCAAAATCAGAGGAAAAGGAGAGCTCGGCCTTAGGAGCAGAGAATCTTTGAGGAAACCCCTCAACCCAGGAATATGTTCGAGCGACCAGATCAAGAGCTGGCCAGAACCGCTTGTCGCACGAGCGTGTGGGACAGGATGAATACTGGGAAAAAGGCTCCTGGTTCATCCCAAAAAAGTGGTCCCTACCCAAAGGATGGGGCACCACCGCCGTCTCCAGACCCGTCGGGAGAGGACTCAGATGACCATCCGCCTAAGCGTCTCCGACCTAGGCGTACCCCTCCACCACCACCAAACAATGATGAGTATTATGGTGGCCCTTATTATCGAGATACAGAAGCAGAGGATCTTTCGCGTCCATGGTGTGAACCATGGGATGACCCTAGGCTCACCCGGGAATGGGCGGATCCCCGGGAAGACCCGTTCACCCTCTGCATACGGAACTATTCCGAGGACACTAAACGTCGCATGCCGGCGTGTGTCAAGACCTATGATGGGACTGGTGATCCGGATGATCACCTTAAAATATTTGATACACAGGCTAAAATTGAGGGATGGCCCATGCCTATATGGTGCCAAATGTTCAATTCAACTCCGATCGGAAATGCTCGTGACTGGTTGGAGGGACTCCCTCCACGGAGCATCGATAGTTTCACGGAACTACGCACTGCGTTCAAGAACAATTATACTCAGAGGAAGAAGTATAATAGAGATCCGGTCTCATTGGCAACTGTCAAACAACGGCCGGGGGAGTCCACAGAAGCCTTCACTGAACGCTTCAATGATGAGTGCACGCGCACCAAAACAATGCCGGAACTCCTGAAAATCTCTGACTACATGCACGCCATAACAGACAGGGAATTGATCAGGCGCCTCAATGAAAAACGTTCAGAGAGATATGATGACCTCATGGAAAGGGTCAGAAATTTCATAGAAGGAGAAACAGCGGTTGCCGCGGCTTACCCATCCAGAGGAAATGGGTACCGGTCAAACGACCAGTCTCGGAGACAGTCGGGCGGTCAAGGCAATTAGACAGTAGCAAGGGCTCGGACTATAAGAGCCAGAACAAAGGAGGACGGTCGGACGATAAGTTTACCCCCCTAAAGATGTCCTACCGGGAGATCTTGCTGACGGAAGGGGCAAACTTTCCAAGGCCTCCCCCAATGACAACTCCGCCGGAACGTCGGCAAGGAAATCGTTTCTGCGAGTTCCATAATGATAAGGGCCATGGTACGGAGGAGTGTATCCAGCTCAAGAAGCACATTGAGTCACTGATCAAATCAGGTAAACTCAAGCACTTAGTTAAGGATTGGAAGGATGGAAAAGACAACAAGAAGTATGATAAGAAGGATCCCCAAAAGGACAAACCTTCGACCATATGCATGATCCAATCCAGACAACGCTGCACGAGGCAGAAAGTTGGCCAAAAGTTTTCACGCGGCAGGGAAATCTCGTTCCCTCCCATCACAGCAAGCGATGTAATTGATGCGCCTCTCACTATTGAGATAAGCATTGGAACACACAATGTTCGTCGCATGTATGTGGATGGAGGGTCGTCAGCAGAGGTACTGTATGAACACTGTTTCGTGCAGTTATGCCCAGAAATAAGAAGCCAATTAGTACCGGCCACGTCGCCGCTCACTGGCTATAGTGGAGACACTATCTGGCCGATAGGGCAACTACGTCTGCTTGTAACCATTGGGAATGAGGAACACTCCACTACAGCGTGGATGAACTTCATGATGATACGCTCACATTCTCCGTACAATGGGATCATAGGCAGACCAGGTATTTTGGCTATACGGGCGGTACCCTCCACGGCACACGGAATGATCAAATTCCCTGTGGAGGGAGGAATCGTCACCATTTACAACACAATCGTACCAGCATCCAAATGTCATACCGTGACAACACCGGCTCCACCTGTTCCACCCAAGGATGGATCACCACCTCCCAATTGGAAGGTGGCAATTCATCCCGACTATCCGGAACAGGAGATATCTATAGGGGGGCACTCTCGGATAACGGCAAGAGGGCCATGTGCTCGCTGTTAAGTGCAAACCTAGATATATTCGCATGGGAGCCAAAGCATATGACAGGCGTGCCACGGGCGATAGCAGAACATAAGCTCCAAATCCGCCAGGGGTACCAACCTGTCAAGCAAAAGAAGCGCGGCCAGGTGCCTGAGCGCAGTCAAGTAATATTAGAGGAAGTACGGAAACTAGTGGACACAGGTATCATGCGCGAGGTATACTACCACGAGTGGTTATCCAATCCGGTCATGGTCAAAAAACATGACGGAAGTTGGCGCAGGTGTTTGGATTTTACGGATCTAAACAAGGCCTGTCCACAGGATTGTTACCCGTTACCGGAAATCGACTGGAAGGTGGAATCCCTATGTGGATATCCTTTTAAATGCTTCTTGGACGCATATAAAGGATATCACCAGATCCAGATGGCGGAGGAGGATGCAGAAAAAACGGCGTTCCATACGAGCCAAGGCGTATATTGCTATACGAAAATACCGTTTGGACTGAAGAACGCCGGTGCTACATATCAACGGCTTGTGGACAAAGCTTTTGAATCACAGATAGGCCGCAACTTGGAAGTCTATGTGGATGACTTGGTTATAAAAAGTCATACGGAGGAGGCACTTCTCCGGGATGTCCAAGAGAGATTCGACACACTGAGAAGGATTAACATGAAGCTAAATCCAAAGAAATGTACGTTTGGGGCAACGGAGGGAATGTTCCTTGGATATTTGATTGATCCAAACGGCACCAAACCTTGCCCAGAGAAGACGGACGCAGTGATACATCTGCCATCCCCTCAGACACGGAAGGAGGTGCAATCCTTAAATGGGAAACTAGCCGGGCTGAATAGGTTCCTATCTAAATCCGCAGAGAAGTCATTGCCCCTATTTAAGACACTCAAGAAGTGCATTAGGAAGGGAGACTTCCGGTGGAAGAAGGAAGCCGAGGAAGCTTTCGGCCAACTCAAGCAGCATCTTGCATCTCTCCCTATGCTAGTAGCTCCCCAACCAAAGGAGGAACTCATTATGTATCTCTCAGCCACTCATGGCGCAATAAGTGCGGTACTCATGACAGATAGAGATACAGTGCAAACTCCGGTCTACTTTATAAGTAGAACACTACAAGGGCCGGAGCTGAATTACTCCTCTATGGAAAAATTGGTGTTAGCACTAGTGTTTGCTACAAAGCGGCTGCGCCGGTACTTTCAGGCGCACCCAATTGTAGTCATTACGGATCAGCCAATCAAGCAGGTTATTTCTAGACCGGACGTGGCAGGGAGGCTACAAAAATGGAGCATCTTATTGGGGGAGCACAATATATCTTATAGGCCAAGGACGACTGTGAAAGGACAGATCTTGGCAGATTTCCTGATCGAGAAGCCGGATGAGGAAGGGCCAATCGTTAAACAAGACGAGACTCCAACAGAACCATGGGTGTTATTCACGGACGGATCTTCGTGTACGGACGGGTCTGGAGCTGGTCTCATCCTCACAAATCCGGAAGGAATGGAATTCACGTACGCCCTCCGTTTTGAGTTCACGACCACCAACAACGAAGCGGAATATGAAGCATTAATTGCGGGTTTCAAAATCGCCGCTAGAATGGGAGTCCGCAACCTTGAGGCCTACGTGGACTCACGGCTTGTCGCGAACCATATTCTAGGTGGATATGTGGCCAAGGAGGACAACATGGTCAGGTACTTGGAAAAAGTCAAGTCATTGATCGCGGCTTTCAGTAAGTTTTCCATCAAACAGGTGCCAAGAGGCGAGAACAAGAAGGCGGACGCTCTTAGCAAGATCGCATCCACAAGCTTCGCTCACTTGTCTAAACAAGTCTTGGTGGAAATACTCATGGAGAAATCTATAACAGAAGGGGAGGTCGCTACTATAGTCGAGGAGGATGGACCTACATGGATGACCCCGATTATCAACTATTTGACTAGTGAGACCCTTCTAGACGAGGAAAAAGCAGCACGGCGCATCAGGAGGAAGTCGCAACACTTCGAACTTCAAGAAGGCATCCTTTACAAGCACTCTTTCTTGCAGCCATGGCTGCGGTTTGTTGGACCACGTCAGGCCGCTTACGTAATCAGTGACATACATGAAGGGTTGTGCGGCATGCATGCAGGTCCACGATCCGTGGTAGCTAGAGCCTTACGGACATGATATTATTGGCCTACCATGCACAGAGACGCGCGCGACATGATTCGCAAGTATAGTGATTGCCAAGTGCATAGGCCAGTGCCGCGGCACCCGCAGCAGGAGCTTACACCTATCACGTCCCCATGGCCATTCTATAAGTGGGGAATCGACATTGCAGGACCATTTCCTGTAGCTGCGGGGGGAGTTAAATTCTTGATTGTCGCGATGGACTACTTCACACGATGGATAGAGGCCAAGGCAGTCAAGTCTATCACAGGCAAACAAGTTAAAAAGTTTGTTTGGGAACATATTGTGTGCCGTTTTGGCCTACCAGGAGAAATCATCTCGGATAACGGTAAACAGTTCACGGACAATCCATTCAAAGACTGGTGTGCATCATTGAACATCAAGCGGCGCTTCGCATTTGTTAAGCATCCGCAGACAAATGGCCTCGTCGAACGAGCAAATAGAAGCTTGGGAAATGGCATCAAGGCGCGTTTGGATGAACGAAGTGCCAAATGGGTCGATGAGTTACCACATGTGCTATGGGCGCATAGAACTATGATCAAAACAGCCAACGGAGACACTCCATTTGCATTGGCCTACGGCACTGAAGCTGTTATACCAGCAGAAATAGGAATGCCTACCATCCGCACGACGGAGGTTAACGTCGTCACGAACGACGAGCAGCTGCGAATCAACCTGGATCTGTTGGAAGAAAAAAGGGAGATAGCAGCCATCAATGAGGCTAAGTCTAAGGCTAAAATGAAGGCTTATTATGATGCCAAGGTCAAAGGTGTTTCTTTTCGGCCGGGAGATTATGTCTATCGTGCTAACGAAGAAAGTCGAGCGGAAAGTACAGGAAAGTTGGGTCCTAAGTGGGAAGGACCGTATGAAGTCACGGAATCCTTAGGGCGAGGCGCGTACAAGTTACGTGACATGGATGGTCGCGACATCGAACGCACGTGGAACATTTCCAATCTCAAAAGGTGCTATCTTTGAAAGCTACGGCTTCCACATGGGTGCTTCGCTATATGTGGCTTTAATGAAGAACCATGCGGTCTATCTGTTTTTCTTCTTTTGTTTGTTTAATTTCCTTTCTTGTTTTCTAGGACTTGTCATTATTGTTCAAACAAAAAATGTAAACGTTCTAATAAAATGCCGTGGTGCCTAGCTAGCTCCACGGCTTGTTCCGTGCAAATCATTTTGTAGATTTTTTGTCAGTCGTATGAATTTTACTTATATTATAATATACCATGTTTCATTCATATGCATTCATTCAAACTACTGTACATGTACTATACGCCTCCAGGCGGGGTAAGAGGATTAAGTGAACCTACTAATTCAACTTGCCGCATAAGAGGGATGCAACCCCAGCCGCACGGATCATGTATCCTTACTAGACACCTTACTCACAAGACGTTGTGGTAAGTTTCGTATGCCGTACTCACGCAGTACTCCGCATAGTAAAGACGCACGTCGCATGTCTAGTAAATTATAGGCTTGTAGGTATTTTCCTTTTTTGTTAAGACGTGCCATGTCATGCGGTATTGGCATACAATGTTCAAACAAAATGAAAATACACAAGTTTCAAAAATAAATAACAAAATGGCCGTGGTCATCACGAACTTCTATATAAAAGACAGTCATTTCACATATGTCTTAGCCGTGTACATACACGGACGAATAAAATTACAAGTGTTTACAACTGATAAACTACAAGGGGGGTAGGAATTCCCCTATGTCCTTCTTCCCTTCTTCAATTAGAGCACGGAGGACCTCCCCACGAGCATCCTTCTCATCCTGAGCTTTGACTGCAATAGCATCCAATGCTTCTACCAGCAGTTTCTCGCCTTTCATTGTTTTGGATGTGGAATCATAAGTGGCCAAGGTCAAAGGAATGGGATCAGCAGTCAGCCGGGACATTATTGCTTCGTTTGGAGCGTCCCTAAGTGTCTCAAGCTCATCCAGGAGAGGGTGTTGGATTTCCGCTAAGGCATTCATGGACGTGGTCATATTATCCGCGGCTGTGGGGTTGTGGTAGGGATGCTGCATGATGTCTTCATTTTTTCCTATCAGTTCTGCAGTTTTGACCAAGCCCTCATGTCTACCACGGTCGATTCCATCGGATACGACCCCGGCAAATACCTGCAATAGGTGTGGAGCTTCCAGTGTCCTGCTCACAGCAAGTCGTAGTCCTTGCCTGATTATCCACCTGCGTCCAGCTATAGCGGATAGCAGGGGAGGACATAGTCTCTCAGCACAACTTACGGCCATCTTGCTTAGCTTCTCATCAGCTGAGGCAGCCTGCTCTTCAAGGCTGGTCTGGGCCCGTGTCAACTCATCCTTTAGTGCATCACGCTCCTGGGCGATGTTGAAGGATTGCGGGGTCACGGCCTTGGTAGCAGCTTCAGCCGCAGACACCTGCATATAAAATTTGGAGTTAGTACAAGGATATATACTTTTCTTGGGTCAAATGAATACCCAAAGTTTGAGTATATGTACAAAAATTTCAAAAGTATACCTTCTCGTTTGATGTGGCTACAAGGTCTTCGAGTTCGGCAATGCGCTTCTCTCGGGTGTCGGTGTGATGAGCTTGCTCTTTTACCGTCGCCTCGGCTGTCACCAGCGCTGCCTGCAAGGATGCGATGGTCTTCTCGTTCTTCACGACCATTGCCTCACGACGGGCTATCTTCTTATCTGCCCGATTCACATTTGTGAGGGCCTTGATTAAACGGCGTCTCAACGCGGCTCCCACTGTCACTTGGTGTGCGGACGACACGTCACACTGCTCAAGGAGGGCCTCATGATCCAACTCGTCTAGATCTTGTGCGAGGACGGGCGGGGTGATGTGCTCAATGAATTCTGAGCACTCAGATTCTACCTCTAGCCTTGTCAAACTTGACAGGTTCCATGTTAGGCGCACGCTTTCTTCTGGCCCCTCGGGATGTGGCTCCTTGGCGTGTGTTGCAGCGGGGGATGGGGGTTTGTTAGTTGGTGCGGAGGATGGATTCTTCCCCACTTCTTCCTCCTGCGCTACGGCCGACGGATTAGCCCTGTCATTTGGCATGGCAATATTAGTCTACGCACTATATAGTGACACGAATCATGTTCAAAGGGTACTTACGAGGTATCAATGGCAGGGTCTGGGCAGGTAGGAGCTACGGCACTCACGGGTGTGACTCGCAAGATTGGCCCTTCCATGTTCGGGGTGGGGTCGGCCTGAGCGGTCGCAGTACCACTTCCCTCTTGGTACTGCGGATGATCCTTCCTCAGTTTCTTTGGGGGTGCATTCGCGGCTCCGGCCTCGTCCCCTATCTTCGTTGCCACCCTTCTGGTGGTCTTTCTCTTCCTAGAGGTGAGCGGGGCGGACCCGGATGCTTGAGTAGTGTCTTCATTGGGGTCATTCTCCTCTTCCTGGTTGGTGGTGCCCCCCTCGAACAGTGGTTCTTCGCCATCTTCATTAACGAAATCCAATGGGGATTTCTTAATGGCGGGCTCTTCTTCATCCGATCTGGGCTCGGACGTCTCTTCCAGCGGCATGGTGCGGTTAGCGGTCGCCTCCAGCAGGGGGAGCTCATTCTCCTTCAGAGGCCGGAACCCTTCGGCCACCTTCATTGGGTCGCCCTGGCGGATTAGTCCGTGTAGTTTCATTTCTGCGGACATTTACAAGTATAGGGGTTAGTAAAGTTCTACAAATATGCATGACAATTCAAATCTACAACATATAAAGACCTACCCTCTCCCTGTTCCGTCAGGAAGCACGGGTATAAGTCATCCCTCCCAAAGTAGCGGCGACTTATCCCTACTAAGCACAGAAAGTGTTCCGGCAACCCTCTACGGAATTCTGTGCGGTGGGTATCTAGTATTTTTAAGTCCTTGCTGCTATAATCTTTGGCTTTAGGCGGATAGTCTTTGGGGGCTTTGGTTTTGAGTACGAAAGGAGTAGGGAACACCTTCTCATCTACAAAGAAGTAATGGTCGTACCAGTTCTTAAGGGAGTCTAGAGGCTTCCTATACGTCATAGGGGCATTCCCGGGTCGTTTTTTAAATGACAGCCACCCATTCACTAGCTGAGGGAAATAAAAGGCCCTAAACAGGTTCACGGTTGGGGTAACTCCGCAGGTATGGCATGTAATTTCAAACTGGTTGATTTTACACGCCCCTATGCAGTGAAGCTGGGTTATGTGGAAGTCATAATATAATAGGAGGTCTACCAAGAATTTGGATAGGGGGATACGGTAGTTGGCCGAGTCAAACAGGCGCGTGTATACGCCTATTTTCCCCACCGGTGCATCCGTAATCGCTTCACCTTCACCTGGATAGGTGGGGTGTACGCTTTCGGGAATATAATACTTCGACAGAAAGTCGATGTATTTTTCCGCCGACATCACGTTAAGGACGTCCATGATGAGTGGGTTGTCCTTTACCATGTTTTATAAAAAGGTTTTAAAGGGCATGATGATCTAACCTGCGGCGGAGGAAATCCGTGGAAAAGAAGGCAAAGTTTTGGAGGTAGAAGCTTGAGGATAACAATGGCGGAAGAAGGGGTGAGTTGTGTGTGTAACAAACACGCATACCAACTCTTATATAGGGTTGCCTCGGTTTCCGACGTAACGTGGATGTTCGACACGTGTAGGCCACCTCGCCTATCCAACGCATAGGGTTTCTGACACTTCTGCAAACTCAGAGGGGGACCCACGGGTCACTTCTTGGCAGTTTTACGTGGCTCAAGGGTAGGCATTAATGGTGCACTTTTGCAGGCGTGCGACTGGAAAGTTGACTACCATTAATGTTTTTTTATTCTTGTGTCGGGATATGCGGCTCTTACGTAAGACCGTATTTAATGTTACATTTAATTTGTATCGGCCGTTACGTGCGACTGAGGTGCTATTCAAAATATATTCCTAAGGCGGGCCGCTACGTGCGGCCTGAACAAAATTTCAATATTTCTCATTCCCTAGGTCTTTCTTGGTATGTCCGGAGAGCAACTTGATAGTCTAGAGGTTACGCCTATGGCTGTAACAACTAGACTGGGTGGACATGATGAGGTATAGTCCCTAGTCGGGTCAGGAACCCGGCCCACGGGTACTACCCATATCCGGCCCATCACAGATGGGTGGGAATAATATCATTCAAACTTATGGGCTTAAATGAGAAGTGACCGCACACATGTGTGCGGCCCACGGCCCGGCGTGGCCGACATAGGGTTAGACAGAATCATATTCTGTCTAGGAATAGGTTTACCCCAATAGAGGAGGATATTCACTAACAAAATTAGAAGATAACAATCATTCTAATTCTGATAGTTATCCTTTCCTTGGAGCCGAAGTATCAGTGGTAGCCCACTAGGGTTCCACTGCCTATAAAAGGAGCCCCAAGGGTTCCACAAAGGTATTACGTTCTATACTCTCAACTCACATACAACCCTAACCGATTACTTACTCTCACGCTGGAGTCTAATCGTGGGAAACACTCCCACGGTAAGCCTAACGCGTGTTGTTTAGTGTGCAGGATCCCAACCAAACGATTCACTTGGTGCAGGAGCCGGAGCCCAGCCAACCCGAATTAAGCCTAATTCGGGTCAAGCAAGGATCACCCAACTTTTGCATCAACATTGACTAATGCCCTATTTTGAACATAACAAGCTGTATTCACAGCCTCAGCCCAAAAAGCAATGGGAAAGTGAGCATCAGCCAACATAGTCCTTGCTACTTCTATGAGGGTTCTATTCTTTCTCTCAGCTACCCCATTTTGTTGTGGGGTTCTAGCTACACTAAACTGTCTAGTAATCCCTTTCTTAGCACAAAAGTCATCTAATAACTTATTTCTAAACTCACCACCATTGTCACTTCTAAGCATCTTAACCTCATTACCAGACTTCTTTTCAATTTGGGTAATAAAGTTAATCAAAGTATCAGCAGTGTCACTTTTTAAAGCTAAAAAGAAAGTCCAAGTAAATCTAGAAATATCATCAGTGATGACAAAACAGTAGGATTTACCATTTAAGCTTTCTATATTAGTTGGACCAAACAAGTCCATATGCAGTAAGTGAAGAGGTTTAGAACTAGAATGCACAGGTTTAGACTTAAATGAGACTTTTTGATGTTTGCCTTTGAGGCATGCAACACAAGAATGGTCATTCTGGAAAGCCTTTTCAGGCAAACCATCAACTAAACCATGTCTCACAAGTCTATTTCTATTCTTAAAATTAATGTGCCCTAATCTTCTTTGCCAAAGATTACTCTCATCAACTGAAGCCTTAGCATATAGACATGACAAATTATTATTCATCCTAATTCCATTAAGATTCACATTATAAATGTCCTTATACCTAGGTGTCTTATAATCAATGAATTTATCATCTGGTATTTTAAAATCTTTGTTCAACACCAAGCATTCAGTATCAGTGAAAAGAACCTTATTTTTGTTATCACACACTTGTGATACACTAAACAGATTATAGTCAAGTTCTTTTACCAGAAACACATTTTCAAAACGCAAATTGTTGGTGAGAAGAGTGCCTTTGCCAGTGATAGTCCCATATCCACCTCCAAAGTACACTTTGTCACCATCTTTAATGGGGATAAAATTTGTTAGATAATCTTCCTTCCCCGGCATGTGCCTAGAGCATCCACTATCCCAATAGCCATAATCATTAACCTGCTTTTGAATGCCCTGCACATAAACAAAACAAATTAGTTTTCTTTGAGAACCCAAGCCTGAGCAGACTTGGATTCATTTGGTTGTTCAACAAGAATAGACTTAGTCCTTATGACAACCCCTTGTTCATCCCTTTTTGGATTAAACACCCAGTTAACCCCAACTGGTTTTGTTATGACCTTCGAAATATAATGAAATCTGTTACAGGTCATAGAAATCCCATATGAATTAGGGTTTTGGTTTTGTTTAGGTCTCCATGTCAGGTTAGAAGAAGCTTTAGACCCCTTTCCCTTTGGTTGCAAATATTTTCCATTACTTGATCTGACAACGTTCCTGTCAGCGTTTAATTTGTTCTAGTCAACGCTGAAATTACCCTTATCAACGTTGAACCTAGGGTTTGCTACAGGAACCCATTGTCTGTTAGACCACGTATTGGTCTTCTGAAAAGGTCTTTGTCCATAGTATTAGACCCTTTAGTAAAGAATGGGGCTAGTCTAACAACTTGGGGACTTTGCTGGAAAAAAGGTTTGGGGTTGACAGTGTTTGACTTTCTATCAGCGTTGACCTTTGAACCATTGACACACTTATAAGCTAAATGTGAAAAACTTCCACAAGAATAACAGGCTTTTCTAGACATAGCTCTAGGTCTAGAAGAAAAGAAACCTGTCCTATTATCACTAATTTGGCTTTTTGGTGACCTAGGTTTTCTATACATTTCTGTATATTTAATACTAGGTTTTCAATCAACATTTAAGCCAAGGTCAACAGTCTTGCTAGTGGTGGGGTTTGTCACTTTTATGAGTGTAGACTCATTTGGGTTGTCACTAAGCATGCCACCCTTAACAAACAAGGTAGGGTTGGCTTTCTTCCATTGGTCCAAATCAGTCAACTTCTGCTTGTATTCCTCTACTGGGGTTAGAACTCTTGGTGGAGGAATAAATTCCTCTTCTTGGAGTTTTGGAATACCAGTCCAAGACAAGTCCTTTCTAAGGACACCATAGAAGTTCCCAGCAGGTGGTGGAATACCAGCATACTCTTTCATCCTAATCCCAGTCATATCCCTAGAATCCCTTTGTTCACTAACACATTTTTCTAAGGTTTGTGAAGCTTTATCAAATCTTTGAATTTTAAGATCTACATTATCTTTGTTTTTGATAGCCTCATCTAACTTAGCCTGTAAAACACCATTTGCTCTCTCCATGATGTTTCTAACCTCAACACTAGCATTTAAATCATGAGTTAAAATAATGGTTGATCTTTTAGGTCAAACTCCATTTTCTTATACTCAGCTACAGTCTTTTTAGTTTGAGTAAGAGCAAGTTGATAGTTAGATAACTTGCATCTTTCATTAACCACATCTGTTGTCAATTTTAAAACTTCTTTGTTAAGTTTTTTAGTATTTAGACGACAACCTTTACTACAAAATGCATCATCATATACCTCATTGTCTGATGAAGATGAAGAGTGTGCAATGAGAGCATAGTGAACATGCTCATCTTCTTCCTTTTTTGCAACCAAATCTTTGTTTTCTTCATCATTCTTGGCCAAATAGCTCCAATCCCATCGAACACCATCAATGTCTTGCATGGCAACCATAGCTTTGGAATCCTGAGCCTTGATGATTTGGATTGAGGGTTTTCCAGCATCAGATCTTCTTGGAGATCTGCATTCTCTAATAAAGTGTCCCATTTGATGACAATTATAACACTCAACCTTTGATTTATCAAATCCAGCACTGTCCTTGGCATTAAAAGTCATCTTCTTCTTAAATCTTCGATTCCATACATTTTCCCTTATGCTTGCAAGAGCCATATTCCACTTTATGTCCATCTCCTCCAAATGCTCATCACTAATTTGCTCAAGGTCCTCATATGTAATCACTGAACCATTGGGCAATGAAACAATGTATGCACACACAATATCTAGATCAATACCAGCAGGCTTAGCTCTTGGTGAGTCAACATTGTATGTGTCAGCGTCTAAATGTGGGGCGTTGACAAAGTTTGATCCAGTGTTGACACAAGGCAATCCAGTAACGGGGTGCGTGTATGACTCCCTTTGATCAAATTGACCTTCACTGTGTGAGAAGAATGCCATATTTCCATTGGTAGACTTGCTTCCTTGATCCAAAAGAATTTCATTCTCTACCAACCTCAGTTTATTGTAAACATCATCAAAAGTAGAACTTTTGTGAGTATTGTTAGCAATCATAGACCTTTCTTCAATCTTCCATGCATCACCAAGACTTATAAGAAAAGTGGTAATGATATCAGCATCACCAAGAACTGCTCCCATAAAGGACAGCTTGCTTGTAATGTCAAGAAGTCTGCTTCTCACTCCACTTAGCTTTTCATTGGGTTGAGCTTTAAAAACAGCATACTCATGCAAGAGTTGCTTCTTTTTCTTTTGTACAGTATCAGCATTACCACCATAAGCAACTTCAAGGGCGGCCCAAAGATCTTTTGCAGACTCATAGCTTCTATATTTGTGCTGATTGGCTTGTCCCAAAGAGAGTTTGAGAATGCTTAGGGTTTTCATGTCATTCCTTCTCTTTCCAACGTCCTCAGCTGAGACAGCTCTTCTATCTTCAGGTTTTTCTTTTCGATCCTCTTCTGAAGAGCCTGGAGTTGATCTTACCAAGATATCAGCTGCAATCTTGGTAGCCTTATTGAATGTGTTTCCATGTTCAATAATTTCCCAGAGGGTGTGGTCATGGATTTGAAGATATTGTTCAAAGTTAAACTTCCACAAATCAAAATTGTCTGGGTCTAGCATGGGAATCTTGATGTTGGGGGTTGAGGAGGAGGAGGAGTTTAACTCTGGAGTAGACATGGAGTTTTAGTTTTAGAGTTTCTTGAAAATTTGGGTTTCTGGCGATTTAGGGTTTTTTTTGTTCTTTAGATCAAAGTTTCTCAACAAGCTCTGATACCACTTGTTGATCCCTAACTTAGATCGATTTAGCTTATGTAAACGAGATTAAATCAAGTTAAACACGTAGAGAAACTTTGTTGTATATATGTAACAATTCAAGTATTATGCGGAATTAATACTTAAACAAGAACACACAAACAATATAAACCAAACATTCACTTTGATTGATAAATCGAACTTCCGTATAATGAAAGTGTTAAACGTATATTAAACAAAACCTAAAGGCCTCCTTTCATAGAATAAGGAGCCTTGTACAAGAGTCTACGTATCAGCTATTTTAGGTAAAGATAAACATAAGAAATACAATGTCGATCATATCTTTACTAGAAACATACTAGAAACATAATACGTGAAGACTAAGTCTTCTATCAGTGCTTGACTTCTTCTTATCAACGCTTGACTTCTTCCTGTCAACGCTTGTCCTGTCAACACTTAATTTCTTCTTAACAACGTCCAGATTGCTCTTGTCAGCGTCCAAGTGTATTATCTATATTTTATTCCCAACACTTAGTGGTTATGAGCCACCTTAGTTGGAAGTCCACAACGCTGGCATCCTCAATGTGTTCATGCTTTAATTACAAGGAGATAAAAGAGTTGGCTAAGAGCTAAAATATCGAATCTAAACCGCAAAAATCCTCATTTATTAAGCAATTAAATATACAAGCGGGAAGAAAGAGCCACAAAAACTCATATAAGGAAGAATTAACCTTTAAACTTATTATCAACTCTATCATCTCTCGTTCTCCACAATTTAAAATCTTATGTAATGAGACTCGTGGATGCTTAACCTAATAAACCAATTAAGGTCCATATGGTTAAGGATACTAGATATAGTAAACTTGGATAAGTATACTCGGGTTGAGTCAAAATATTCACGACATGCCTAATATACCGAAGACATCTAAACTTGTTAAAACCATTTTATTTATTTATTTTTTTCTCTTTTCTATTGACTTTATTCTTGAAATGGAATATATACATACGATCTGATGACAAAAGGAAAGAAGATAAAATAAAAGAAATGAAAAATACTACTAGGCCAAAATAGATAAAAAAATATTGAAAAACGTCGAAAAATATTAATTTTCTTGTTAAAATGAGGACATACTCATGGAAAAGCCCACTTAACTTCGATAGAAGTCTCCCCTACACTTGATATAAACATTGTCCTCAATGTTTAAGCATGTGGGAGTAAACTCCCCTACACTTAGAACATTGTGCATGTAGTTTAAATCATGCTAAGGAAGAGACAACTAAAGTGATTCCCATTTCAATATTTATCGATAAAATATTGAATCACAAGAGTGTAGGATAGAACCGGGAAGATGGGTACACGGGATCACGGTTTGTCAAATACCATCAAGAGTGGATCTTTGAAAGCTTTAATCCTTGCACACCATAAGAAATAAGACAACAAACACCTACGTGGCTCCCCCTACACTTATTATGAAAACGGATAAAAAGGATAGATCAACGGGTTGCCTCCCGAGAAGCGCTTGTTTTTGTTAACCGAGTCACGAGCCTGACTCGACCCAGAACTAATTCAAGGGAAACGTAGAGAGGGATGGAATCATCTCATGAGAGATTTACTCTCCAAAGTAGAACTTAACACGTTGGCCATTCACCTTAAAGTTGGGCCCATCTGGCTGAGATAATTCAATGGTGCCATAAGGGAAGATTTGGGCCACTGTGAATGGACCGGACCAATGCCTCTTAAGCTTTCCTGAAAAGATTTTCAACCGAGAGTTAAAGAGTAAAACTTGATCACCTATGTGAAACTCTTGGTTCTTAATCCTAGAATCATGAATGAGCTTAGTTTTCTCCTTATATATCAACAAATTCTCATAAGCCTCATTCCTAAGTTTATTAAGTTCATTGAGTTGGATTTTCTAAAGATCACCGGCTTTGTTTATGTCAAAATTAGCCCATTTCAAGGCCCAATAAGCCTTATGCTCCTACTCAATGGGGAGGTGGCACGCCTTTCCGTACACAAGGCGATAAGTGTTAAAACGTATAGGTGTCTTATAAGCAGTACGGAAAGCCCACAAAGCATCATCTAATTTATCGGCCCATGAAGCACGATGCTCTCCCACGGTACGCTCTAAGATTCGCTTAAGTCCACGGTTGGAAACCTCGGCTTGACCATTAGTTTGTGGATGATACGCGGTGGAAATTAGGTGATTGACACCATACTTATCCATGACTCGTGCAAATTTATCATTACAAAAATGAGTACCGCGATCACTAATGATAGCACGAAGAACGTCGAATCTAGCAAACAATTGTTTCAAAAAGTTCACAAACACCCTCGCATCGTTAGTAGGTAAAGCCTTTGCTTCAACCCATTTGGATACGTAGTGAATGGCTACGAGGATGTATTTTTTCTATTTGGATGATGGAAATGGCCCCATAAAGTCGATGCCTCATACGTCAAAGATTTCACACTCTTGGATGAAATTTTGAGGCATCTCATCTTTATGTGTGATATTACCTTGTCGTTGGCAAGCCTCACAATGCTTAACCATTTCATGAGCGTCATGATAAATGGTGGGCCAATAGAATCTTGAATCGAAAACTTTTTTAGCGGTATAGTTAGGACCAAAGTGAGCACCGGTGGGTCCTTTGTGGCAAGCTTCAAGGATTAGTAAAGCCGCCGGCCCATCAACACACCTACGAATGACAAGATCCGCACATTGCTTGAAAAGATAAGGGTCGTCCCAATAATAATGTTGTCCATAATAATATGATGATAGATTAAAGAAATGAGATGGAAAAGATATGAATTTTTAGAGAGAGAGAGAGTACTGAGAGAAAGTTAATATGGAGAAACTAGGTGATATTAGATTAGAAGAGAGAAAATTACAAATGATCATCCACCCTTCCTAACATGCTTGGAAGGGCCTTATATAGCCGGGCTTACATGTAACCATAATGGGCTATATTGTTTGGACCGGGCTTGTCTTTCGGGCTTTAAGTAGCTTAAATCTAAGCCCGTGAACCATGACTATTTAACTAACTATTACAACGTTCTAATAAATGTTACAATAATAAACTATGACCGAGCATTCTTGTTTGACTCAATATTTTGAGGCTAAAAATATCCCCCAGTGTGAGGTCATTCCTCTTCGATATTTGAAGATCAATGGAGATTACGAATCTCATCCTAAGTGAGTCTTGAACGTGTAATAGTAGTGTTGTTCCTTCATGCTGTGATCTTTGAGCCTTTGTCGTTGTCTTTCGACTTTGTCTTTTATCTTGAGATCTTAAAATTATCCTTGACTTGTCTTTGCCATCTTGCGATCTTGCTAACAATCTCCTTTGAAGAGAGTTCATTAATCATCAGAGTTAAAGAAGTCTTTAGCTTTCTTGATTGTTGAATGTCTTTGGGCATGAGTATGTGGTTTTGAATCTTTGACTTTGCTGAGTACACCGTAACGTCACCTTCTTGAGACAAAACTTAGACACGGACTGAATGGCTTTGACATTCATCCTAAATCGGAAGTGTTTTACCTCCGGTCGGTGAAGACTGTTACACGATATTAAATATCGTACCTGTGATTAGGTATATTCAATTAAGAATCTCCTTGACAGGGTTTCGCGGCTGTACTAGCCATTCCCTTTACTCGACCGTCTCAAAGCAACACTGCGAACATAAAGAGTAAATCAATTGGATAAATATACGCTTGATTAAATTCGTCAATTCAAATTCCTGGAACAAGTTTGATTCATTAAGAATCTTACCATTGTTGCTTTCCAGTTGACACAAGCTTGATTCATAAGAATCTCGCAAGTTACCTACTGTAGCGCTGTTTGATGTTGACGCTAGAAGGATTTCCATTCATCACTGTGGATATTAATAAATATCACTCTGAATGTTCTGGCAAGACCATAAAGATATTGCGTAGAAACCTGAAATGAGTTTGAATCGATTAAGAAACAAACCACTGTTGCTTTTCTGTTTTACATATGTTCAATTCATAAAGAAACTTACACATGACCTACCGTAGTGTTGTTTGATGTTAACACTGGAAGGATTTCCACTCTTCATTGTGATACTAGGTAGTATCACTCTGAGTGTTCTAGCAATATCGCAAGGATATAGCGTAGGACTCTCTTGATCTTCATCCGTGTGTCCTAACGGGATTTGATTGATCTCATGGCTCTAGACTCGATTTGTGCACTTTTAGTGGTCGGAGGCTGGAGCAGATGCCACCTATTCAATATCAACTTTCTCGATGTGAGAAAGTCAATAGAAGTCATGTTGTTCACCGTGACAATAAAACAAACTTCTTTTCAGAGAATCCTGAGTAGCTAGCAAAGGGTTGTGCATACATCACTGGGTCCATGATGAGTTGTCTTCATGATGTGTTGACCCGGTTTTTGCCTAAGTTGTATGGAGGGCTTATTTGTTTGCACCCTTTATCCTTACATTTATTTTTAATTCTTCATCCCCTTCAATGCTTACCAAGACATCATTACTAGCACCTTGTTGTGATTGTTCCAGTGCTAGCATCAGTACTTAGTCGGCATTTAGCTACGTTCACATTCTACTCCATCTTTCCTAAGGACTTCTAATAATCTATTGGATTGTCCCTAGGAAGATCCCTCTGGTTCTGGTTGGATCATAGGACTTAAACCTAACCACCCTTTTGACACCAATAACGTCGTGAATTAAAGATGTTGTGGGTATTTGATCGTAACCATGAAAACCACTTTAAATTCTAACAAAGTGTTTGAAAAACATTTAACACCTTGCTAGTTTTGTCGTTTCAGAAATGCTCCCCCTTCACATGTGCATCGAATCGAAAGTGTTTCATTAGTGCAACCTGCATTCAATAAGACGATTCATATCCAAGAGTTGCATAATGACGAGAACGTAATAGGGGCTGCTGTGGCTCTTCCATTTGATGCTGTTGAGGAGGTAAGCTCACGCTTTAGTAATACATTATTTGGGTATTTTATCGGAAAACGTTTAGCGTTTCCGTTAGTCGACAATTATTTGAAGAACGTTTGGTCCAAGTATGGATTGAAAAGAGTGAAACTTCAGGACGAGTTTTTTCTATTCCAATTTGAGACTAAAAATGGTATGGAAAGTGTTTTGGAGAATGGCCCGTGGCTGATTCGTCAAGTTCCATTAATTCTTAATGTATGGTCGTCTGTTACTGATTTGCATAAGGCAGAGATTAGGAAGGCTCCGGTTTGGGTCAAAATGCACCGTGTTCCTATAGTTGCGTATTCCGAAGTTGGTCTAAGGTTGATTACATCTCAGATTGGTCGACCTATCATGTTATATTCTTATACTAGTAGTATGTGTATCAATCCATGGGGTCAAAGTACATTTGCTCGGGCACTTATTGAGGTTTCTGCTGCGGATGCTCTTAAAAAATCCATGGTTGTTGCTATCCCGATTGAGAAAGATAAAGGGCATAATTTGGTGACTATTGATATTGAGTATGAGTGGACTCCTCCTAGATGCTCTACTTGTCTCATTTTTGATCATATTGATTCTAAATGTCCTAAGTTGCCTTTGGTTGTCAATAGTGAGGTTGCTACACAGGTTGTTGTCGTAGATGACACTCGTATGGCTAATGATAATGATGGTTTTGTGGTAGTGAATAATAATAAGAAGAAGAAGGGTAAGAACAAGCAACATCAGGTTGCTGGGATTAAATTAACTAAACCAGCTCTTAATCTTTCTTATCGTGTTGTTGAGAAAGGGGGTAGTTCTAAGATGACTAAACCAAAGGATTCGTTAGGTACTTCAGTTCCGGCTGCTCTAAAGAAGGATGGATCTATTCTTAAGAGGGGTTTCCTTAATAATAAGGTTTTGGCTCCTGATTCTAGTCTAACGGGGACAAGCAACAAGAATTCCTTTGGTGCTTTGAGTGGTATGATGGATGATGGCACTGATTGGGAGGATGGTGGTGGCCCAACAGATGATGTGGTGAATGCTGATAGTGAGACTGACGAAGATATAGTGATTGATGATCGCCATGGAAATCGTCAGCCGGATATTCGCACTTCTCATGCATCATGATGATCTCATTTTTTCATTGTTTAAGCACTTTTAGGTGGTTTTTTCCTATTGGTTTAATTTGTTTTGTAATTGTTTTTTAGAGTTCATATGGCATGTCATATGATTTAGTGGTTGTTCAAGCTGGTTAGCTTGAGGTTAATGTAGCATTTCCGCTACATTCCATTGTACTTCATCGCTTTTTGGGAATATATTTTACCGGGGATGAGGCCCTTTTACCCAAAAAAAAAGGGTTAAAGTGCTTGAGTCTTATATAACATCACATTTTAATCACATTTTCTCCCCCAATCTCTAATATATAAAAAAAATTGATATTAGAGATACCAAATTTGATTAAAATATATTTTGAAAGAATAGTCTTGAAAATCTTTGGGAGAAAGATGTGTCAATCTTTGCATGAAGTTGAAATGCTCCCCCTAAAAAATTAATCCAATTGAATTGTCATTGTGAGGATATGATCCACATTCCGCTTTTTGAGGATGGGAGTTGTTGAACACACAATTTTTGAAAGATTTTGAATAATCATTGAGAAATTCATGAACAATTGAGAAATCCTATTTCTTTTGGCGAATAAGTTTTTTCAAAAGCATAAACTTGAGTTCATAGACTTTGAATGTCTTGACGAATCAACTCAAGTGTAAGAAGATTTCTCTTCTTTTGCTGAGGGTAAGCGCACTAAATCGTACACTCCCCCGTGAATATTGATCCGAGTTACAATCTGAAAGTGATTACAAGCCCTTGTGTTGAGCTCAAAACGTTGAACTTATTGTGACAAGCTCAACCAAAGATAGATTTCTCTACCCGTTGTTTGGAAATATTGTCCAAAATATTACAATTTCCTTTATTAAAAGAAGAAATGACATGTTTTGAAAAATATTTACAACTTTCATTCGAGCTTTATGTACACACTCGTGTCGTTATTGAGCGACATTTCTCGGTACGTCCATATTATCAATACTGAAAGACATGTCGAGAAGAATCTTTTTGGATTTTGAAAGATTTTTAATTTTGTGTTTTGCTTTTATATGTTTTATATTTTTGTATTTTGATTTTCCATAAATATATACAAGTAGATGTTTGAAATATAAATCAAGCAGGTACCTTTGCCAGAATCTCCAGGTCTGCTGGAGTCAAACAACTCATACCAATTTTCCTAACGAGGTACTCAAACCTATCTTTTGATAGAGCTTTCGTGAACAAGTCGGCTAATTGATAATCCGTTCCGGCAATAATTCAACGATACCGCGTTCAACTTGTTCCTTTATGGAGTGATATCTGACGTCAATGTGCTTCGTACGGGAATGCTGTATCGGATTGCAGGAGATGGCTATGGCCGACTTTGAGTCACAGTACATTGGTACTTTATCAAAGTGGAAGCCATAATCCGTGAGTTGTGTTCTCATCCAAAGAACTTGTGCACAACACGCAGATGAAGACACATACTCCGCTTCGGCTGATGAAAGTGACGTGCAATCCTGCTTCTTGGAAGACCATCCCACAAGCTTATCTTGACCTAGAAATTGTGCACCACCAGAAGTACTTTTACGTGTATCAAGACACCCTGCATGATCAGAATCTGAATAGGTCGTTAGAAAGAAACCGGTTTCCCTCGGATACCAGAGTCCCATGTGAATGGTATTCTTAAGGTACCAAAAGATCCGTTTAACCTCCTTGAGGTGCTTTTCAGTGGGTCGTATTTGATATCATGCACAATAGCATGTAACATGATGAATATCAGGTCTGCTTGCTGTCATGTACATGAGGGACCCGATCATGGAACCATATCTCGTTTGATCTATGGATAATCCCTCCAAGTCAGCATCTAGCGATGTGGTTGATAATGGTGTCCCAACGGGGTTACATGAGGTCATACCATGCTTTTTGATTATCTCTTGATAATACTTAGCTTGGTTTATAAAGATACCACTTGGGGATTGTGAACTTGAATTCCTAGAAAGAATTTTAGTTCGCCCATCATAGACATTTCAAATTTGATGTGCATTACTTTTTCAAACCATTTTGAAAGTTTTGGGTTTGTAGACCCGAAAATAATATCATCAACATAAATCTGCAAAAGCAAAATGTCATCCCTATATTTATAAGTGAACAAAGTTAGATCAATGGAACCTTTTGAGAAACCTTTGGATACCAGAAATTTCGAGAGCTCGTCGTACCACGCCCTTGGAGCTTGCTTGAGTCCATATAGTGCCTTGTGGCGACGATACACCTTGTCAGGATAATGAGGATTGACGAATCCTTCCGGCTGCGTGACATAGACTTTTTCCTTCAAGGGACTGTTAAGAAATGTCGTCTTTACGTCCATTTGATAAACGATGAATCCCTTATGTGCAGCATAAGCAAGAAAAATCTTGACCGTTTTCATTCGAGCTATTGGTGCAAATGATTCTTCAAAATCAATACCCTCTTTCTGTCCATACCCTTTAGCCACTAGCCTAGATTTATTCTTGATGATCGTGTTCTGTTCATCCATCTTGTTTTTCCAGATCCATCGAAGATTTAATGGTATTACATCGTATGGTCTGTCAACAATTTCCCAAACTTTAAGTCTTTCAAATTGTTGAAGTTCATCCATCATCGATTCAATCCAAGCGTGATCAGTCATGGCTTCTTTGATGTTTTTCGGTTCAGCTAAACTCACGGCGAGTGCGAACATACAAACATCGCCATAGGTGTTAAGTTGTCGTCTTGTGCGAACAGGCTGTGAAGGGTTTCCAATTACTTGAACCAAAGGATGATCTCGAGGACAATGATGTGTTGAAGGATGTCGATGGTAGAACATATGCATATTTGACGGATCAACATAGCGAGTAGAAGACTCTCCAGTTTTGTGTACCGGTGTACCGAATAGGTTGATAAATTCGTCTTCGTCAGATAATGCATTGTCTGCTTGATTTGTGTTCTATGGAGCAATGACAGTAGTTGTGGATGTTGTAGGATCGATTGTTGAAGTGATATTCCGAGGAAGTAACTCTGCAGCAACCGGTGTTGAAGTAGATGAAGTTGGATCCTTTTGTTGACGATGATCGGAATCATCATTCTTATCATGAGTGACAACGGAAGACTTCGATACAACTTTGTTCTCCCCCGTGAAATATTCATCATACATTGGTCCATATAACATTTCCAACTCTTCAATTGTCGTGTTGACTGTCATATCTGCTCTTGGAACATTTTGTGGAACCAGTTTTGAACTTGACGGTTCAATGTTGTGGTCTTGAGTTCCGAGTTCCGTGCGGTTGTGAACGGAAGTCGTTTGTCGTTGTGAATCGGGACTTAAACTGTTTTGTTCAAGTGCCATCTCTTGTAATTCATCAAATCGGATGTGAATAGTCTCGACTATCAATTTCGTTCTCTTGTTGTACACTCTATACACCTTAGACTGAGTTGCATATCCCACTAGAATACATGCATCACCTTTCTCTTTCATCTTGTCCAGACACCATCTCGTATAATGTAACAAGTACATCCAAAAACATGAAGGTGTTTGAGTGAAGGTTTTAGATCATGAATTATGTCATATGGTGTCTTTTCGTGTCTTGGGATAATTAAGGAGCGGTTTTGTGTGTAGCATGCGGTTGACACGGCTTCGGCCCAAAAGTATAGTGGAAGTTTTGAAGCGGATAACAATGTTCGAGCAGCCTCAACTAAAGTATGGTTTCGTCTTTCAACAACGCCGCTTTGTTCCGGTGTTCGAGCAATAGATGTTTCATGTTCAATTCCTTCGGCTTCACAATAGTTTCTCAAATTTGAATTCAAAAATTTTGTACCTCTGTCAGTACGAACCAATGTAACTTGAGCTTGAAGAACACGTTGTATCAGTTTAAGAAAGCAGATGAGAACTTTGGGTGTTTCATCATTGGACCTCAAGAAGTGAGTCCATGTGTACCTTGAGTAATCATCGACAATTACCAGAATATATTTCTTTCCATTGATACTATGAACACGCATGGGACCACACAGATCCATATGGAGAAGATCTAACCGTCCTTTAGAGCTTGGTGTGGTCTTTGTTTTGAAGCTACTTCGTTTAGCTTTACAAAGTTCACAAGAGGAACAAAGATGATCTTTGATGAATTTCAAACTTGGAAGGCCTCTCACAATATATTTCTTAGAAAGCAAGTTGATGGTATCAAACTTAAGATGAGATAAACGTTGATGCCATAACCATGCCTGAGTCGTTGAAGCTTTAGCCATGAAGCAAATTGGAGTTGATGAAGTTGTATCTTGAAGTGAAATAGTGTAGAGATCAATACCCCGTGTACCGGTAAGTAAATCATTCCCATCATAATCACGATCAAAACATGTCTTCTTCCTGAAAGCAACCTCCAAATCTGCATCACATAATTGACCAAATGAGAAAAGATTGTGATTGAGCCCTTCAACGTAATATACTGTGACAACCGTGGTTTTGAGGTTCGTCACTTGGTCTTACTTTTAGGTTATTTTATGTGTGACTACTTGATTTTTGTGCTTACGTGTTTATGTTGTGTGAACGAGGTTGGTGTGATTATCGTTTATGAGTATAGAGTACTCATAAGTAGATCGAGGTACGGTTAATTCATGTTCATGAGATCACAATTAGTGACTATGAAATGAAATGGTGGTATTTTGGTGGTTACGTATACGTATAAGTATTATAGTAATAGTGTATTTTTTTTAGGATTTACGGTTTAGCATTTAGAGGTCTCGGATAAGGTAATTAGTCATATGAATATTTTTCGGGATGGTTTTAAGTCATTTAGGACTTAGTTATAAAGTTTATTTAAAAATTTGAGTTTTTTTTTAAAAGTGTATATTTTACGTCTTTTACGATAAAACGCGTAAAATTGACTAGTTTTACGGTTTTGGGGTTTTGGAAGCTTTAGGAGCTGTAATAAATTAAGACAAATTAAGGTAATGTTAGTAGCTTATTATTTAACAATAAAAAAAGAAAAAAAATATATAAAATATGTATATAGGGCGGTTATAGGCCGATTTAAACAAAAAAAAAGATAAGGAAAATGTAGTTGGGCTATGGGTTGGACTTGGGTTCACCCATAACCTATTTAAAGTTATAACTAAAAAACAAACATCATATTTTTTCTCCTGGAACATTCAGTCGACGGCAGAAGGGTGTTTTTAGGGTTTTCTGTATTTTTTTTTCATTCTCCATTTAATTAAAGGTAAATCTTCTTAAACCTTTTTGATTGAATTGTTTTTATGATTAAATTAATCATTCTTATGATGGATTAGGGTTAGGGTTTATATAAAATCAGTAAATTAATGATTTTATAATCATATTGTGATGATCATATAATCTAGGGCTTGTATTAGATGGGGTTATGGGTAATTAATTAGTTCAATGTGTTTAAAACCCGTTTTTAAAAACTGGGCAGATTTTGAGTCAATTGTTTTGATCATATCGGGAGTTCTATAAACTCTTATTTTACGATCCAAGTACCCCTGAAAAGATATTTGAAGTGTCTTTCCAATGCAAGAAACGATAACTAAATTGGAAGTCGGTAAGTGGGTCAAAAATAGGTTACAACAGTCGGAGGTCAAAACAGTTTTGAATTCAGCCTGTTTTCTTTTTAAGTTTTGGGTTGTTTGAGGCATTTAGGGTTGCATTGGGATCTTCTCACGAACGTGATAGATGGTTTATATATTGTAGTTAATATCTGCACTTGGGATAAGGTGGTGGTTTAGGGTAAGACCCCTTAATGGTAACAAACGTTTAGTACGTTTAAAATCAGGAAATCTGGAATGACAAAAGTAGATATATATATATATCGGGGCTTTAACAGTAGATTTAAGGTTAGGACAAGTGGGAGGTGTTAGCCAACATATGTATAGGTATGAATATTCCTTTTACAGAAACCATGGGTAGGTTTAAGTGGGCTTTTGACCTAAGGTTTTGAGACCTAAAAATTGGGACTGTTTTGGGTAAAATACGAACGGGTTAGTTATTAAACTTAAACAAGTTAAGGACTTGTTAAGGAAGGGTAATGGGGTAATTAGAGCTTATTAATGAGGTAAATATGTGGGAATAGGCTAGATTTCCATCATAGGTTAATGAGCCATCTTAGTGATTGGTTTGTTTATTGATTTCGTGTTTTTGGTTTGTTAGCTTGTTGCTAGTGCAAGGACTTGTGAAGGAGCTATCAGGTGAGTGTTCATAGTCCCATGTTTATTTTTGTTTTTGACTTCCAGATGGGATGGAAGAGACACTGTGTTGAGTTGTTTCTAAATTGTTGCTGTGAATGTTTTATGGTTGTGATGGACTTGTGTGTACACTTATTTGATTAACTGCTATGCGATTTTTGATTTGTTATTGTGGTTTGACAAGGTAGTGGCCTTGTGGTTTGCCAAGGTAGTGGCCTTGGGATAGGTACATAGGGTGATCATCTATGGTACCATGATGTTGTTTGGCAAGGTAGGAGCCTTGGATTGGTTTGGTATGATTAATCTTGATTGATAGTTGTTAATACGTAATTGTAACACGTTGTCCATATGTTCTTTTGTTGATGATTGTTATTCACAGCTTGTAACTGATTTAACGTTGGAGTCTAAACCTATGACTCTCACCAACTTTATGTTGACGTGTTTTAGTGTCTCTTTCAGGTGATACTATGGTTAAGCATGAGACGTAAGTGGCTAGGATTGGAGAAGCTTAGGATTGCATATAGAAGGAGAATCCCCGTTTCCTTCTTAGTTTTTATTTGATTGTTCTTTTAATAAGTGATACTGTGGCACACATATGTTTGTTGGTATGTTATTTGTTGTCTTGGGTAAGAAGTAGGACTGTTACTTACTTACCTAGACCCCTTGCATTTGTTGAGATATTGTCATGACCTTCGTGTCACCATTTTTATGACATTTCTTATTTCATATAGTTGTCTCTATAGACACGCCATGTTGTGATGATATCCATACGTCGCGCCCCATGTTCCGCCATGGTGGGGTGTGACAGAATGGTATCAGAGCCAATGGTTATAGAGAATTAGGTTGCCTAGTCGCGTAGCCTAGTCTATAGCTTAAGGGTCCCTCCATATTAGCGTCATAGGAGTATGTGTGCATTTTATAATAATTGATGTGTTTGAATGTTATTTTGCGATGTTGTTAAGTTAGGAACTAATATGGTTCATACTTGACCACATAATATTTTCCTTTCGGGTTTTGACTAGTGCGGGTTTAACTACCATCGTCCACGCTAGTCATCTTGGTACTTTGCTAGAAAATGTATGTTATGATTATGCATGATAGCATATGTCTTTGTTATGTTATACTATGTATCTGATGAGTGATATTTTCTTTTAATGTTTAAGTCATGCCTTCTGAGAGACAAATAGTGGTGCAAGTCACTGGAATTAGGAGGTTAAGACGCAACGTACGTACAAACTATAGAAGGAAAATTCCAGAGGCGTGGTATCCATGCGAGGCGATAGAACACATGTCTAGGGCAAAAGTGAACCGGGCGTGGGTATATAAGACAGTCCTAACAATAACATATAAGGAAGGGAATAAGGAGGTACTATTGAGGACTGTCAAGACTAAACCAGTTTATTCATGGGATAACAATAATGAAGGAGAAGTAAGCGATACCGAATCCGATACCGAATCCACTGCATCCAATAGTTATTTGTTTTAAATTTTCCGACTCTTATGGACGGCATGCCTTAAAATTATTTATGTTTTCGTTTGGATTATGTCTACGCTAGTTTAGCTAGACCATGGATTTGTGATGTTTCAAGTTTTGACTATGTTATTTTAATAAATGGAGTTTTGGATTTTATTTTGTGTGTTTATGTGCTTGTCAGTTGATGGATTATGTGTTATGTGTAGTATTAATTTCTTATAAGTGTCATCATAGGAGGGAGTACATTGGTGAAAGGGAACATGTATAATTATGGAGGCCTACATAATTATATATGTGCCACAACACCACTAGACTTTCAAGTATGATTGCATGAAAGAGAATTGATACATGCTTGTATAGCATATGTTGTTAGTATGTATGATTATGATTAGGCGTATGTATGGTGGTAAGTATACTATATGGAGTATTCTGGTAGTTGTTAACGGGTGTCATGTTTTTACTATCAGCATGGTGAACACGCGAAATGGTGCTGGTGGAAGTGGTAGTGATGGAAATCCTGACTTGGCTACTTTGATTGCTGCTCAAATGGCCAACATAATACCAACCATTGTTCAGCAGGTGACTAACAACCTGAACAACAATAATAACAACAATGGTCAAGGAGGAGGTGGAAACAATGGTTGTAGCTATAAGGCATTCACTTCTTCTGGTGCAAGAGAGTATGATGGGAAGGGCGGCGCGGTAGTACTTACCCAATGGATTGAGAAGATGGAGAATGTAATTCAGATGAGTGGATGCTTACCAAATCAAATGGTCATGTACGTAAATGGTTCACTGGTAGGGAAGGCTTTAACTTGGTGGAACACCCAAGTTCAAGCAAGGGGAAGAGTTGCTGCAAATGCTATAGCTTGGGCCGATTTTAAAGCTCTTATGACTACGGAGTTTTGTCCAAGCAATGAGATGGAGAAGCTGGAAAATGAGTTTTGGGGACATGCTATGGTTGGAGCGGCTCATGCAGATTACACAGATCGCTTCCATGAATTGGCAAAGCTGGTTCCCCATTTGGTTACCCCTGAGGCGAACAAGATTAAGCGGTACATTGTTGGATTACCTCCTCAGATCAGGGGAATGATTAAGGCTACTCAGCCTAACACAATACAACAGGCCATACTAACGGCAGGAATACTTACTGAGGAGGCGGTATCTAGTGGAATCTTGGTAAAAGCGGGGGATAAAAGAAAGGAGCCAGAAGCTGCGAAGTCGCCTGACACCAACTGGGAGAATGCTAAGAAGGCGAAAGATGGAAGAAATTTTGCCATGAGGGTACCTCAAGGTTCTGGAAATCCGAACAACAACAATGCTGCCTGCCGAACCTGCTCTAGGTTCCATCCAAGAGGTACACCATGCCAGACATGCTACAATTTCCAGAAACTGGGACACTATGCCAGAAAATGTGACGCACCTAACAGAAACGCAACAGCAATCCAGTCTGTAAGGATGAATGTCACCGGGGGAAATTGTTTTGAGTGTGGACAACCCGGGCATTTCCAGAGGGAGTGTCCTAGATTGGTTGGAGCAACCAACCAGGGCAGAGGCCAGTTAGCTTTGGAGGGAAGTCGAGGAAACCAAGGCGGTGGAAACCGGAACAATGCTAACCGCAACAATGGGAACACTGGGAATCAGAACTAGAATAGGAACGAGGGAAATCAGAATAGGGGAAATCGGAATGGAGGCAGGGTTTACCTTGCAAATGCAGTAGAAGCGGTTCAGGACCCGAATGTAGTCATGGGTACGTTTTCTGTTAACAATCACCTCGCTACGATTCTTTTTGAATCTGGGGCAGATTTTAGTTTTGTGTCGTCTCAATTCGTGCCTTTGTTAGATATGAACCCTAGTGTAGCGAAACCAGGATATGTGATTGAAATAGCTAGTGGTAAGCAAGAAGAAGTAGATGAGATATTTTTGAACTGCAAATTAGAGTTGTGAGAATTTAAGTTCACCATAGATTTAATCCTTCTAGGACATGGGAGCTTCGATGTAATAATTGGGATGGATTGGTTATCGAAGCATAGGGCTGAGCTAATGTGTCATGAAAAGATTGTTAAGATACCCATAGGTGATATGAAGGTGTTATACGTGTACGGAGAAAGGAATGAGAAGAAGACCAGGTCCCTTATGAATGCCAAGGATGATGAGCCACAAATCAATAAGATTCGAGTAGTAAGAGAGTTCGTCGATGTATTCCCTGATGACTTGATAGGGGTTACCACCGGTGAGACAAGTAGAGTTTAAGATTGACTTAGTACCCGGGACAACACCCGTAGCGAAGTCACCATATCGTCTATCACCGTCAGAGATGCAAGAATTAGCCGAGCAACTTAAGGAATTACAGGATAAGGGTTTCATTCGACCAAGTTCTTCTCCATGGGAAGCGCCGGTGCTATTTGTCAAGAAGAAGGATGGATCTTTCCGAATGTGTATTGATTATCGGGAGTTGAACAAGCTGACCATTAAGAACCGTTATCCTCTCCCAAGGATTGACGATTTATTTGATCAGCTGCAAGGAGCAAGGTACTTCTCAAAAATTGACCTTAGGTCCG